>OV816025.1:82709712-83118316 GCA_929113105.1 Agrypnus murinus | reverse complement strand
GTACAGCTTAGGGCATGATGACGACTTCTCTCTCGGAATTAGTTGTAACTGTTGTTCTTGACTGAAACTGCAGGCTTTTATTTTGGCTTTAGTGGTCTTTTCCAAGTATGTTGTAGGATCCGTTGAGATTGTTTGGTATCCAGGATCATTTAGTAAGGTTTCTATTTTTCGTTCATATTCACCCTTATCCATGACTACGGTTGCGTTGCCTTTGTCTGCTGGTAACACGATTACGCTAGTATTCGCCCGTAGGTCGCGTAAAGCTTGGATTTCTTCGTGGGATAAGTTCTTCTTCGGTGGCTTGGCTGTTCTCAGTATACGTGACACGTCTTGACGTATAATTTCGCACCGTAGTCATGGATAAGGGTGAATATGAACGAAAAATAGAAACCTTACTAAATGATCCTGGATACCAAACAATCTCAACGGATCCTACAACATACTTGGAAAAGACCACTAAAGCCAAAATAAAAGCCTGCAGTTTCAGTCAAGAACAACAGTTACAACTAATTCCGAGAGAGAAGTCGTCATCATGCCCTAAGCTGTACGGATTACCAAAAGTCCACAAGGAAGGTGTACCACCTAAGACCCATCGTAAGCTCCATTGATCACCACTGCAACCTCTAGCGAAATTCCTGGCCAAGCAACTGAAACCTTATGCCGAAGAAGCCGAATCTTACGTAAAGAACGCAAGCCACTTCATCGAGCGTATAAAAGACATAACAGTGGCACCAGGAGATCTGCTGGTAAGCTTTGATGTAACCTCTTTATTCACGAATGTTCCAGTAAAAGAAGCAGTAGATATGATACAACGGAAACACCAAGTCCCAAATGAAATCATCGAGTTAACAAGACACTGCCTAAACAACACCTACTTCATCTACAAAGATCAACGGTACAAACAAGTGGAAGGAGCACCTATGGGATCACCTTTATCGCCGGTAATAGCGAACCTATTCATGGAAGAATTAGAAGTCCGAGCAATAGAAACGGCAAGTGACAAACCTAAACTATGGCTAAGATATGTAGACGATACTTTTATTATATGGACCCATGGAGAAGAGAAGCTGCAGACCTTCTTACAGCATCTAAACAACATACACCAGAAGATCAAATTCACAATGGAGGTGGAAAAGGACAATCAACTACCTTTCCTAGATGTATCTATAATCAAGAAGGAAGACGGCAGCCTGGGATACACAGTATACCGAAAATCAACCCACACAAATCGCTACCTGAACGCGCAGTCACATCACCACCCAGCGCAACTACAGTCAGTAGTCAAGACATTAATAACCAGATCACAACGTTTGACTGATGACGATAATAAACATCAAGAACTAGAACAGGTGAAGTTGGCATTAAAACAAAATGGTTTCTCTTCCAGAAATATCAAGAAAGCGTTAACACCAAGGGACCCAAAGCCAAAAGAAGAAGAAACATCGGTATCCAAAGCACACTTACCGTACATCAAAGGGACCACGGACAAAATAAGTAGAGTGCTGAGAAAACACAACATCGATACCATCTTCAACACCGATAAAAAGATTGGAAACATGCTACCATCCGCCAAAACAAAAATACCACTAGAAAGCCAAGGAGTATACGAGATCCCATGTAAAGACTGCGGGGAATCCTACATAGGGCAGACCAACAGAAGAATTCAAGTAAGAAGAGAAGAACACCGAAATGCAGTCAACAAAAATGAGAGAACGTCTTCACTAGCACAACATGTAAGTGGTACATCTCATAACATAGATTTCGAAAATACAAAAGTTTTAGCGAATATACAACACAAGACCCGACGAACCATAAGAGAAGCCATTGAGATCGAGAAACGTCCGAACAATCTTAATACCAGGGACGATACACAGCGACTACCATCAGCTTGGAAACCAGCTATAACTAGTATCACCGTCAAGAAGCGAAAACCAGCACAGCAGAACGATAAAAGAGAAAGCGAGAGAATGCCACCGGATCAAGCGAGACCAATGACACGCAGCCGCGCCAAAAACCAGCCGACCGCAACCATGCGCAACACCATAACCGTATATAAAGACCAACCGCTGCCGCAAGACGTCAGTCTACATCGTGTAACCACGCGAAGCAGAAGGAAGTTAGAAGTGACCTGAAGATGGCAAGTGTGATCTTGCCGAAACGTCGTCAACCATTGTCTGGTTCCTCTAGGAGCCGAATAGTGAATACGCGGAGTGAAACCCGGAAAAGTAGTGAAGTATCATATAATATCCGCGGAAACTTAAAATGTAACATACATATATATATATATATATATATATATATATATATATATATATATATATATATATATCTATAAAGGCCTACCATGCGTCCGGACCAAAAGCGTAGCGCCCAGCGTCCTGCGTATATAAAGTGTATATAAATTATGGTATCAGTCAGCGTCAGTGTCAGCGTTAGCAAACTATAGGTTTATTCAGCGTCCATTTTATTTTTCTAAAGTTTAGCAGTTTGCTTGCCTGTCTGCGGTGTCATGTTACTCGCTGTATTTCTGAGAAGATTACGTCATTTAAACTGACAAAAACATTTCTATTTGATTAATGCTACTTAATAAATTCTTTTAGTTCCGTTTCTTTATGTGTATGCATTTTATTTAAAAGGCTTTCATATTTAAAATGCTCTATGCATAAAAACATCATAAAACTCGAAATATAATTGGATTTGTATGAAATTTTCTACAAAGCGGTTTTCAAGGTCGCTGATTTCAAATTTGGTGTCAACGTTTGCAAATTTTAAAGGACGGATGAAATATGGCGGCCATAATAATTAAAATCTAAAATACTAAAGTATTTTAAAACATTTTGTTTTCGTTTATATTTAAAGTTTTCCATCGACGATTTCCAACAATTATTGCTGTAGAAATGGGTTTACATATATAAGCTATCGTCTTTAGTAATTAGTAATAAAGCGTAAAAAGTAAGATCGCCGATTATCAAGGATCAAAAAACCGTTTTACTTAATTTATGTTATGTAACAAGAAATATTATTGACTGCGAATCTTTTAAAATGACATTTTTGTTTTCGTTATTAGTGCTTACTTCATTTTTTAGGTGCACGAGGTTGGATATAGACAAGGGCTTTTACAAGGAATTCAAAGATTTATTGATTCAAGTTAAACATAAATTAACAATTATTATCTTTCACTATATTTAATCGATTACTGATGCTGATTTAGGAAAAGAAAATTGATATATAATAAATCTAAAACAATCCGGGTCCAGAAGTTTTGTTAAAAGTTGTTCGTTAAACCGAATAGTGACTTTACATTTTTACGTTAAGTAACTATTTATTATATTGTTAGGAATATAAAATTAGAAACGTTAAAGATAACGAATTTACAAAAAAAAATTATATTATAATAGATTTTAACTACAGCACAAACAAAAATAAAAAATTTCAACGTTATAAGAAATAAAAATTTCGATTTTATTATAAAATGTCCAACGTTATCTGAAACAGTTTTTATCCAATTCAGTAAAGTGATATTTTATTGTTTGCAATTATTTATTTTAAAAAGAAAAACAGCTGTGCATTCAATGTACTAAATGTCGATGTCCTTCAGTGATATGATATCATTTTTTGAATAGCAACCGTAGCAACGCAAAACGACAGGTTGTTAACCATTAAATTCTTGGGATTGGAACTGTTTAAAAGATATTTAATTTGTAAATGCTCCGAATGAGTGCTTTTATTTTGATTTACTTTGGATCAGTGTTGGGCATCAATCAATTAAATGTTTAATCAATTAATCAATTGATTGAATATTTAATTGCGATATTTCAATTGCAATTATATTTAATTGCAACTAACCTCTTAATTGCGGACTGCAACTAAATTTAGTTACAATTAAACTTGGTTTCAATTAATGTATCAATTCCAGTTGTGCAGTTAAACCTTATTTCAACTAACATGTCAATTGCAATTAAAAATCGCAACTAATATTGTTACAACTGATTTTTGTAGCAACAGATTACATTTCAACCTCATACCAGACGTAAACAAACAAGTGCAATTGAAATATCTTTTTATAAATGTATAGGGTCAATTGGTTGTAGAAATATACTAATGCTCAACAAATCAACTGGACGATTTGCACAGATTTCTGTAATTTTTTAAATATTTAAATAATTCCCATAAAACCATCCGTGTTTATTTTATAGTACTTATATTAAGAATATGTAATTTTATTGCGTTTCAATATCAACTTACGCATTAACAAAATCATATTTTTATTAATAAAATATACGCAGATGTCAAGATAAGCAAGTCCAGTTCATTTTTTGAGTAGTATATTTGTATGTAATAAAGATTAGTAAAAAGTTTCACTGTATTTATTAAATTATAATCTGACAATATTGTCTCGACGGCTAAGTTGTCTTGTACCATCTTGTACACGTATTAAAATATATAGTCTGCGTAATCTCTATAAAAAGCGGAATTTATAAAACTTTTAATTTAAGAAATAAGTAAAAACACACTATGATCATCATCATGACTATCACACCATTGAATAGAAGAGGAAACAGACTGTGTAAGATGTTTTGTATGAATTATCTATTTTTTTAATTGTCAAAGCTCCACAAATCCAAATGGCAAAATACTCGTATATTTGTCAGCAAACAATGTCCTAGCTGTAAAAAATGAAAAACATCTGTATTCTTAAGGGATGAATTATTACATAGCAGGTTATTTTTATCTATATTGTAAAGTAAACACTACAGAAAACTATTTTGTTAATGCACGGATGCAGATACGCATTTTTATTACATTATTACCGTTATTAGACAAAATTGCTTATCCCTTAAACATTGTTCAGTAAAACTCGTGAAATAGTACAGTTTAGATCGCTTTAGATTTTTGGTGTTAAAGTAAAAAATAAATATCTGTTTCAAAAAATTCGAACGCCTGAGTTTGTAATAATAATAATTTATTTGTAGTTCCTAAAATGCACTACTTGTTTTAAAATATTTGTGACTTTTAGAATAACCCTTTCGCAATACACCCGTCGATTGTTCACGTATTAAACGAATTATTAACTTCTTTTTAAGTTTTATAGCTGATTCCAGCTCGCTTTCAGAACGCGTGCTTGCCATTTTCATTCACAAAAACTAAATTTCAACACTTTATTAAATACAACAATACTATGAAATGAGTGTACTCCTTTCTTACCTATAATACTATGATTAGTACCTATATTTCAAAACGTACTAAATTGGTCAACTTCAGTGAACTCGTAAAATCACTTTAATTTGCCTGCACTTACAATCACTTTTTGAAAAATACTGTCTGCTGTATGCCAATGTTGCCAATACTATTGCAAACTATCCTTCATGCTTAAAATTCCATATTTCAACAAAACGTAAAATACCCACAATGTGAAATTATGGTGCAAGAGATACTCACCACCTTGAACTAACTGTACTTACAGGGATGCAGGTATTTGAAATATTTGTTTACTCAAAATAAGTCTTTGTTCACCATTCATTCGTAAAAGTTTTGTTAACTAAAAATAATTATTTTTTAACCATTCCTTCAAGTATCCGAAGTAATATTATTTATATGTATACAAAAGAAGCATGTGATATATAATTGAATACGCATAGTATGTTATAATAAAGCATATAATAAATATAATATATAACATTTTTTCGTACTGTCAAATTACAGGATTGCCATAAGTGATATAACGTAAGTTATTTTTATTTATAATAGTTTTATTCGTTTTCTGATTTAATTATCTTCGGAAACAGTTTTTAAATTAATAATTATATAGGATCGAACTATGGTGTACTAGCGAGCGAGGGTGTTAGCGGGGAGGAAGAGGGCTATCGAGAGATTCGACCGAGAGCGCGAGTCATTGTGCAGCACCTCATGTTTTTATCATTTTTATCCTTAATATTAACTAAAAAATTATTCCGAGGGGATCATCGTCATTCCAAGAGAGTAGGAAACAATTTTGTAAGAGATAGATTTTTTGATTAAAGGCTTAGATTGCGAGATATGGAGTGATAGATGTTAAAAAGCAGCAAAATTTCCGACTTTTTTACGGTACATCAAACCGAGAAAACGGCTTGTGAAGTTTCATAACTCCATAAGCTGCAATAGTAATTTCAAAATTGAATTTCGATTTTCACAAAAACCGCTACAAACATTGAAATGTCCTTTTACGGAAATATAGCTTCAAAACTAAATAATCGGTTACCGTATAAATCTCGAATATTTTGAATAGTGCCCTTTTGCATTGGACAATCATGGGACAAATCTGGATTTAGCATGTAATAAGCATAGCATAACCTTCAATTTAAAATGTGTTTACTTTTACACTTAAACCCCCAGAAAGTCGTTTTCTAGAAGCTTTGTTGGCATTTGTGCACTCTACTACGAAGTTAATTGTCGCCACAAAAATTTAATTGTTAATTGTGATGACAATTACAATTAATAATTTTAATTGTAGCAATGATTAACGATTAACAATTAATTAATTGTTAATTGTCAGTGCAATTAACAATTAATTAATTGTAATCATACAAAACAAAACATATGCACAATTAATTAATTTAATTGTCCTTTGCAATTAACAATTACAATTTTAATTGTCAATTGTTAATTGCCGCTAAGATTTAATTGTGCCCAACACTGCTTTGGATTATATCATATATAACCCAGATTTTTAGTGTTTGGTCTGTTGTTTTTAATATAATAAATAGGTATAACTGAAATGTGAAACCTAGAACCTTGGATGTGTTTCGTGACAGACAATGATTGCCCACACAAACAAGAAGAGGTTTTGTTTAAAAGTTTTGAAATTAGTGAAAAGTAAATCTACAGGGTGGTTGGTGCATCTTAAAGATCCTTTACACATAAAGAGAACACAGAGATTGCATAAAATAATTTCTTAAATTTATTACAAAAAGTACAAGAATATAACCCTTTCTGATAGAGTTACACAACAATTATTAAATATAAGTAAAGATTTAAATACAGTTTTTAACTACTTTATCACAAGTTACCAGCATAATGTTTGTTATTACAATTTAGTTTTTTCTTGTTCTAAATTTGGAAGCTTTTAGGCACTCACTTTACTAAATACCTTTTGTTTCTGATCCTTAAACTCCACAAATCTGGATCGTATTGACAATACAAATTACTTACAGGATGCCATTTACGAGACCTCATTATGATTATAATAAAAATTGAGCAGTACTATTCGACTGAATTCCATCTGTCATCAATTATTAAAATATAAACTTGATGGGTTTATCCAAATTCCCCCTGGGGGTTTTACTTAACTTAGAGTTGACTCCTTCTTCAAAGGATCTTCATATACATAAAGTATCATTAAATTGGTTTTTCTGTTCACAGAAAAACCATGAATTTTTTAACATGAAAGGATTCTTTTTTGTGTTGTTGACATATTGTTTTTCATTTTTTTATATTTGAAATCAACTATCTCAGATCCAAGTTTTATGCACTTTTTATATTATGCAAAAAAAGAAGCGAAAAAGGAGGAGGAACATTCCTCAATTATATTTTACCATTTCAGGAACCAACAATATTAGAAAACGAAAACAAAAAGCGTACAGACGTCAGCAACGCGCAAAAACGTATATAAAAAATCAAGTGGCAAGTTAACAGTTCGCCGCAAAATAAATATATACAGGGTGAAACAAAGTTGAACTAGAACAGATGAAGGGATTGTTTCCCGAACATCCTCCCCGGCCTTGAGGGTTCTAACCTCAAAGGGATTATAATTAATAAACATATTAAAAGATAGATTGAACAAAAACAAAAAGAAATATTAAGTTCGTATTATTATTTTTTTCTAAATTTCTGCGGGAAATTCTTCAATTAATTTATCTTGTGGAAGAGGACAAATCTTAGTTATGGATCGTGTGAAACAACCATTTTGAGTTTTAACTTTAACTACCCTGACCTTCTTGTCAGGACTTAAAATAATCTCTATTATTCATGCCAGCGGCCATTTAAGAGGAGGATTATCATCTTCCTTTAGCAGAACCAAATCATTTACTTTTAAGTTTGGAACATTGTAAACCCATTTAGGTCGATTTTGCAAGCGATTGAGGTACTCAATAGACCATCGTCTCCAAAATAATTGTTGAATTTGAGAAATCCTTTGATAAAGGGTAAGTCGATTTTCAGAAATGGAAGTTACACTTTTTTCTGGATGAGCTACTAAACTTAATCCTATCAAGAAATGTCCAGGGGTCAAACATTGCAAATCATTTGGGTCATTAGATAATGGACAGATGGGGCGTGAGTTTAGAATGGCTTCTATTTCGGTTAGAATTGTATAAAATTCTTCAAAGGTAAAAGTGGAATTACCTACTAATCTCTTTAGATGATATTTACAACTTTTTATTGCTGCTTCCCAAATTCCACCCCAGTGGGGACTTCTAGGAGGAATGAACTTAAATGTAATTTGGGTTTGAGCACAATAGTCTTGGATTCCTTTTAAATTACTTTGAGTGCAAAAAAAATTATGTAATTCCTTTAACTGATTCTTTGCCCCTAAGAAATTGGAAGCATTGTCGCTGTAGACTAAAGAGGGATTTCCTCTTCGAGAAATGAATCTTTTCAATGTCATAAGAAAGGCTTCAGATGATAGATTCGTGACCAATTCAATATGAACCGATTTGGTTACCATACAAACAAAAATAGCTATGTATGCCTTGATTAAAGGCGCCTTCCTTACCTTTGACGATTTAATCATGAAGGGACCACCATAATCCACACCTACCTTTTGAAAAGGTCTTGTAACGTTAACTCTATCTTTGGGTAAGCTTGCCATTAATTGTTGAGCTGGCTGAGCTCTGAATCTATAACAAGTCACACAGTTTCTGATTATTCTTTTTATTTCTCTTAATCCATTTAACGGCCAAAACCTTAATCTGAAATTCGATAAAACTGTTTGAGCACCAGCATGTCCCAAACGTGTGTGCTCTTGGGTTAACATAAGAATTACAACATAATTATGAGAAGGAAGCAAAACTGGGTGTTTCTGATCAAAGTTAACATCCGCATTTTCTAACCTGCCACCAACGCGCAAGATACCATCTTTTCATCAAAAAAGGGGTTAAGAGAAAGCAAATTCTTATTACTAAGAAGTTTTTTATTTTGCAGTTCAGAGATTTCCTTTGAAAAATATTTAACCTGTAGTATTCTTAGAATGAAATATGTTGCATCTTTCAACTCATTTACATTTAAAGGGTCAGAAAATTTGTTTGAAATAAATTTTGTGTTTTGAATAAAACGCAAACAATATGAAACAGTACGTTGAAGCCTAGAGAAAATTGAGAATTTTAAAAATATAGGTTCCCAAAAGGCAGACTGATCTGTTATTTATTGTAGTAACAAGAGATATTTTCCTTTCTTCCGATATTTCTGGCACAACAGGATTTTTGGCAAATTCAGAAATGTCTAAATTAGGATTCTTTAGAAAAGAAGGCCCACACCACCAAATTTCACAGTTTAAAACGTCTTGAGGTAACATCCCTCTGGAAGGAAGGTCGGCAGGATTTTCGCTGGATTTGACATAATACCACTTGAATCCTGTTGTTAATTCTTGTATTTGTGATACTCTGTTAGCTACAAAAACTGTCCAACGTGAAGCATGAGAAGTTATCCAGAATAAAGCTATTTGGGAATCTGACCACAAACTCACAGAATTTATTGTAAATCTGTTTTCATAAATAGGCAAAAGTTTTTTCGTTAATCTTGAAAGAAGAAGCATAGCACACAATTCCAAACGAGGAAGAGATTACCTTTAAAGGTGCTATTCTAGATTTTGAAGACACTAAATTACAAGTTATAGATCCATCCAAATACAAAGTACGAATATATACACATGCTGAAACTCTACGCTCTTTATAGATTTATTTAAATATAAATACCGAGGTATCTTTAGTTTTGATAAAACAGAAAGATTATTTACAAATTTTTGCCACTGCTGTACGAGATTATCAGTAACAACTGTATCCCATCCTAATTTTAAAGACCAAAGTGTCTGAATCAATAGTTTGGAAGGATTTTTCTTTTAGTTATAGGACCTTGCAATGAGTTTGAAGAAACTTTGGGAATTGAAATACACAAAAAATCTGCTACAGGGTTCCACTTTAATCCGAGCACCTTATTAGGAGTATCATCAAAATTAATATCATATTCGAGAATCCTTTCTTCAGAAAATGTACTCAAAAATGTTTCTGAATTAGAACACCATTTATGGACCTTGAATCCATGATAGTTTAAAAGGGTATTTAATTCATTATAGAGTTTTTCTAAGTTTGTAAGGTCATCACAACCACAAAGAATGTCATCTACGCAGGTTTGTTTCATCAAAGCTTCTGCGGCGAGAGAAAAATCAGATTCATATTTTAATGCTATTTCCTGTAGTACACGGGTTGATAGAAATGGAGCGGAATTTGTTCCATATGTTACTGTCAAAAGTTCAATACACATGAGTGGTTTATCAGGATTGTCTCACCACAAGATGTTTAACAGAAAGGTTTGAGATGGATTTATTCTTATCTGTCGGAACATTTTTTCAATGTCTGTAGTTAACACAAACTTGAAAGATCTAAATCTACACAAAATATCATAGAGATCAGGTTGTACCTGATAACCTTTAAGAGTGATGTCATTCAATGACAAACCTGAAGTGGTTTTGCATGAAGCATCAAAGACAACTCGAAGTTTCGTTGAGACACTATTCTCACGAATCACTGCATGGTGGGGTAAAAAATATTTCTGATGTGACGATTTATTTGTTTGAGTAAGGGGAACGAATCTTCCATGATTCAATTCAACGTATTCGTCAATAAATCTTTTATATTCAACGAAATAAGAAGGACTTTTTTGAAATCTTTTTTCTAAATTAAAAAATCGTTTCTTTGCAATCGACAGAGAATCACCAAGCTTTAAGTTTTCTTGAGGGGTTCTCAAAGGAACATTCACTTGAAACCTACCATCATTTGAGATGGTAGTTGTAGATACGAACATTTTTTCAGCTAGCTCATCTTCCATGGCTAGAGGGACCTTTTCCGGAATCTCTTCTGTATTCCAGAATTTAGTAACTAATTGATCAAGAGATGGTGAGTCTCGTACTTGAGTAAACATAGATACTAAAGGTTGATTATTTATTATGGAGGAGGAAGTGTATACTTTAGGTAATAAATTTCTTTGTTGAGAATTGAGAAACGGAACTGTACCTGCAATTACCCATCCTAAATGAGTACTTTAAAGTACTGGGAGGTTTTTTCCAAGATGGAATACACCTTTTTTCAAAAGATTATAATAGCAATCTGCTCCAATTAAAATATCTATTTAAGATGGTTTGTAAAAGAAGGGATTAGCAAGGATTATTTTATCTGGAATATTAAATTTACTAGTATTAATATTAACTTGTGGAAGCATACAAGTTATTCGGGGGTAATATAGAACAAGAAATTCTAAAATTTTTGTTTTCATACACATTGGAATGCACAACTAAATTAATCATTCTGTCAGAAATTATGATACTTCCAGATATTCCTGAAATATTTAATGTTTTACAATAAGGATTGAAGTTAAGTTTTTTAACTAAGTTTTATGAGATGAAAGAACTTTGACTGGCAGAATCAAGTAACACCTTAGCTGTGATAGGGACTCCCTGAGAATTGTAAATAGTAACACAAGCTGTAGCCAATAGTACATGAACATTTTTGATCGATAAGGCAGAGAGAGTATTAGAAGTAAGTGACATACCTTGAGTATTATGCTGTATCAATTCTTGAGAACCAGAAGGAATTGTATTAATTTGAGAATTTGTTTTGTCATCACCCTGCTCAGGCAAACTTTGTGTTTTTAAATATTTATTGAAAGAATTTGACCTATTAGAAAGTACATTACTATTATGGTGAGGTCCTTGATTTCCTTGAGAATTACTGGTTGTGTTGCTGTTAACATTATTATTGTGAAGAAGAGTATGATGTCTTTGATTACACTGCTTACAGGAGATACTTCTGCACTGAGGTGACTAATGGGAAGAGGCAAAACAATTGAAGCACAATCTTTTGGACCTGACAAAGTTTATTCTTTTTGCATGTGGTAATAATTTAAATTTGTTACAAGAATAAATTTTATGAAATTTTTCATTACAAAAAATACAATTATTTAATTGTCATGTGATTTTCCTTTATGTTTGCATGTAAGGAGGTTTTCATCACCTTTTTGGTTGATGAAATCTCGGTTGTTGATAGATTTTCTAAAATGGTATACCTTTTGTTCAAAAATTCAAAAAATTCTGTAAGGTTAGGTAATGAATCAATCTTACGATCAGTCTCAAAACTGCGTCTACTTGCATAGTCGAGCTTACGTTCAAGCGAATAAATTAATAGGAAATCAAAAAGCTGTTTGTCAGTGTAGTTAGTGTGTAGTTTCTTCATTCTGTTAGTTACAAATTTTCTTAATTGTATTGCAGAGCCTTTGTTTATGGAACTTATATCCAAAAGAGAAGCTAAATGTGCATTGATCACTGATATCTATTTTCATACCTTCCTTTTAAAATATTAATTGCCGTGGAAAAGTTTTCATTAGTTATTTGTAAATTTTCTATTAGTTTTAATGGTTCATCACGCAAATTTAAATACAAAAACCTTTGCACGTCAGTCAATGAGGAGTTATTGGATACCAAAGCAGTAAAAAGTTGATAGAAAGACTGCCATTCTGCAACATTTCCTGTGAATAGTTGTAGATTAACTTCGGGTAACCTAATCAAAGGTGTAGCTTGTTGTTGCAGAATCACCGTCTTTGGCTCTGATCGCTCTGGTTTAGTTAACATAGGTGAAGATAATTCTTCTATACGTTCTAATATTTCGGTTAATGTTAAATAATATTGCTCTTCAATTGCGTCACGATTTTCAGCATCATCATGAGCTTCAGAATTCACTAGAAGTTCAATGTTATCTTGTGCTTCAGAATACCTTTCAAAGGCTGTTTGCAAATTCTTTTCTCTAGTTCGGAACTGAAAAACATGTGTCTTTCTATCTTTATTTGAAACTACCCAATTTGAAATTCGAGTAATAGTAGCTTTGGCACTTGCACGACTAATCTTTAGTGTTTCGTAATTCATTTTGAAATTAGACCTTTAGTAAAAGATTTCTAGAGAAGTTAACAAAAAAAGTTAAAAAAATTTGCACGCCCAAAAAGGTTACTATATACTAACATTAAAAGCTAAGGTTGAAATTGTTTTATGCATTCTCAAACTGAAGAATTGTTATTGACCATCCGGGTCGAAGGACCACTTTGTTTCGTGACAGACAATGATTGCCCACACAAACAAGAAGAGGTTTTGTTTAAAAGTTTTGAAATTAGTGAAAAGTAAATCTACAGGGTGGTTGGTGCATCTTAAAGATCCTTTACACATAAAGAAAACACAGAGATTGCATAAAATAATTTCTTAAATTTATTACAAAAAGTACAAGAATATAACCCTTTCTGATAGAGTTACACAACAATTATTAAATATAAGTAAAGATTTAAATACAGTTTTTAACTACTTTATCACAAGTTACCAGCATAATGTTTGTTATTACAATTTAGTTTTTCTTGTTCTAAATTTGGAAGCTTTTAGGCACTCACTTTACTAAATACCTTTTAAGTTTCTGATCCTTAAACTCCACAAATCTGGATCGTATTAACAATACAAATTACTTACAGGATGCCATTTACGAGACCTCCAATTCTGCTATTAATCCTTTGCATGCAGAGTTTATGTTTCATTATGATTATAATAAAAATTGAGCAGTACTATTCGACTGAATTCCATCTGTCATCAATTATTAAAATATAAACTTGATGGGTTTATCCAAATTTCCCCTGGGGGTTTTACTTAACTTAGAATTGACTCCTTCTTCAAACGATCTTCATATACATAAAGTATCATTAAATTGGTTTTTTGTTCACAGAAAAACCATGAATTTTTTAACATGAAAGGATTCTTTTTTGTGTTGTTGACATATTGTTTTCCATTTATTATTATATTTGAAATCAACTATCTCAGATCCAAGTTTTATGCACTTTTTTATATTATGCAAAAAAAAGAAGAGAAAAAGGGGGAGGAACATTCCTCAACTATATTTTACCATTTCAGGAACCAACAATATTAGAAAAAGAAAACAAAAAGCGTACTACTTATTTATTTACATAAAACACAAGGGGTGCAAAATTGACGTTTTTGTTTTACACGGCAACTTAAAAAATTGTTGTATAGTCAAAATCTGATAGATAAGAATTGTGAAGATTTTAAAAATCGACATTCTACATATTTATTTTAAAGTTTGTTCAAATTAGCGTAATATAATAAATGCCATAAAATTATGTTTTAATTGTATATTTTGATTTATTATTATCTAACAGCATCAGTGATTGATTAAATACTGAATGATAATATAATAATGCGTCATGTTTGTTTAATTTAAATAAATAAAGCTTTTAATTACGTGGAAATATCCCACACATATTTTGAGAACGAAAGAATATCCTTAAATTCTTATCCATCTTATTAAATCTTACAATTTTATTAAAATTATCGCCCATTTGTAGTAGCAATAAGAAAATCTGTTTTAATAACGAAATTTAAATGACGCATAAATAAAATGTATAAAAAGTGTTTCTTTAATAGCTTTAACAAAATATAATATGTAAGAATCATCTATCAACAGAAATTGCCTAATTTATTTTTGTACATATCTTATGTTGTCAAATGACAGATTGAGTGGA
This sequence comes from Agrypnus murinus, assembly GCA_929113105.1. Classification (NCBI taxonomy): domain Eukaryota; kingdom Metazoa; phylum Arthropoda; class Insecta; order Coleoptera; family Elateridae; genus Agrypnus; species Agrypnus murinus. Next base: position 83,103,505 of record OV816025.1, on the reverse strand, counting down.
CTGTATTGCTTATTTATTTACATAAAACACAAGGGGTGCAAAATTGACGTTTTTGTTTTACACGGCAACTTAAAAAAATGTTGTAAAGTCAACAATCTGATAGATAAGAATTGTGAATATTTTAAAAATCGACATTCTACATATTTATTTTAAAGTTTGTTCAAATTAACGTAATATAATAAATGCCATAAAATTATATTTTAATTGTATATTTTGATTTATTATTATCTAACAGCATCAGTGATTGATTAAATACCGAATGATAATATAATAATGCATAATGTTTGTTTAATTTAAATAAATAAAGCTTTCAATTACGTGTAAATATCCCACACATATTTTGAGAACGAAAGAATATCCTTAAATTCTATCCATCTTATTAAATCTTACAATTTTATTAAAATTATCGCCCATTTGTAGTAGCAAGCAAATCCGTTTTAATAACGAAGTTTAAATAACGCATAAATAAAATGTATTAAAAGTGTTTATTAGCTTTAACAAAATATAATATGAAAGAATTTTTGTCACCATAAATGACGCAATCTTTACTCAGAAATACAATGCATAAAGTGAAGTCCCGTTGAAATGACGTCACTGTCTAGCGATAAAGCCATCAGTGTTACCAACAAAATTACTGTTATGTGTGGGGACGCAGGGTAAACCGTTGCCGATTTGTATACAAGTGTATACAAATCGCGCGCTATTAGCGCTGCGTGTTGCAAACGCTCGAACTACGATTTTATACACGAATCAGAAATGGGTGTCAAACTGCGCACAGCTAATTTTTACATTTTCGTCATCTAGACACTTTAAGCTTCATATGGTGCAATTTTGAGGCACTAGTCACCCAGCGTCCGTATATCCGGACGCCGAGTGACTTCGGACGCTGCTTGAACCTAAGATTTTACATGGGGGGACGCATAGTGGGGCCCTATAGATATATATATATATATACATATGTATATGTATATGTATATGTATATGTATATGTATATGTATATGTATATGTATATGTATATGTATATGTATATGTATATGTATATGTATATGTATATGTATATGTATATGTATATGTATATGTATATGTATATGTATATGTATATGTATATGTATATGTATATGTATATGTATATGTATATGTATATGTATATGTATATGTATATGTATATGTATATGTATATGTATATGTATATGTATATGTATATGTATATGTATATGTATATGTATATGTATATGTATATGTATATGTATATGTATATGTATATGTATATGTATATGTATATGTATATGTATATGTATATGTATATGTATATGTATATGTATATGTATATGTATATGTATATGTATATGTATATGTATATGTATATGTATATGTATATGTATATGTATATGTATATGTATATGTATATGTATATGTATATGTATATGTATATGTATATGTATATGTATATGTATATGTATATGTATATGTATATGTATATGTATATGTATATGTATATGTATATGTATATGTATATGTATATGTATATGTATATGTATATGTATATGTATATGTATATGTATATGTATATGTATATGTATATGTATATGTATATGTATATGTATATGTATATGTATATGTATATGTATATGTATATGTATACGTATATGTATACGTATACACGGTGATTCAGTACTCAATGATTGGACTTTGAGGATAAGCTTCTCTGGTTATTAGAAACATAAAACCTTAGTAACTTTTTTTGATTAAATGAACCTGAAAATTTCGAAAATTTTGACCGACGTTTTCAGAAAAGTATGTATAATTGATGCAGGTCAGTGTAGTTCAGTCGAATAGAAATAAATGCAAGATCTTTAGAAATTGACACCATCAGTAAAAACGTGACATCTGTTTAAACAAGCACAAGGATGCAAACGACGCACATTCCATTTTTTAGATGTTAAAACAAAACGATCTATTAATCCGGGGGATTCCCCTTTATTCTAATAGTAAACGCAGACAGAAATGACATCATTTTAATACTGACCCATTTAATGTATCATTAAATTCGATGTGTATGCGTTAATAAACAGATATTATTAACAGATTTTAATTAAGTAAAGACATGTTTAGCTAATTTGATCTATCCATCAATAGGTATTGTTATTTTTATTGGAATTCTAGAATGTTTCATTATTAAAACCTTATTATTTTTTTTGATGTTTTAATTCAACGACCCTGAATGATTGATGGATTTGTTTACATAGTCAAGTACAAGTACTGTTATACGTTTTATTACTAAAAGCTGCAGTGTAAGGGGTTTGCAGTTTGTTATCATTTGAGAAACCAAATAGTATCGAGTATCTCCTTGATCTTGACCTCAAAAGATGTGTCCCTATCACGAGTACTATAATTTTTTATTCACAAACCTGCAGTATTGTATTACACATAGGGGTCAATGTGTCTATTAAAAGAATTTGAAATTGTCTTAGTCATCAGAAACAACACAAAACAAAAATACCATTTTTGAAACAATATCCATCGAGAGGTCGTTCTCAACATGCTTTGTTTATTTAATTCTGTTTATTTGTTGTTATTCTACGAAACACTTGGCCAAAATAAAGACGTTTTTATTACTTTACGCTATCCTTGCACATTCTAGTAGTATTGAATATCTGCTTGAACTAAAATATGTGTCATGTGCATTCATACTATTAAATTTGAAAACATTCGGATGAACTTCGATGCCGTATTTCTCCAAAAATATAGAAATACGAGAAAAATGGTATATAGGAATTTTCTTTCTTTAATGGTTATCTAACCACTGGCAAAGTCTGAGTATGGCTTAATAATACATACACATATACATATACATATACATATACATATACATATACATATACATATACATATACATATACATATACATATACATATACATATACATATACATATACATATACATATACATATACATATACATATACATATACATATACATATACATATACATATACATATACATATACATATACATATACATATACATATACATATACATATACATATACATATACATATACATATACATATACATATACATATACATATACATATACATATACATATACATATACATATACATATACATATACATATACATATACATATACATATACATATACATATACATATACATATACATATACATATACATATACATATACATATACATATACATATACATATACATATACATATACATATACATATACATATACATATACATATACATATACATATACATATACATATACATATACATATACATATACATATACATATACATATACATATACATATACATATACATATACATATACATATACATATACATATACATATACATATACATATACATATACATATACATATACATATACATATACATATACATATACATATACATATACATATACATATACATATACATATACATATACATATACATATACATATACATATACATATACATATACATATACATATACATATACATATACATATACATATACATATACATATACATATACATATACATATACATATACATATACATATACATATACATATACATATACATATACATATACATATACATATACATATACATATACATATACATATACATATACATATACATATACATATACATATACATATACATATACATATACATATACATATACATATACATATACATATACATATACATATACATATACATATACATATACATATACATATACATATACATATACATATACATATACATATACATATACATATACATATACATATACATATACATATACATATACATATACATATACATATACATATACATATACATATACATATACATATACATATACATATACATATACATATACATATACATATACATATACATATACATATACATATACATATACATATACATATACATATACATATACATATACATATACATATACATATACATATACATATACATATACATATACATATACATATACATATACATATACATATACATATACATATACATATACATATACATATACATATACATATACATATACATATACATATACATATACATATACATATACATATACATATACATATACATATACATATACATATACATATACATATACATATACATATACATATACATATACATATACATATACATATACATATACATATACATATACATATACATATACATATACATATACATATACATATACATATACATATACATATACATATACATATACATATACATATACATATACATATACATATACATATACATATACATATACATATACATATACATATACATATACATATACATATACATATACATATACATATACATATACATATACATATACATATACATATACATATACATATACATATACATATACATATACATATACATATACATATACATATACATATACATATACATATACATATACATATACATATACATATACATATACATATACATATACATATACATATACATATACATATACATATACATATACATATACATATACATATACATATACATATACATATACATATACATATACATATACATATACATATACATATACATATACATATACATATACATATACATATACATATACATATACATATACATATACATATACATATACATATATGTATATGTATATGTATATGTATATGTATATGTATATATATATATATATATATATATATATATATCTATTTTCGTAACAAGCCGAGATCCGAATAAATTTAGGACAACCCGAGATCCACCAAAAGGTTAGCAGTTACGCATGTATATTTCCTGTTGATACAGTTATAATTTACGACTTAACCACTACCCCCTCAGAGGGGAACAGATTTTGCAATTAAAATTTTATTTATAAATCCATAACGCAGCGAGATCCGCAACAAGTCGAGGTCCATTTTTGTATATAGCATAATATGTATACCAACGTGAGATCCTGCAGCGTTGCCACCGTATTCGACAGAGATTTACCACAAAACTCACAAACGAGGGTCATTATGACAACCAGATGTTGTAAAAGGGACTGTTAAAATGACTTGACCTGGAATTTCATACAATAGAAAAAGGACGAATTTTGCTTGAAAGTATAAAATTTTTATTCATGTTATTCTGCATGTTAGATTTAATATGATATAGTTATCTGTTAATAATTTTATAGAATACAATTACTTAAAGATGTACTATTGTTTTCATAATGATCTAGGACAGCAAGGCTATTTTTTATTACTTTATGCTATACGTTTACACTAAAAGAAATGAATTAAATAGCATTATATTAGCCTTGTTGCCCGAGATCATTATGAAATCAATAGTACATATTAACCTTTAATGTTTTTAACTTCCTTAAAAATATTTTATTTAAAAGGGAAAAAGTTAAAAATATGAAAGGTTAATATGTACATCTTTAAATTGCATTATATAAAATTATTAACAGATAACTATATTATATTAAACCTAACATGCCACCCGCCTTGAAACTATTGATTTTAAAAATAAAGGAAATAAAGATTATTGAAATTGAAAGACTAAAGTATAAGATTGTTTTTAATTACTACCATTTTCATATATTATTTTTGCACATATGTACTATAATTAATCGCATCACGCAAAATACAGTTTTACATGCATTTTGTTTCAAACCCTAATATTATCTCCCCTAATTATGTCAAATGAATGATATTAAGGAATGCTATAAAGAAAAAATTACGAATTGAATGATGCCTTTGGTTACGGATTGCATTTGATTATAACCGGAAAAGTAAAGAAAATAAAACTTCCGTTTATGCAAAAAACCAGCTATGCCTAGGAATCATTGGAATGATCCTAAATCACTTATTTCAATTTGAAAACATTAGAATGGCGGAGAAAATATTTGCTTCATACGTCAAAATTATTTTGAAAGATTGAATTCTTTGTGTTTTGCGGTATTTTTGAATCTAATATGTACTTTGTTTATAATGTTTATATGGTCGAATAAAATCATTGCTTTCGCAACCTTTAAGAATCTTTATTTCCAGAATCTTCCAGGTTCAAATAATTCAGTAAAAGGCAATAAGATTAGGGCTGATTCTATACCGAAATTACCTAAAATTACTTACTAAACAAAAACGTGATAATTGTAACTGTTCGGTACAATACGTTTTCGTCGTTAGTTGTAAACGTAAATAAAATAATGGTTGGAATTGTATATCGCTCGTCGAGTTCAAGTGCTATATATTTTATAAATTATTTCAGTAACTTGTTGGATGAGGAGTCTTACTATAAAGGTCGTGTTATTTTTACAGGAGATTTTAATATTGATATGAGGATAGACAATTTATACAACAGAAAATTAAACATATTGTTAATAATATAGGTATGAAACAAATAGTTAACGTTCCCACTCGTACTACACCTAACTCGCAACTACAATTGATCTTGTGATAACGAACGATCCTTACTAAACGTTACAGTAAAAGATACGCCAAAAATTACAGATCACGATATTGGATTGTAATAGTTATTAACAATCAATCTGCGTCTATTGAAACAGAAAAATATAAAAAAGTGTAATAAATGATGAGGTGATAGCGGAAATGAGAAACAAACTATATGAATGTAACTGGAAGTATGATGATGTTATTATTGATAATTTTCGTAACAATATTGTCAATTTGTTAGATACATATGCTCCACTTAAAACGTACAAAATTAGAAGTAATTTAAAACCATGGTTCAATAATAACATTAAGAAAATTCAAATAAAGCGGGATAAAGCATATAAAACTTTTAACACTACTAATGATCCTCAAAACTGGATTAATTATAAAATTTTGAGGAATGAACTCGTTAGTATAATAAGATCAGAAAAATTAGAGTATTATAGATTACAGATTGATAACGATATGGGGAATTCTCGCGCTATGTGGAAAACATTAATTGGAAAATCAAACAACGATCTCCCAGATGACATTGATTTTGAAAATTCTAAACTGAATGAAATTACAATACCGAATAAATTAAATGAATACTTTATTGGCAGTTTAAATGATACTGTTAATAGCATAACCCCGCTTAATTGTGATAATCCTCCTGCCTGTATTAAATAATAGATGTTGTAGGTTAGTAAAATTTGGAAAAAATTATATTAAATGAAAAAATTATAAAACTTAAAAAGGTCAAGTCAAGTCCAGATGAATTTGGGCTGTCCATTATTAAGCCACTCATCGACAGTTTAAGTTATCCATTAATGCATCTTATTAATTCTTCCCTGGAAACTGGTTGTTTTCCAGATAGTTTAAAAGTTAATACTGTTACACCTATACCTAAAGTGAATAACACAAATAAAGCCTCTGAACTTCGCCCAGTTTAATCGTTTTTTCTTCACCTTTTATTTTAAGAGTTACTACACGTATAAGATTGTCCTTTCCTAGACATACCTGGATTGCTCTTTTCAAATAGTGTTTAGTACTTTTGATTCCAGCCTCTCACAGAAGTCATAGACCTCCAAAATGTGGCAAGTTGTAGGGAAGAAAATGCCAAGTGATACCTCCATGCAATAAAGATTGTATTGTTTGATCAAAATTGTTGTTTACAAACTCTCCTAATTTTTTTATTTCGTTTTTGGCTCCAACGAAATTACATAATACCATTATAGCTAAAAATCTCTAAAGACTTTCCTCGGCGCAAAATAAATCTTTTGAACGTGGCTAAAAATGCACCGTTTGTCTTGCCTAGTCGATGCCGATTGAGTGAAATGGATAAGTCACAGCGGTTCTTTGAACGGGTAAATTGCCCATGATTGGTGCAACAGGTTGAGCCTTAATCCTAAAGCATTTGCAGCAATTTCTTATCGTCATTGCCAAAAGGATGGTAATTTTTGGGAACAGCATAGCAAATATGCTGTTTCCAAAAATAGCTCAGAATATTTCATGTATAGTACTTAATAATAATTTTGGACCAGTATGCATATAATTTTAGATGCTCGCTTTCAAAAAGTCATTTAATTAGATAATTATTTTTATGAAATAAAATATGTTTTTATTAAAAGAAAATTTGTGATAGGTAATTTTGTTTACTACCTACTCTCGAGAGACCCTGATTGTCAATGAATGGTGAGAGGCTTAAAAGATGTTTTTTTTTCTAATTTTGCCTTGTTTTAAATTGTTAATTTCCTTAGAAAAGCATACATTCTGAACATGTCTTATTAATGAATTTAAAGCATTATTAAGTTCAGCAATTGCAGAATTTCTGTTAAAATTTCGACATTCTGATGGAAGTAAACAGTTATTTTTGAATCTGAAACAGACTGCAACAATTTTGAGTAATCTATTTAGAGACGAATATTTTTCAATAATTGATCGGTATTGGTGACATTTGTATTATTATCGCTGGTAATGAGATGATAGATATTTTGGACTCTATCTAGAATACAAATTATTGTATAAGATTATTAACAGATAACTATATTATATTTAACCTAACAATAACTATAATCAGTTTCCGACTACGGTCAATGTCAGAAGCAGTTAAATTTACGGAATAAGTAAAAGCCCGTATTGTAAATATATGGACATATAGATAAAAATGAAACTCTCTGATAACTAGTGTTTATTTTAACAATAAAAATAGTACTTTTATATTGTGAATTACTTAAAAAACTAAATTTCCTATAATATTGTAGATAAATTACTGTAATCAGATGTTTAGATCATTTAATCCCACTTTTTTTAAAAGGGCAACATAATTCCCATTCCGATACTTATATCAATATTTTCTCTTTGTAGGTGACCCTTAAACTTACTAAACGTCCTGATAGTTATGCAAAAATTTTATAGAAGGTTCCGCAATGGTAATTGTAGCTCCATCGTTGGATTTGATACTTACTTTCAGAAAAGAAATGCTGAAATAGTGATAATTAACCTTGTATACATACCATCTTAAAAACTGTACGCCATCATGTGGAAATAATGCTTGATAAGAATATAAATAAATACAATATTCCGTTAACAGTATATAAGAAAATTATTACAATGGTGTATATCCAAAAGAGTATTGAACGGAAATTCTGGTTATTAATTAATTTGATAGGTTATTTTGATGAACTACTTTAGTGAATTTGTATTTTATTTTAATAATTAGTACGTATAAGTTATAAAAAAACATTTGAATTAAAGAAAGGAAATCGATTTATACATTTCTTAAGTAAATACGGCAATTTTTGATTTGACCCTACTTAACCCATTTGAGGCAAGGCATTAATTGTGCTACTGGGATATCTACATACAATTTATTATAAAAACTGCACACGTATGCTCATTTTTCAATTCAAACTAAAAATATTTCTGTTATTCAAATGTTAGTTAAATAAAGCTAATAATACTTGGGATAGCACTTTCTTCCCATTTAACAGAATTTATACTATCGCTATTTATTAGAACCGCATGCCCATGTATAGAAGTAATTTTAAAAATAAACAACCCAATTCGATGACTAAGAAGGCGTGACAATGTCGTTTTCCAAGAATTCAAGCTGCAAATACATCTGCGATGTTGTCAAGCATACCGGATCTCGACTTGACTGTAACATACATTTTGCTGTTTTATACATAAAAGGCGCTGCAGTGCCCCCTACAGTAAGGTTAGATGAACTGCCAGAGTATAAAATTGCACGAAATGGGTACAAAGTGAGATCCTACCAAAAATTTGAATTTCTTCTTCCCTTCACATCGCCCATTGAATGAGTAAGATATACACACAGATACAAAACGAGATCCAAAATCGGATCTCGCCTTGCAAAAGGGATCTCGCCTTGCAAAAGGGATCTCATCTTGTATAGTTTGTAACTCCAAATGATCTCGACTTGTAACGAAAATATATATATATATATATATATATATATATATATATATATATATATATATATATATATATATATATATATATATATATATATATATATATATATATATATATATACAGTGAGGATTTTATTTCGCTGAACATCAGCACTATAAGTATTAACCCTATGTTCAGTTTTTAAAAAACCATGTCAATGCATTACAAGCAATTACAACATAGCCAAGCAACCTATGATAAAACAATTGCCATTAATGTCCTTAAAAAGTGTCAAAACTGATTTTTTTTTTAAGTTTTTGCACTTGCGGTTTACACGAGGGTTTACGGCATGTATTTAAAAGATGAAAAAACTGCTATTGTACGCTGGTACAATTGCAATAATGATAGTATGCAACAAGTTTGCGATTTGTTTGACACTTTTTAATGGCATTAATGGCAATTGTTTTATTAGAGGTTGCTTGGATATATTGTACCCGTAATTGCTTTTAATGTATTGACATGTTTTTTTTTAACTGAACATAGGGTTAATAGTGCTGATGTTCAGCGAAATAAAATCCTCACTGTATGTATATATATATATATATATATATATATATATATATATATATATATATATATATATATACAGAGTCTTCATTAAGTTTGGAACCGGCTTAATATCTTCAAAACTATTAACTGGATTAAATTGAAATTTGGGGTGTGCATTTTATAAATTAATATCTATTGTACCTAATTTTTTCACCTGCTTTGCATCGTTACTTTACGAGATACACAGCCAACTTGATTTTTTTTAAATAGCAATGGGGGTCAAATTTGACATCATTTGAAAGCTTATTTTTTTCTGAGTACCATTATGTAATACACGTGTTGTATCATTTTGACAAAAATCGCCAAAAAAATTAAAATCAACGAAACATGTTTTATCCACAAAATCAAAAGCGTTGAATAAATTAAAAATTAAAATATCTAGTGATCTTACAAAATTCATAGAAATGTCAAAAGTTACACATTGACAGTAAATATTTAAGTAATTTTAAGTAAAAGTAAATTTTAAGTAATAAATTTAATTTTGTGGATAAAACATGTTTCGTTGATTTTAATTTTTTTGGCGATTTTTGTCAAAATGATACAACACGTGTATTACATAATGGTACTCAGAAAAAAATAAGCTTTCAAATGATGTCAAATTTGACCCCCATTGCTATTTAAAAAAAATCAAGTTGGCTGTGTATCTCGTAAAGTAACGATGCAAAGCAGGTGAAAAAATTAGGTACAATAGATATTAATTTATAAAATGCACACCCCAAATTTCAATTTAATCCAGTTAATAGTTTTGAAGATATTAAGCCGGTTCCAAACTTAATGAAGACCCTGTATATATATATATATATATATATATATATATATATATATATATATATATATATATATATATATATATATATATATTGCTGTGGATGGTAGTTTCAAAATTTTGGAAAATTTTGTGAAAATCTAAAATCTTTGTTAAATACTAACACTTTTGAAATATTTTTATCAACTTTTCCGTTAAAAATAAATTTAAGTTATTTAATGGTGTGTCATTGATTACACAACCAATGTGTACTTTTTAATAAGGTTAAATAATACATGTTTCGTTATTTATTATCAAATAGCTTACTCACCGATTACTTAAGTGTACGTAACATCCAGTTGTTTGCAAGTTATTGTTATGATGTAATTCAATTATGTATAATTTCAAATGTGTATATCGACGGGTTATGTGATTCTTTAAGGTTTTGTTAATGTAAATAGATCGTTATTATTGCGTAAAAGTGTTGTATAATAGATGTGTCACTTTTTATAAAGAGTATTAATCTGCTATTATGTATTATATGTTGTAAATAGTGTGGTCATTGTATTAGATGATAAGGTGACGTCAAAGAGTGTAATATAATTATGTAAATAGTCAATAGTATATAAGCTTAGAAAATAATAATTTAAGGGGGGACTGATAGAAAGCGACAGAGTAAAGTCGTGAAAAGATAATAGTAAAATGTAAATAGACACTTACCAATATAAAGCGACAGAGTAAAGTCGTGGTTGATAATATTATAAAATTGTAAATAGTCTAGAATTAAATAGACAAGTTAGTTGGTGATTTGAATACGGCGAAGGTGTAAAGACTATCGTTTGTAAAAGTGTATATGATTATAAAGAACCACCTTTAAGATAAATTACTTGCTAAAGTTAAGCAAGATAATAAATCTACGTTAAAACCATAAACGAGTGTTTTATTTAATTAAACACAAACAAAAAAACAACTATAAGTATTCTACGAAAAAGGGAAATTGTACCCGCAGTTAATAAACAAAAGTGAGTTCCAAAATCAAGTGTCTGGATGATATATGGAAAATCCATCCAAAAGGAAGACAGTCAACCCTGAATTGGAAACCAGCCCTGGGTCAACATAAAGTGATCTACTCTGCCAATGGTTTGGGAAAGAGGACATCTATACTAAAAGGAAAAAAGAAGTATTATAAAAAAGGTAGGAAGTTATTTCCTTTTTGTATTGGCATTTGCTGAAGAAAAGACTATCGTTTGTAAAGTGTAGTAAAGTGATTTGAACAATTTAGTAATAGTTAAAATTAATTAAGATTTCAATTTTAAAAGTGATTTTAAATTTCAATTTGTATATTTTTTTTTATACCACAAGAATCCACATTCACCCTGAGATGAGTCTTTATTAAATTTAATTTTGATATGTTAAGTTATTTAACTGGCGCCCAACTCTCTTACGTAAACTTGAGTTAGTCAAGAACTAACGTAACATTAATTTTATATAACCATTGCATTATTAAATCTATTAAAAGGTATTTTCAAATCATATTAGAATTTATAAAAGAGGGAAGTTGAAAAGCATTTCCAAAGTTCACAGTCATTTTAAAAAATCAATTTAATTATAAAGTAATTATCTACGATCGAACGGCAATTATTCACAGTTTCAAAATATTTAATAAAATTTTTAAAAATAATTTATTATTTATAATTAACCAATATCACTGCATTTATATATGGCGACCGACAACGTGGGACATTTGTGGTAGATATAACCTTTTGTGGTTTATATAATCTTTTGAAAAATAGTAGGTTATAGTAGCTATTAATAGATTATTTGGCTTTTGAGATTATTTAGTTTTTGTAGGTTATTTTGCTTATAGTAATAGTTAGCTTATTACGATTATATTAAATTATTAGGATTATAATAGCATAATTGTAAGGCATATTAGGGCATACGGTAGCAAATTATTAATTTAACATAATATTAGGAAATTAGCATATTACAGCTAATACTAGGATATTTAAAAGGTATTGAGAAGATTTTTAGTGGTTAATGTATGACGTCAGTTAAAAATATATATTCTGCGAAGGAAAGTAATTTAGTATTGAAAAAGAGGTGTATAGATAAAGAATTAATAGTTTCTGAGAAACAGAAAGTTTTAACGATTTCCATAATGGAGGGGAACGGTGAAGAAGGCAAAACAACAGAACCTACACTTTCGAAAATTATGGAACTATTAATGAATCAAACTGAAGAAAGAAAAAAAGAAAGGGAACAAGATAAAGAGGAACGTAATAAAGAAATGAAAGAATTTAGTAATAAATTAGACAAACAATCTGTGGAATTGAATACAAAATTAGACAAACAATCTGAAGAAATAAAAATTGTATCGGAGACAATAAAACAAGAACTAAAAGATAATACTGAGACGATTAAAAAAGAGATAGAAGCGTTAAAGGTAGACAATGAAAAAAAGTTTATAGAATTAGAACAAAAACATGAATCCGTTTTACAAGAAATAACTAAAGTTAAAGGAATTCAAGATACGCATCTAGTATATTTTAAAAATAAGATAGGTGAAGTTCAAGGAAATTGTATTCAAAGATCCGAATGTATAGAAGCGGATTTAAAACAAATTACTGTTCAGGTGAATGAATTAAAAAGTGTTCATACTGAATCAGGTTTAGGACAACCTTCATGCGTACCTATTGTGTTACCGTCTTTGAGCGAACAAAATATTACTAAATTTTATGGGGATAAAAGAATGCATCCTAAGACTTTTATAAAGAATATAAAATCGTATTTGGGTAATGTGAAAATAAGTCTAAAACAATCATATAATTTCGATTATGAATTATCAATTATTCGTGGACTGATGAAAGGAGAAGCAGAAAAATGGTTTTCAATAAATGAAAATAAATTCTTCCATTTTGAAGATTTTGAAAGATCATTTTTGGCGCAATATTGGGGTTTATCAGAACAAGAAAAAGTCGTAGAAAATTTAACATTTGGAAGATTTAACCCTCTTCAAGGGACTACAAGGGAAAATTATGCCTTGAATAAAATGTTTATGATTAACCAATTGGACAATCCGATAGAAGAGGGGTTGTAATTAAACAATTAGCTAAACATTTTGATAGGCCTATTTTGGAGAAAGTATACACTGATGATGTAAAAGATTTTGAGCGATTTTTACAAATACTAAAAAATTTTGATGTATTAGATAGTCTTAAAAGAGAATCAACGAGGCCTGGTCTGAGAAATGTGAATTTTACACAGTCTAACTCTAGTTTTTCATATAGAAATAGGGATAATTATCGGGGAAATGTTAGAAATCCAGTTAGTGATAATAGATTTGATGAACGGGATGAGTATAGAAAATTTAAGAAACATGATAAAATAGAGCAGGAGCACGGAAGGGATGATAGATACGGTAGGAATAGTAAGGAGGGTAATTGTAGTAAATATAATACGGAGCGTGAGGTATCACGTAACATGCCTAGTCATTTATATAGTCCTACAAAGGAAAAATTTGTAAGTTTTAAAGAAAAGGAATCGCAACACGATGAAGAAAATTTTTAATTGCTTGTACCACTACTCAACACAATCAGGTAGAACCACAAGAATATTTTCATTTTTCTAAGGGTGGTGGTACAGAATCAAAAGATAAAAACTAGTTATAAATTCAATAAAATTAGGAAAGATAGATGTAGTAAATAATACCAATAAGGAAATTTTAAAGGAGAAAATAGTGATTGACAAATTAGAATGTAGAAAAAAATCTAAGAAGGAGGATGTTGTAGTTAAACATATTAATAATATAGAAGTGAAATTAACAAACAAAAAGAACGTGAAAAATTTAAGGGAATTAGGAAAGGTAGATTATAATAGAAAATGTAACAAAAAGGTTGTTATAGGAAAAAAATGTAGGAATAAGAAAGTAAAGTTGAAATACAAAGAAAAGAAAAACAAACGTAATAAAATCATGATTAGTAATTTAAAAATTGAAAAGAAAAATAAAAAGTTCAATAGAGGAAAGGGGAAAGATATGAGGATTGTAAATAAACCCTGGAAAAGACAAATATTACCAATTAGTAATTTTCATCTAAAGAACTATAAAAGCAGAAGAAAGAAATAAAGATCTTTGTAGAATATTATTGTAATTAGAATTTACATAACCAATTTGTGACAAGAAACCCAGATATGACGTAATTTAAAATGATTCAGACTTAATAACTGATTTGACTTTATATAATAAACAGGCTTATGGAATTTTATACTCAATTAGGACTTATGTATTATGTTATTAAAAATGAAAGAGGGAAAGTGTATGAATAAATTGAAAATTAAAATATAGATGAAAAATGTTTATGAAATGTTTATAGGGGAAAATGGGGATTAGGAAATGATATTAAAATAAAATTATAAAGATTAATGAATAATAAGAAGATATAAGTTTATAAGGTGAATAGTGATGAATTTGATTATGATAAGTATAAATCTTATGAAAATGAAAATAAAAGTAGGATTGTCTAGATGAAATGGAAACTATGATTGAAATATATTATTATATGATAAGCAAAAAGATTAGTAAATTTATAAAGAGCGATTATTAATAAAAATGACGTAGGAAATAGAATGATTATGATACATTGAAAAAGGATTATGAAATAATTAGATGAATAGGATGGAGATGAGATTGGGATGGATTGATAAGATGTAATTATTGTAAATATTGTAGATAGTTTAGTTAGCAGATTTAGAATAGGGCAAGTTTATTGGGATAAAAGATTAAAATACAAAAAAATATTGGTGTTTAAAAATAAAACTAGTTTAACATTTGTTGTTTAACTTATTTGTGTTTAAAAGTAAAATTGCATATTTCAATTTTATTTGAAACAGGAGGGGATAAATGCTGTGGATGGTAGTTTCAAAATTTTGGAAAATTTTGTGAAAATCTAAAATCTTTGTTAAATACTAACACTTTTGAAATATTTTTATCAACTTTTCCGTTAAAAATAAATTTAAGTTATTTAATGGTGTGTCATTGATTACACAACCAATGTGTACTTTTTAATAAGGTTAAATAATACATGTTTCGTTATTTATTATCAAATAGCTTACTCACCGATTACTTAAGTGTACGTAACATCCAGTTGTTTGCAAGTTATTGTTATGATGTAATTCAATTATGTATAATTTCAAATGTGTATATCGACGGGTTATGTGATTCTTTAAGGTTTTGTTAATGTAAATAGATCGTTATTATTGCGTAAAAGTGTTGTATAATAGATGTGTCACTTTTTATAAAGAGTATTAATCTGCTATTATGTATTATATGTTGTAAATAGTGTGGTCATTGTATTAGATGATAAGATGACGTCAAAGAGTGTAATATAATTATGTAAATAGTCAATAGTATATAAGCTTAGAAAATAATAATTTAAGGGGGGACTGATAGAAAGCGACAGAGTAAAGTCGTGAAAAGATAATAGTAAAATGTAAATAGACACTTACCAATATAAAGCGACAGAGTAAAGTCGTGGTTGATAATATTATAAAATTGTAAATAGTCTAGAATTAAATAGACAAGTTAGTTGGTGATTTGAATACGGCGAAGGTGTAAAGACTATCGTTTGTAAAAGTGTATATGATTATAAAGAACCACCTTTAAGATAAATTACTTGCTAAAGTTAAGCAAGATAATAAATCTACGTTAAAACCATAAACGAGTGTTTTATTTAATTAAACACAAACAAAAAAACAACTATAAGTATTCTACGAAAAAGGGAAATTGTACCCGCAGTTAATAAACAAAAGTGAGTTCCAAAATCAAGTGTCTGGATGATATATGGAAAATCCATCCAAAAGGAAGACAGTCAACCCTGAATTGGAAACCAGCCCTGGGTCAACATAAAGTGATCTACTCTGCCAATGGTTTGGGAAAGAGGACATCTATACTAAAAGGAAAAAAGAAGTATTATAAAAAAGGTAGGAAGTTATTTCCTTTTTGTATTGGCATTTGCTGAAGAAAAGACTATCGTTTGTAAAGTGTAGTAAAGTGATTTGAACAATTTAGTAATAGTTAAAATTAATTAAGATTTCAATTTTAAAAGTGATTTTAAATTTCAATTTGTATATTTTTTTTTATACCACAAGAATCCACATTCACCCTGAGATGAGTCTTTATTAAATTTAATTTTGATATGTTAAGTTATTTAACTGGCGCCCAACTCTCTTACGTAAACTTGAGTTAGTCAAGAACTAACGTAACATTAATTTTATATAACCATTGCATTATTAAATCTATTAAAAGGTATTTTCAAATCATATTAGAATTTATAAAAGAGGGAAGTTGAAAAGCATTTCCAAAGTTCACAGTCATTTTAAAAAATCAATTTAATTATAAAGTAATTATCTACGATCGAACGGCAATTATTCACAGTTTCAAAATATTTAATAAAATTTTTAAAAATAATTTATTATTTATAATTAACCAATATCACTGCAATATATATATATATATATATATATATATATATATATATATATATATATATATATATATATATATATATTTTAGTTGATATTAATTTTTGTTAAGTTGAATAATGATTTTACATTAAATAATATTTAGAATGCAAATTCATATAGAAAAATTTATCATCGACTCTGCTGGGACTCGAACCCAGGACCCATTAATAATATTCAAAAAAATATCTAGTTACTTTGTATGTCTGCTTAAACATCTAATTCATATGGAAAATTTCTCGCTATGCTGGTAGTCGTACTCTGTAGCTCAGTTGGTAGAGATACCACCTAGACAGTGGAGGGTCCTGGGTTCGAGTCCCAGCAGAGTCGATGATAAATTTTTCTATATGAATTTGCATTCTAAATATTATTTAATATATATATATATATATATATATATATATATATATATATATATATATATATACATATATATATATATATATATATATATATATATATATATATATATATATATATATATATATATATATATATGTGCTTTTGTATCGTGTTCGCCTCCGTATACTGAACAGACGACCACAACTCCGCCATTAATAATGATTGTATATTAATTATTCTATTGTCACAGACTTTTTCTTGAACTAACACTCCTAAATCCACCAAGAGGGGTAATTTTATTTAATTTTTTAGATATACATGCTTCTGTATAGTGCGCGTTCGTGTCAGCCTCCGTACATAGACCGCTCGTATTCACCTCCGTGTATATAATTTTGGCAAATCAAGCGTTCGAGTACGCCTCCATCAACGTTGTCAAGTTTACAAGGTATAAAACTATGGTACTTATCACTATTCAGCAGATTCTGTTTATCAAGTCCGTGTTTATGTCTGCTATAATTACTGAGTTCGAGGACACCTGCTGAAAGTATGCCGTTAAACAATACGGACCTTTAAATTTATACATATAAGATATTTCGAGATATAGTTCTGTTAGAAACGAATTTTCAGATTATAATAATGTAAATTTGTTTCGTTTATATTCTAATGGAAGAAAATCATATATGCTTAATATTTTATTAAGTAATATAATGTCACGCCTACAATTTTTTTGTATTTTTAAATAATTAACAAAGGATGACATTCCTTACTGTATAAAGTATGTGCGATGTAGTAAGTAGCTAGAATCATTTCAGAACTACATTTCTAACAACAAAGTGGTTGAAAACAATTAAAGTTTATTCTTTAAACCCATTTCTTTGCTTTTGCTTTCTCACAATATATGTACAAGTCCACAGAATGAGAACGGGTTTTTGTAAAAAATACCTTTTTTCATTTCTCGACGTTATATGACCTAAATAACACGACAGACATCCCTGGAGGAAAAAAATCCTGTTGTTTTTGTCTTTGTCTGTACACCTGTTAAGTTTTGAAATTATTGCAAATATCAATGTCAAATTTGAACCAAAACTATTTGGTCTGAAAATACAGATCCAGCTCGTAAATAACCAAAATATAAACAGTGTAGCGTCAGGGTTTTTTTAAGGAGTTTACAGCATTAAAAAGTCTGTTGCAATTTAATTTTAAAATCGACAATCAAATTTAACCGAAAAATTACATCAACCATTACCATTACATCAATCATTATCGTTGAAATACATATATTAAAAATAAAAACAAACAAACATGGACGAAGTTGCAAAAGGTTTTAAATCTAGATAGATAAACACATTCTCGTTTCAAACACATAAAGTGATTATACCAGGGTTCAATCGAAATATTGATCATTTATTTGTTAATATTCCCTGAGTTATCTGTTTTGGGATGGTATTTTGAAATCTACGCCAAACAAAAAGTTACATATTGAAAGACTGTGTAAAGTTTTTGAAATTTTAGGAAAAAATAGGTATCGATAAAAGCATAATTCACGGGGAATCGAGAAAAAGGCGATTCTGGAAGTGCCACTACCAAGTAATGTTACCTAACTCAAGTTGTTTTCCGCTATAATAAATCATTATCATCTATTTATTCCGAATGTAGCTTGAGCATTAGCTTATACCCATAAGTACTATTAAAATTTATTGGATGAAATTAAGCCTAATCTTTGAAACTTGGCAAACAGGGTGGATGTTTGCTTAATCTTTAAAGATTAGACCATCTAAGTGACCCTCGCCAACTTCAATACACTTTTTACGTCTGGATATAAAATTATTCATTACCCAGTGGAGTGAACCTTCATTTATTGCAGCGACTTCTCTATTGTAAATTTTTCTGAAATTGAAATTCTGGAAACAACATTTATTATGTTATATTTGTATTGTATTACAAAAAGATACGTACTAGAAAAGATGAGATTTTGAAAGACATATAACCTCTTTCCAAAAAAAGATGAGGTATTGGCGAATGCAGCTTCTGGGAAGCTCGATCAAACAATACAAATCCTAGGTCAAAGATTCAATATTGCAATAAAGTATGGTAGCATTTACTACAAAAAAGGTTTGTCATTAGCAACTTAAAGATTTATATTAAATTACAATCAAATACCTACTAAAAGGTTTGTAAAAATACTCTTATAAACTGGTACAACTTTTTGACAATTCCATAAATCAACCAATAGCGTGAATATTATAAAAATCTCAAACGAAGATCTTTACAGCCAAGATTAGAAGACCTCAAGACAGGGATTTTTAAAAAGAAAAAGTAACTAAAAACTCCGACAAACTCAACAAATTTGCCATTTGTAAGACTAGTAGGGAGCATCGACAAAACATCGTAAAGAAATTGAAAATTTAAACTATAAAAGATTTATAACACCATTAACCCACAGTAATAATAAAATATCTAGAATTCACAAGTGATACTTCAGGGTAGACTGTTTCAAGTTTGTTGTACTCTCATCAGCTGGAGCTAATCATCTGTGAAACCTAAGCACATCATCCTGGCTTATTTACAAACCAATGACTAACATTAGCACCAAATGGTACCCGATGCGACACCTATAAATAAAAAGCCAACCGCACCATGCAGTAAAATTACAGTCTCTTTTGGTTGTGAAAAAGACGATAACCGAAAGTTTCTTAGGTGTTCATTCTGTTGTATGAACATCTCATCAGTTTAAAAATTTCAACTTATCTAAACTCAATAGTAAAGAAGTTAGTTATCTTTCAAATTTGTGCAGATTTCTTTCTCTTCACACACAATATGAAAAAATATTCTTGTACCCTTCTAAATGTATCGACAATAGAAATATATTTATAGTCATATCTTTAATGAATCTACGCTGAATGATGATGTCAAAAGAATGCGTTTTCAAAACAGAATAGATTTTACATTGCATGCCCCCACGAATTGGCAAAATGATAGAATCAGATAAACAGTCGGGGTTTAAAAAGTAACGTCGCCTCACTACACTAGTACAGACAATGTTCCAGATTTTCTTTTAAAATGTGGTATATGATTTGTTTCGACTGCATCCAGATAAATCTGGGTGAACGGTCAAGCAGTCGTTTGAGATGTCGGACTTCATTCCTAGTATCCGAGACTAGCCCGAAGACAGAGGGAGGGCAGTTGTTAGAGGTGTCGGGAAGCACTAGGATTCGAGACTAGCTTGAGGGCAGACCACACGGCGTTCACCCTTAACTGGTCGTTGTCTACCCCATCCCAGGCTTGTCTGGGTAACGGATGACGCGATCAGAATCAAATGTGTGGTAGAGTTATGCCGAGGTGTTGCGTTTACGTTTCGCCGGAGTGTTTCTCGACGATGACCCTAAAACGTTGCAGGGGGAGCTCTGTTAACAAGGGGGTCCGGTGTGGGTGGATTGAATCTTACCTGACGTCAGGGTCTTTTAAGGAGCTAAGTATCCCGCTGTCTGGCCTAGACGTTGGCCTATTGGGTGGACGGGAGACCACACGACGTTCACCCTTAGAACTGGCTGTCTTCTACCCTATCCTGCTGACGGGAAACGGATGAAGCTGTTAGAATAAAGCGTGTGGTAGAGAAATTCGTGAGAATTCTCGACGGTAACTCTGACCGATCAGGGGGAACCCTGGTAAATGAGACCGGTGTGGGCGGACTCGAATCTCGCCTAAGGGACAAGGTCATTTATGGTCACCAATAGAACCCGCTGTTTGACCGAGGTCATTTATGGTCACCAAGGACCCCGCTGCATGACCGAGGTCATGTATGGTCACCAAAGGAACCCGCTGTTTGACTGAATCTCTAATGCGGTGACTAGAAGTGAGGTTATCCCGCTTTTGGGCAATGGGAAACTGCAAGCCGCCAGGTAAATGTGCTTAGGAGCTATCCTGACCACCCTATGATCCGGACTGCAGCCGGGTACAGTGATTGGGAGAAGCTCTGAAAGCCATTACACTTAAGAATAGTTGAAGCGAATACATAGCCTCTCACTATCAAGACAACTTCACCAAATCCGGGTACGCACCGGGAGTCTATAACGTGTAGACTTAAAAGAAGCTCTGTCGAGGGCCCACCAAGCCTAAAATTGGTAGATCGGGGTGGCAAAACCGCTTAAAAACCAAGTCCTGTCACATTTGAGGTTGGATTCGATCGGGCAGTGGTCCCTCTTGATAACAGCGTCAAGTTGGGGAATAGTCCTATTGCTGGACGATGTACTTCACCCCGCATGAAAGAGGACGGGAGGGTGCTGGCGGGTGAGCAGCGTGTTAAGTCAACTGCTCGGTCACTATGCGCGACTTAGCTAGTATAGGGTGGATAGGCAACCTCGCTCCTACCAGTGAGTCAATCTGGTAGCAATTGCACGACTGTCGGTTATGCAACTTGCGCGCTGATTGGGCGTATCCCAATCACTTCCTTCTGGAAGGAACGTGGGGGTAAGTTCACACAGGTACCCCACGTAAAACAACCTTGACATTTCATGTCTGGCCTAGACGAATGGAGGAGATTCAAGTGAGGTTTATCTCGGTTAGGGAGTTCGCTCGCTAACCCAAGAGAAACTGAAAATGAGAAATCGTCTAGAGACCTACACTTAAAGGATGCTGATGCGAAGATGCATAGCCTCTCGCGTTCAAGACAACTTCACCTTAACGGGCACACACCGGGGTGCTACTTTGATGGGCCCTATAAAGTAGCCTCGAAACGAAGCTCTATCGGGGGCATACCAGGCCTATAACTGGGAGATCGGGGTGGCAAACCCATTTAAAAACCAAGTCATGCCACACTTGAGGTTGGATTCGATCGGGCAGTGGCCCCAACTCTGGCTCGGTTGTACTGAACTGACTTAAGTTTGGGGAATAGTACTATTGCTGGACTAGGTACTTAGCCCCGTATGAAAGGGGACGGGAAGGTGCCGGCGCATGAGCACGTATATGTTAATCGCTCCGGTACTAGCCTGGTTAGCTAATAGAGGGTGGATAGGCAACCTCGCTCTGACCAGCGAGTAACTGGGAGCAATTGCTGTGCGTTTGCGCGCTGATTGAGCTTATCTCAATTGCTTCCTCCTTTGGAAGGAACGTGGGGGTATGTTGATATGGGAACCCCACGTAAAACACATGCAAATCATGCATCCAGATAAATCTTATTTTAGTTTTTGGATGGCAATTCATCGCATCGTCTTTACAAACTCAAATTATCTCAAAATTATTTTACTAGAACATTATCATAATTTTATTTCAGCCCAACATTGTATTAGAATTGCTATTAATTAAATGTGTATTGTAACTATGTAGACTTTTAAAATTATGCTTTAGCGTTAAATTTTAAATTGCATTGACGGTATAGGAAGCTCTAGATCTACAAAAAAGAGGTAATTTACGAATGTCTCAAAAGTTTTGGCACAATGTTTAGGACTTTGTAATTTATTTTTAACAGGTTGTTATCGGAAACGAAACAAGCTTGTTGTTACGTCATTTCAGTTTTGGGGTTTAAATTTGTCATTAAATTTTATAACTGTGATTTTATAAGATAGAAGTTTTATCTATAATCTTGTTGGACGGATGCCCAAACCTCAAACTATACTACTCTCTGCGAATTAATATATTACGAAGAACCTGTGGTAAACAGAATGATGAATAGAGCCAAAGGCAGGATCGTCATCTCAAGACGTAAATGATTTCACCAATTCAACGTTTCAAGATCAACAATTTGTCCAGATGTCCAGACATGGTCAAAAATACAGAAAAAGGAAAAATGTCCAAATAAGTACATCCAAATCCAGCTGCAACGGATACCTGTATGTTATTGTTCACTGAGCAGAAACTACTTTTCCGAAAATAGAGTCTTTATTAAGAATGATGAGACATTTTTTACTCTTGGTAATTCCTGAATAAAAGGAAATTAAGGTTTCTTTGATAACATCTGATAACATCAATGAACTACCAGATAATGTAAACTATAAGGCAAAAGCTATTCCGGATAAAATGTTGGTGTGGTGTGCGATATCCGAAGCAGGGATTTCTGGGCCGATGTCGGACAAGAAAGAAGAGAAACGGTAGCTACCACATACCTGGCGATTAGCTTATACCCATAAGTTTTCTTAAAATTTATTGGATGGAATTAAGCCTATTCTTTGAAACTTAGCATTCAGGGTGGATATTTGCCTAATCTCTAAAGATTAGATCATCTAAGTGACCCTCACCAACATTCGTTACCCAGTGGAGTGAACCTTCATTTATTACAGCGACTTCTCTATAAATGCATGCTGTTAGTTCCTCAATGATTCTAAGACGACACTTTCGCTTTCAAATAGATTAGATTCTAATTAGATCGATCGACCATACGTGCCACGGTAAATATTCAAAAGGTGAATTGATTTGGCCATTATAATATTGCCTGAGGATCTTCATTGAATTTCCAGCTGTATGAGTTGTCACATTCTGCTGGAACAACAGGCCATTATTTAGTAGTCCCCGGCATCTTAATCCGGGAACAGCATAGGTTTTTAACATATGTGAGTCGAGTTGGAAGGTTACTGTAACGGAATGTCATTTTCGTGTTTGAAAAAGTATTGACCTATAATTCCAAACGATCCTACACTGTACCAAACAATGACTTACGGGCTATGTAGGTTTTTTGTTAACGCTTGCCAATATTTTCACCTGTCCAATGACTAAAATTTTGTTTGTTGATTACACCATTCTGCATAAATTCTGTGACGCACAAGTCGGATATTTCTATGACAATGACACGATTATTCAAGACAAAAAGATGCTTTAGAAAATAATTAAATTCAACAGAATCTCTGACAGGTACCTACTGGATGACTGCATGTGAATATAAATCTCAAAGGTATACAAGATATCCATACATAAGGTTGTGAGGAAGAATCTGCAAAATTTGGTTGCAACTCTAATTTGCTTGCATTCATCTAGAATGCTATGATACTTTCTGGGTTTTTTTTATTTAAAGTGTAGTTTACTTAGCTAGTAGAATTAATTTCTAATGCATAAATAATCAAGAATTTAAACAAGAATTAACTCGAAAATAAAATTGACAAATGTTATACTTGGCATGGAATTTTGAAAAACTTTTCTGCTGTGAACATGCAGGTTCTGGAAAGCTTGCTCAAACAATACAAATCCTCGGTCAAAGATTCAGTATTGCAATAAAGCATGGTAGGATTTACAACAAGAAAGGTTTGTCATTAGCAACTCCAAAATATATACCAAATTACAATCAAATACCTACTAAAAGGTTTGTAAAAATACTCTTATAAACCGGTACAACTTTTTGACAATTCCAGAAATCAACCAATAGCATGAATACTGTAAACGAGAAATTGACAGTAATGATTAGGAGACCACAAGACAGGGATTGTTAAAAAGAAAAAGTAACTAAAAACTCCGGCAAACTCCAAATTTGCCATTTGTAAATCTAGTGAATCAGCAAAGACAAAACATCGTATATGAATTGACAATTTAAAATATAAAAGATTTACTAAGACTATTTAAGACTATTAACCCAGAAAAATAATGAAATGTGTGGAATTCACAAGTGATACTCTAGGACAGACTGTTTTGAGTTTGTTGCACTCTCATCAGCTGGAGCTAATCACTTGTGAAACCCACACACAGCATCCTGGCTTATATACACGCTAATGACTAATATTAGTACCAAATGCTAACCGATGCGACACCTATAAAATTACGGTCTCTATAGGTTGTCAAAGAGAAGATAACCGAAAGTTTCTAAGGTGCTGATTCTGTTGTATGAACATCTCGTCATCTGTTTAAAAATGCAGCTTATCTAAACTCAATAGTAAAGGAATTATTCATATTTCAAATTTGTGCAGATTCTTTCTCCCCACACACTTAGAAAAAATATTCTTGTACCCTACTAGATGCAACGACGATAGAAATATAT
The DNA here is from genome assembly GCA_929113105.1 of Agrypnus murinus. Taxonomy (NCBI): domain Eukaryota; kingdom Metazoa; phylum Arthropoda; class Insecta; order Coleoptera; family Elateridae; genus Agrypnus; species Agrypnus murinus. The sequence continues at coordinate 83,077,393 of OV816025.1, read as the reverse complement.
TTCTAGTCGTATCTGTAGCGAATGTACATGTTTGGTAAGGTTTGTCATTAGCAACTCCAAAATATATACCAAATTACAATCAAATACCTACTAAAAGGTTTGTTACTCTTATAAACCGGTACAACTTTTTGACAATTCCATAAATCAACCAATAGCATGAATATTGTAAACAAGAAATTCGCTGTACAAATAAGGAGACTACTAGACAGGGATTGTTAAAAAGAAAAAGTAGGGGAGAGTCTGGAACATTGGCCATGCAGGAACAGTGGCCACCTTCCCGCCATTTTCTTATTTATTAGGTGCTGCTCAAGATTAGGTGCTGTCATCTAGCACAGAATGTACCAATAGAACACTAAGTATATTAACAAAGTATTTCCATTTAAATCTCGAAATTTTTATTTTAAAACAAACAACCTGAAATTTTGTACTTGAAGTAAAATACAACAGGCAAGTGAAATAAATGTTAGTGGCTAAATAAATAAACGTCGAAAGGAACTAGCGTTGGCCGCTTATACCTACTTCATGTAAATATTTATTGGTATAATAATATTTTGATTGTGTTGGATAGTTTTTGTTTTTCCCTACTTTTTAAAAAACATGAAGTTGATGTTAAAAACATTTTATTATTAAATGATTAAAAACATGTAGTTGGTACATAAGTGTAGGTACAGTGGCCACTTCTTTGTTATGTAGGTCCCTGTACTATTATTTAGTACAATATTTTATTTATTTCAGATATTATTTCCTAGATGTTCCTGATGATTTGTACATTATTTATATCAACCTGTAAAAATAGGCGGCACTACTAGAACAGCAAATCTGTTTTTTCCATTAATTTATCTATGTATAATGTTTGTTAGCTTTTGCCTGGTTTTTTAAATTTAAGTTGCCTTTTTTTCAATACAAACTATTTTTTACAAAATAAATCATTATTCTGTAAATGCCTGTGTACTTGTTTTTACTATTCCCATCTTCTACACAGTAGTGGCTACAGTACCATACTCTATGGCCACTGTACCATCACTGTAGTGGCCACTTTTATCTTAAATTCTTCCAACTCCAAAATCTTTGTTATAATTTTATTTTTTCAGTTCTAGAATGCAATGGTGTAGAAGTAAAAACAGTATTTGTTATCTAATGGTAACAGATTCTATAAAAAAGGGTTAATTGTGGTTGTTATTGATGTTATTAACAAAGGTGGCCAATGTTCCAGACTCTCCCGGCTCCTGATTCTAACTAAAAACTCCGGAAAACTCCAAAATTGCAATTTATAAATCTAGTGAATCAGCAAAGGCAAAACATCTTATAGGAATTGACAATTTAAAATATAAAAGATTTACTAAGACTATTTAAGACGATTAACCCAGAGTAAAAATGAAATGTGTGGAATTCACAAGTGATACTCTAGGACAGACTGTATTGAGTTTGTTGCATTCTCATCAGCTGGAGCTAATCACCTGTGAACCCCACACACAGATTCCTGGCTTACAAGCTAATGACTAACATTAGTATCAAATGCTAACCGATGCGACACCTATAAAATTACGGTCTTTATAGGTTGCCAAAGAGAAGATAACCGAAAGTTTCTAAGGTGCTGATTCTGTTGTATGAACATCTAGTTATCTGTTTAAAAATCGCAGCTTATCTAAACTCAATAGTAAAGGAATTATTCATATTTCAAATTTGTGCAGATTTCTTTCCCCCCAGACACTTAGAAAAAATATTCTTGTACCCTACTAGATGCAACGACGATAGAAATATATTTCTAGTCGTATCTGTAGCGAATGTACATGTTTGGTAAGGTTTGTCATTAGCAACTCCAAAATATATACCAAATTACAATCAAATACCTACTAAAAGGTTTGTTACTCTTATAAACCGGTACAACTTTTTGACAATTCCATAAATCAACCAATAGCATGAATATTGTAAACAAGAAATTCGCTGTACAAATAAGGAGACTACTAGACAGGGATTGTTAAAAAGAAAAAGTAGGGGAGAGTCTGGAACATTGGCCATGCAGGAACAGTGGCCACCTTCAACGACGATAGAAATACATTTATAGTCATATCTGTAGCGAATGTACATGTTCAATGATGTCAAACGAATGCATTTTCAAAACAAAAAAGATTTTATAGTGCATGCTCCCACAAGTTGCAAAATAGCATAATCGGACAAACAGTCGAGGTTTAAAAAGTAACATCTCCCTACTACGCTTGTACAAACACCGAGTCAGGTTTTCTTTAAAAATTGTGGTATATGCTTTGTTTCCTGAAATGAACTGGTTTCTTGTAAATCTACAAGACAAGATTCAACAATGAAACTTTCATTAGACATTTACAACTTTTTCCGGAATGTGAACGACTGCACATAGATAAATATTATTATAGTTTTTGGATAGCAATACATCGCATCGTTCTCGATAAGCTTAAAGGTTCTCATAATTAATTTACTAAAACGTTGTCCTAATTTTATTTCAGCCAAACATTGGCCTTCAAATTCGCCAGACCTTAATTCTTTTGATTACTAAGTTAAACCTTTACAGAGAAAAGTGAGCAGTATCCTGAAACCGTTTAAAAATAGGGAAGAATTGAAAGGGAGAGATTTAGATTTTCAAGAAACTATTCCGTGAGCTATTGTGCAGTGGAAAGCACGATTGAGAATGATCATAACTGAAAATAGGGAAAATAGTGTCATTTTATTGGTGAAACTAGTATATATAAACTCTAATACAATATATCGTATTAGAAGTGCTATTAATTAAATATGTATTGTAATTATGTAGACTTTTAAAATTATACTTTAACGAACGCGCAGCTATTTTGAGGTTGGTAACAATCGTCATTGAACTCCAAAGTATGAAGCGTTTTATCTAGGCCATCCGGTATATTTTTAAAAATTTTAAATTCTATTGATGGTATAGGAAGATATAGATCTACCAAAAAAGAAGTACTTAACGAATGTCTCAAGTTTTGACACAATCTTTAGGTCTTTGGAATTTATTATTAGCAAGTTATTATTGGAAACGAAACAAGCTTGTTGTTACGTCATTCTAATATCTTCTCAATTTTGGGATATAAATTTGTCATTATGTTTTATTAGATAGAAATTTTCAAGAGTTTCTTCAATCTTGTTGATCGGTTCCAAAACCTCAAATTGTACTATTCTTTGCGAATTAGTTTATTAAGTTTTTAAGTAGTAGTTTCAACAACTCTTGTATTATTCAAACAATTATTTAAAAAAGTTAATAAAGCTATACGTTGTTTTCTTGTAAATTGGAAAATCGCCAAAAAGTTTTATTTTGTTTTTTGATAATTTTAATATTTTTCAAAAATACCTACACCATTCAATATTATTAGAAAATATGCTCTGCAATTGTTGCCTTCCTACTCCTTTAAAGCATTTTTAATGATTTCAAAATAATGAGTAACGGGGGTGTATCAAAAAATGTTAAAAAAGGAATTTTTCATGTCGGGATATTTCTTCAAGCCCGGTTTGTGAACGTAAAATGTCATTAGGAATATTTTTTCTTGATAAGATTTTTCTATATTTTAACAAATAAGGTCATCTCGATTTAAACACCTATTGTCACTTGTAAACTTTGACATGGCGTATTTCAAGTATTTTTGGAAGCAGAAGTGATTGAACAACAAAGTTTTTTCCTTTAAACAAAGAATATTAAAATGTTTCCCATATAGATCGAACGTTATGGCACACACTGTATAGTGGACCACCTGCAAAATCTGCCGTTTCTCTTCATAATCATCAATTTTCTTAATTTGTAAGAGAATCGTTTAAAATAAGATATTTTGTTAATTTTGTTTGCTGTAAAAATTTGTGTATCCTATTATTGTTTATAAAAATATCATATTTGATAAAAACATTTGCTTCGTATTGTATATTTCTTTATACAGAGATTTGCCGAAAAACATTGATTTTAATGTTTGAGTATCTTAAAAACGAATGTTTTCCTGAATCGTTGTGTAGAAACGTTACTGTTCATAACTCTCAATAAATCAATAATTTTATAAAATCACTAAGCATTAGCTGTTGTTAAATTGGGTCCACTTCACGAATTTTGTCCCAAATCTAAGATTTATGCATTAAAAATAAATTCTTATTACTGTAATAAGTCATAATTTCGTAATAATTTGCAGGAATTTCAAATAAGAGTACAGTTTTAATATAATATAATCATTCTTTCCATTTAAAAAGATGTAATTATATTTACTAAGAAATACAGACAGAAGCGTGATACCTTAGATAAGGAAATGACGCGTTTTTAAACGGGCTTCAGCAAAACAAATTACGAATATAAACTAAAAATATGCTAGGCAGTGTTGCCGCGAATTCGGAGGCGAAAACATCCTTTGAATGCTTTTATACATGCGGAGGTAAACACAACCGCGTGGCGTATACATGTATATCTCGCAGCGACTCTGCGGCAATCGCTGGAACTAAAATGTATATAAGTATACGTAAATAGGTCCCGTTTGACTCCGGCTGAAAATAGGTGGAAAATGATCCTGGAGCTGTCCTGATGCCGAATAACATGGTTAGCGCGTTCGACTCCGATACCGACGAGTTGCCTCCGGATTTTGAGTCCGACTCGTACGCTGTATGTAGCGTTCGGAGGTGTATAAGTACTAAAAGCATATATATATATATATATATATATATATATATATATATATATATATATATATATATACATATATATATACATATATATATATATATATATATATATATATATATATATATATATATATATATATATATATATATATATATATATATAAGAAAGAGTTATAATAATGGGATATCGCGCAACAGAGAAGAAAGAAAAAATAAGTTGCAGCCGTCTACACGTGTTTCACACTTATTAGTGATCATCAGGATGGCATAGCAGATGGAATAAATATAAAAGCAACTATCTCAGAAAGATGTAACAACACAAGGTTTCACTGATAGCAGCCAACCAAGTGTTGTTACATCTTTCTGAGATAGTTGCTTTTATATTTATTCCATCTGCTATGCCATCCTGATGATCACTAATAAGTGTGAAACACGTGTAGACGGCTGCAACTTATTTTTTCTTTCTTCTCTGTTGCGCGATATCCCATTATTATAACTCTTTCTTGTATATCTCTACGCGCATTATTACTTCTAATCATTATATATATATATATATATATATATATATATATATATATATATATATATATATATATATATATATATATATATATATATATATATATATATATATATATATATTGGTTTAATCGACGTTGTCGGACCCGCTGTATGGTAGGGTCGTTAGTAGACCCGCATTTTTTGATTTTTAAAATGTGTATATTTTACATAATATTGATCTATTTCTGATAAGCAATATTTAAGATCCTCGAGGGGTAAAAATATATGAAAAAAAATATTGGTGATATTTGACAGTCGTTCTTGAACCCGATACATATTACAGTGTTTACAGACCCATTTGTATAATTTTAAGCAAGCCTACCTACCCTACCGAACCCAGCAACGTTGCCGAATGTATCAGAGATAAAATTACGACTGACGTAATGATTTCGGGATGCTAAGCACATAAGTGATCTTTATTATTGTTGATTTGTTCGTAAATTCCATAAATAACCTTAAACACAGTAAAGTTAACGTTTTCCGTAAAACGATGTAACTCTGAAAATTATTATTAACGTGAGAAAATAGCATTGAGCCTCTTTTGTTCTAAAATACATAAGGTTTATGCAAATAATTGTTTTTTAATAATTTGTTTTTAAATCATTTATTTTAACAGGATTATTTTTGTTTACAAGAATACAATTAAAAGTTTCGAAGACACGTCATGTATATGTGTTTTGAAAAAATAAATGTTATAGCCAAATCTTTTGACCTCCTGAACATTTTACTGTTATGTTTCTATCACAAATGAACAGTTTCTAAGATATGTATATTTTAATGCCACGGTAACAATTCAGTCAAATTAGTAAAAATAGAGGGGAATTGAGGTATATCCTTGGATTTTTGATAGGCCTTCTTTGTGATATGTTAAATAACCCCTTAAAAGTTACTACTCAAAAGTGGTGAACCAGAGAAGCTGATGAGGGTAAGCCATGCCCCCAGATGATTTTTACTGTTTTTTCAGAAACTATTAGGTATATCAAAATGGAGCCAGTTAGGTAAAATAGGATTTTATTTAACTTTCATACCAAAAAGCTAAGAAGACTTTGTTTCTGTGTAATCGAAAAACGATCATATGTCACACAGACAAATAATTTGTATCGGTACATATTATACGAGAAGCTTCGAGCATAACTTTGTGTGATCTGATGTTCATCATGAAATAGCTATGGAAATCTCGTTGAGCATCGAACGCGATCCTGGTTCGTCTTCTTCTATCTCAGCATCTCCAGCAAAATCTACGAGGCGATATTATCATTATTATTGGGGCTAGTCATATGGTAATTCTCGTATTGGCAAGATACATTTTAGGGGTATACCCTGTACTAATCAATCTTTTTAGTGAACCTAAAACGTACAGGGTACTTCAGGGTTTTTGGATCTCTCTTACTTCGTTCTTTATATTGATATTCGTATCGAGTAATTTTTTTCTTGAATGGTTTTTGTTTTGGAATTCTAAGTTCACTAAGTTCAACGACTTAATTCCATGCCTGCTTTAAATTGTAGCTAGATATTTAACATTAAATGGGACTTCACTCATTTTACATGTAGGATATCTCGAGCAGACGATGCCAATTCCTGAGGGTCAATGCCTTTGATCAAAATAGGCCACTAAGCACAACATATCTATGTTTAAAAATGAAATGTTACAAAGCTATAGACCTTCAAAATAAAAAAGTCAAAAATGCAATTTGGATAAAATTTTGCGTTCAAGGACAGTTGTTATTAGAACATACATTAGTGTTATTTTATGCTTGTGGTAGCTGTAGCGTACCCGCTACCGCTAGATACGGAATTCTGTGCTAGTGATATGTTTAATGAATACACCATTGAATGCAAAATTTAATTCTTCACAAAACAGGTATACTTGACCCAAGTCGAATAGTGACAAGTCAAATAATGCTCTATAAAATGCAGAAAGAAGATAAAGGTAAAACGTCATGCAGTATGACGTACAAACGAAGTAAGAAAGATTTCAAAACAAGGTGAAATGCCCTATACATTTGGGTTTCTATGAAATAATTGTCCAGTACAGGGTATTCTCCTAAAGATATTCTTTTTACTGCAAAATTATCACAATACTACAACCAACAATAACAACAACATCGCTTCATGAATTTTGCAGAAGTGATGCTAAGGTTGCACTGCGAACTCAACATTTTTTTTCTTAGCTAAGTACTTGATGACGAATACAAGATCGCAATAAGTTATGTTCTAAAGTTGCGCCGTCAAATGTATTGGTAGAAATTGTTGGTCTACATACAGGGTGTTTTAATCAACTCTCGTATAAATTGCATGTGTGATAGTATTCATCAATAGAAACAAAAAACTCTTTTTGTTTTTACGCAAATCGACAAAAAATTGCTAGAAATGTCAACTTTTGGGAACTGCTGGAAATTATAGTCAAAACAAATTGCGACATCACCTAGCAGCAGCTGCGTCAATGTATCAGATAGGCACATCCAGCTCCAAGTGTGATTCTTAGACCAGTGACCTGCTACCCACTCTTCAAAAACCATTCTTTTTTCGGTTATTATGAAAGATAGACACTAATGATTTTCAGATTTTTTGTTGCATTTTATGTGTACTACCACCTATTCAGAGGATACGAATCTTAAGTGAAACATCCTGTATGATATATATTCATGCGCCAATTAAATAAGCTTTATTTTATCTAACCCACTTAACAACCAGTCCATAAACCTAACAGTTTTTGAAAATAAAACGACAAAATCCATCTGGGGGCGTGGTTTAATATTGATATTTTACAAAGTTCAAGATATTATCTACTCGTAAACATGAACAAATCAAGCATGAAGTCATTTTCAAGTTTAGCTGACCAAAATACACTACATTTGATGAGTTTAATCTAGATTTAAAAAAATAGCAGTTTCTATTTTTACTGTGCGTTTGTACAGTTACAAGAAAATTATGGAATGTTCGATCCCTACTTTCTGTTTAATGAATTTGAAGGTACAAAACAGTATACACCATATGGTGGTTAAGTGCCTTTAACAGAAACGTCGAAAGTAACGAAGAAGAGAAGAAGTTTTTTCAAACCTTGCTCAATTCCGTTATATTGCACTTGTACTAAGTTAAAGATCAATTTTTATTTTATTCTGAAATAGCTATTTGTGAATTGGAATGTGTATTATATTCTTAGTGACGAATTGTACACCAGAGATTTTCTGATTACATTTGAAATATATGTAGTTCTAAATATACCAGGCGCAAATCATATTAGTCCACCCTGTTTCATTTTTGTTAAAGAACGTCCCACAGAATTTATTCCATTTATCTTTTGTTCTATGAGGTGACCGTTTCTTGTTGCTATAGTGAAGTGCTGCTACTGCATCTACCACATACAAATGTTCATGAAATTCAATTGGGAGTTGCAACATACACTGCCCCTCCGAACCTTTTGAGTGCCCTGTTTCCATTAAAAGTTCCATTAAGTAATCTTACAAATTACAGACGAGAAGGTTTTCCTTCAGTGTTTTAGCAAAAAAGTCACAAATGATGCTCAACTTAGTTCGCCCATTTTAATTTTTGATAAAGAACACCTCACGATTTTTACCCTGAATGTTCTACGACGTAGTTATTTATTGGTGGTATATAGTACATATCGTCGCCGTTTTTGCATATGTACTTAATTGTTTGAAATGTTGTAACTAGCAATGTTGCTAGTTGCGATTTCAAAGAATTTATCATGCCATCTGTAACAAAGTTTTTATAAGCATTTAAACCGCGTTCCTGGAAAATTGCTAGAAAATAGTTCCGCTAGTATGCATTAACGTCGACGATATGTATGAATGAGTACTGTGATCCAGTGATAAATATGTATGTGTGAGTGTAGTATCCAATGCAACGAATATAAACAAGGAGTCAGAAAATAATTCAGAAACCAAATAGTTCAAGCATTCATTCTCTCATCTTAACAGTAAAAGAATAAAGCATTCATTAACCACAAACAGTCTTTCAAACAAACAAACACAGAAGATATTACATGTGGTGACCGCCGACTTTAATTGAACACGCAACAATCTGTCAAGAAACTTACCCTTGCAAGCATACCATTCAAGATACTAGGATCCTATTTATGAAGCAGATGTCGAGAAATCAATTAGCATAATTCCAGTAGAGGATCAATACTCTCTCAGCACCACCACTACCAGTACATGGAGCAGTTCCATCGCTGAAGTTATAATCTATCTGAAGTCACGGTTGTATAAAGTTTTTTTTGTTCTAGATTTTTCTGCCATCAAAGCAGACTATCTACAGCATTTAAAGAAAGTATTTCAACGCCTATATCATTACGGTTTACTATCAAATTAAAAAAAAACAATCTTTGAAGCCAAAGAACTAACTTGTCTCGACCACACAGTGAACAGTGATGGAGTTACGCCGCAAATTTCAAAAGGAGAAGCTATTCATAACTTTCCAATCCTTAGAATGCAACAAGAATTATGCCGTTTCGTTGGCACAGATTGTCGATTTAAACCTGAGCTAAACCTATTTATTCCAGAAAAAGTTTCAGAACCCTACAAGAAACCCACACAACAGTGTGTCGCAAAACGTATAATTACAAATCGGTTGTTGTGAACTTCAATAAACGGTCCTACCACAAATTCGTTACTTCGTGTGATCGGGAACACAGGGAATACATAGCAGATAAGCTCGGATGCAGCCCATTACAAATCCTTCTTATCTTTTTTTTGTGCCGTTTACGTATAGAACGTTCGCAATTACTTTTTGTTACCTGTTAGATATATTTGTGTACATATATTTACCATTTTCCTTTAATGTTGCATATACGATTATGATCCAGCCAACAACCTACAAGTCCAACAGAATCATCATACGTTCCTCTTAGGTTAAGTTTTGTAGTTTTTAGTTATTTACATTTTGTAACGAGCCCTAAAATTAAGAATCCGCTGTCTTAGTTTTAAGCGTTTTCAATTATCTCATTCGATTTTCACGTTTATTAGTTCATTTCTATAGGTTAAGTTTTTATCATTGTAACGAATATTAGCATTAAGAGCCCTGTACTAACTTTAATCAATTGTAAAACCAGCCAAAGAAAAAACGCGGTTTTTTACGTATCTATCAAGTTACTTTACAATCACAACCGCATCTTATGCGTACATTCACTAGTTCTTTCCAATCCTGTCCTCAAGCAAACTGATGGAGAATTTTGCTGCTGGAAAAATTCTAAAAAACAAGGGAGCAATAAATGTGATGATCACCGTTGCCTTGGATACTTTGTACTATCCAAGGAAACGAATATAAACGAGGGATCAGAGAATAATTCAGAAACCAAATAGTTCAAGCATTCATTCTCTCATCTTAATAGTAAAAGAATAAAGCTTTAATTAACCACAACTTCAAACAAACATACAAAGAAGATATTACAATACTTTTATACTAAAAAAATTAATCAAGTTCTTGAAATTTATCGTTTGATTACTACGGAAAATGACATATGTACTTTTCCACCTTATTTGGAAACCATCCACTTTCCCCAGAAATTAACTTTTCCGTATTATGTTGCGTTGTCTCACTTGTTCGAAAATCCTGTTAACCTTACTCTAATCATTTATATAAAAAATGAATTCAGTTATAAAGTCCTACTTAAAGATACCATTGATATGAACACATGGACTGTAGGTATTAATATATACTTTCAATCATACAAATATAACATTCCACTCCAAACTCTAGTGATGCTCAATTTCTAATGAAACTTGAAAATTTGTTTGATGTATATGCTAGTAGATCAGAGACCTTACTAATTATCGGAGACTTTAATATTGACCTATTAAAGGATTCATATTATGAAAATAGGCTGAGAACTTTAATTAAAAATAATGGACTACATCAGATTATCGACCAACCTACAAGAATCACTAAGGACAGTGCTACACTCATAGATCTTCTTGTATCTAATGAAAAAACCATTGATGCCCAGGTACACCATGTTCCAAAAATAACCGATCACTCAATAATAACTGTAAATGCAAAAGTGAAAGAAAAATATGAAGAATATACAATACAACACAGAGACATGAGCAACTTCAATGAAATGCAATTTCAATTAGATCTAATGGATCAACCATGGAATCCGGACTGTACAAACACCAATCAACTAGCAGAAACATTAGTTAAAACCATAATGGACACACTAAACAGATATGCTCCAACTGTTAAAAAAACCATTAAATGTCAATGGAGTTGTAAGCGTTGGTGGACCCCAGAAATAGCCTAGGAAATTGAAGAAAGGGACAGATTATATAAAAGAGCAATCTTTACACAAGAAGAAAGTGATATGAATAGGTATAGACAACAAAGAAATGGAATTGTTAGTTTGATCAGGAACCACAAGAGAAATTATTATCAAGAAAAAATAGATGATATGAAAAATAACTCAACAGAAATGTGTAAAACAGTTAAAGAATTAATTAAAGGAGGCCATAACAGACAAAAAAAAGGAAGGTATTATTTTTGACAATGAGTTAGAAAAAAAGGAAATTCAAATTGCAGAAAAATTCAATATTTACTTTATTAACAGCATACAACAAATTATTACATTAACAAATTTAACCCAAATTGAAACTGATTTAAGCCACATTAATGTACATCAATGTAAGTTCGAAAAATTCTTACCAATAGAGTTTTTGGAGTTAAAAAAAATTATAAACAATTTACCTAATAAGAATAGTAGTGTCGATGGTATTACAGTAAAGATTCTTAAATTAGCTTTCAATGTAATAGGACAGAGATTTTTGCATCTAATTCAAATGAGTCTAGAAAGTGGATCCTTCCCAGAAACCTTGAAGACATCCCATATTATCCCCATTGAGAAGATAACCAACACTAACAAATGTGAAGAATACAGACCGATCAACATGGTGCCAACTTATGAAAAATTATTAGAGACCGTCTTAAATATCCAGTTTCGTGACTGCATTGAAGTGAACAAACTGTTAACACCTCTTCAATCAGGGTTTCGGAAAAATAATTCATGTGAAAGTGCAATACAATCAGTTCTTTTGAAATGGAAAAATGCTATTTACAAGAAGAAGGTGATAGGTGTAGTTTTTCTAGACTTTAGACGTGCTTTTGAGACTATTAATAGAGATCTATTATTATTGAAATTAAAAAGATATGGGTTCGGCCCAATAGTTATAAAATGATTTAGTGAATATCTCAAAAACAGATTTCAAAAAACTAGATACTTTAATAGTACCTCTTCAGCTAAAAGAACTACCTTTGGCGTTCCACAAGGAACTGTATTAGGCCCTGATTTATTTGTACTATACATAAATGATATTGTTAATGTAATTAAAAAATGTAACATTCAATTATTTGCAGATGACACTTTAATATATTTTATAGGAGATGATGTTGAAAAAGTAATAAATATCATCAATGATGAATTAGTAAATGTATATAACTGGTTAGGTAAAAATAGTCTTTCTTTAAATGTAAATAAAACAAAATTCATGATAATAAAAATAAGTTTAACGAAATTGATACATCTAGTCATGTGGGAATACAAATTAATAGTCAAAAAATAGAACAAGTTTATGAGTGGAAGTACTTAGGCGTAATAATGGATTGTCACTTAACATTTTCTAGTCATTCAAACTATGTTATGAGTAAAGTTGCCAAAATAGTAAATTTCATGGGTAGATTAAGCCAAAATCTTAACAAGTGGTCTAAATTATACCTATATAAAACAATAATACTTCCCCATTTTAATTATTGTGCTAGTATACTTTACCTCCTAAATAATACTGAAATTAACAATCTTCAAAAAAAAACAAAATTGTGCGTTAAGAATAATATTAAAATGTAGTAGGTATACTAGCATAAGAAGAATGTTCCAAGTTACATCTTTGTTAAGTGTTAAGCAAAATATATTTTATAATACGATGATAATAATATTTAAAATAAAAAACCGAATATATCCAGAGCACATTTTAAATGAATTACTATTCGTAGAAGATGTTCATGATCATAATACTAGAAGTAGAAATAATTTTTATGTTCATACAGTAACAACAAATATAGGACAAAATAATCTGTTTCATAAAGGTTTAGTTGAATATAATTCACTACCAGCTAATGTAAAAAACTGCACATCTTTAACATTATTTAAGAAACGGTGTAAAAAATATGTAATAAATTACATTAATATTTAAGAAATTATAATGTATTATATGGAATTTATCTAGTTATATGCTATAAATAAAGTATATTATTATTATTAATAAATATTAAAACCTTCAATTTTACAAAGCCAGAGAATTATTTGCAAATGTGAAAAGAACTCGCATACGAGCTGATGTAATTCTTACGTCACTTTTCTACATTAAATATTAAATGCGAGCTATTATAACCAAACGTTTATAAAACAAAGCTTAACATATGCGCCATGGCAATGTTGCCAGATCCAGGGCTTAGGAAGTCTGTAGAACATAGCGGGTTTGATAGCGTCTTGTATAAAAATATACGATATACACTTGAAAAAGGCGCGACGCCCCCTATAGTTCATTGTGATGAACTACGGTTGTATAAAAATTTTTACAGACCCTACTTTTCCAAACCCAAATTGTATATTTTTTTATTGCAGTTTTAGATAAACCTTATCCTGTAGGCCTCGAAAACATAGGAGAACGTTGCCAGACCCAAGCCCGGGTCTGAGAGCGTCGAAAATGGTCCGACAAGTCGGTAGAATATAGCGAAACGGGTATGTATAAGCGGTTAAACAAATATATATATATATATATATATATATATATATATATATATATATATATATATATATATATATATATATATATATATATATATATATATATATATATATATATATATATATATATATATATATATATATATATATATATATATATATATTGATAAAGGGTACCTTGTCACCTCCAAAGTAGATACCCAGCATACGTTGTCACCTCATATATAACGTTGTGACCTCCGTTTTCGGAGGTCACAACGTTTTGCCCTGTTTTCGACTGTATAAGCATATAGATGGTGTTAGAAGCCTAAATTCAAATTTTTGTCTGGAGGTGATAACGTCATACTTATACTCACAAAATTAATTTTTAGTTCAGCTGTAGATCGCTGGCGTTGCCGTCGCTGTTAGTTGTATAATTGCCAATACGATGTCACCTCCGCCTGTATATGTTGTTTTTTGTATCATGTACGGTACGTTGCAGGCTCCACACATTGGCAACGTTGTGTACAAGACCTAAACCACTCAGGTATATAGAATTCCATCGAAACCAGTACCCCTGGCGTAGTTTCGGCCATTTCATGCTACCTGAATTTTTACAGACACTTTTTGGGTATAGTAGCAGCATTTAAATAAATATTTGTAAACTACTCAGAGAATTTAAGGGATCTCTTGAATTGTACGTCATTTTTAAATAGTTAATGATACTTAAGAACAATAAAATAATAATTTCTATTTCATTTAAAAAGTTTTGAATTGAAAACGACTTTCTTTGAGATATGAAAAAAATTAAATAGGAAATACGTTTTAGTCGTAATTATGTATAAATAAAAAATTCATCTTTTTACAAAATGATCATTTCGGATTTACTGGATTATTATTATTATTTGATTATTATTTTAGGAATTGTCATATAACATATGATATATTCATTCTCGCATCCACAAAGAAAGATTTAAAATCTTTAAAATCTTCAATATTTTTAGTATTACAATTAATATAATAATTAATATAATTTTCAAAGAAAAATAATTTTACTAAGCAAAATAATGTAACATTTGGTATGTAGTTTGCAAATTTCACCAAATTACCCGGTTAATAAAGTTTTCATTGACATTCTAACTATGTTTACATTTGATGAAGGAAAGAATAAGTCTGAAATACTCATTTTGTAATATATATTATGTAATTAGGAGATCAAGCGATATTTAAATCCAAGAAGATGTTTAACGCCGAGGCGCTAGCCGAGGCGTTATAACATCTTTGAGGATTTAAAGAAGCTTGATCTCCGTATTGCATAAGTTGTTTTATTTTATTTCGTATTTCAATCCTAATTTCTCCCTTTTAAAATCCATCCGAATTTATTGTATAAAGAAGCAAGTTGCCTTGTCTGTGTCATCATACGCGTAACTAAGGAGATAAAAAGCAGCATGCATGCATGCATGTGGCTATAATGCAACATTAAATTATTTACGTTGCCAACAACAACGGAGATCAAGAACGTCTTGAACTCCGGTATCATTGACAACGGAGATCAAGATATACTTTATATTACTAATTGTGGTATATAAAAAATTGTTTGAAATACGAAATGAAATAAAAAATATTAACTGTTTATATTTTTACATAATTACGACTAAAACATATTTTCTATTAAATTCCATATTGTAGCGGAAAATAAAACCTTACGTCATAATCTTGACATGAAGCTTTACGTACTGAAAGGCTTAAACAAACGTCAGTTTAACATAAAGTGTCGTATTTTTATTATTAGTATAGTCAATTTTTGCATTAAGTTCTTATTTTTTACTATCTAAAGATAGAGACTTGAAATCTTTTCTAATGCCTTTAGTACTGGACCAATATAAAATGTAATATGTTTAATATGGGGGCACGCCCCCCTGGTGGTTGGGACCACCATTTTGTACCCCTGATTTAATAACGCAACCAAATTGAGCAAAGTTGTGTTGGGAGTGTTCTTGGGGTCGCTGATTATGAATCCAATGAGAAAATTAAAAAATTCAAATAGCAGACCCAAAATGGCGGCTCTAAGATAATGGCCTTTGATATTGAGAATGCGATTTACGCCATTTCTATTGATTCTAGAGAGAAATTCAAAGAATCAAAAAGTGTTTATAATGTGATTTTGCAAAGGACTACGCTATTTTGGTTACCTTATTATGTAACCCCTTCGCTCTGCCCTAGTAGTAGAGTCAATTTCTGCATTAAGTTCTTATATTTTACTATCTAAAGATAGAGACTTGAAATCTTTTATAATGCCTTCAGTACTAGACCAATATCAAATGTAATATGTTTAAGATAGGGACACGCCCTCTCGGGGGGTTGAAATCCCCATTTTAAACTCCCAATTTAACAACTCGGGAAGTTTTCAACCAAGTTGAGCAAAAACTATGTTGGAGGGAGCTGTGAGGTCGTTGATTATGAATCAAATAAGAAAATCACAAAATTCAAAATGGCGGACACAAAATGGCGGTATTTTAGATTGAAAATGCGATTTACGCCGGTCCTATTGATTTTAGAGAAAAATGAGAAAAGCCAGAAAGTGTTTAGAATGTGATTCTGCATAGGAATACATAATTCCGGTTACCTTATTATGTAACCCTTTCAATCTCCCCTACTGAGAAGCCCACTAGGGTTGATTGAAGGGGGTTACATAATAAGGTAACCAAAATAGTGTATTCCTATGCAAGATTACATTCTAAACACTTTTTGACTCTTTGGATTTTTCTCTAAAATCAATAGAAACGGGCGTAAATCGCATTTCCAATCTCAAATACCGCCATTTTGAGTTCGCCATTTTGTATTTCTTAATTTTCTCATTGGACTCATAATCAGGAACACCAAAACCCCCCCAACATGAATTTCACTCAAGTTAATGGAAAACTTCCAGAGTTATTAAATTGGGAGTATAAAATGGGGGTTTCCACCCCCCGAGGGGCAAAACCGCCATTTTAAACATATTACATTTTATATTGGTTCAGTACTGAAGGCATTAGAAAAGATCTCAAGTCTCTATCTTTAGATAGTAAAAAATAGGAACTTATGCAAAAATTGACTTTACTACTAGGGCAGAGCAAAGGGGTACATAATAAGTTAATCGAAATAGTGTATTCCTTTGCAAAATCACATGAATTTTTCTCTAAAATCAATAGAAACGGCGTAAATCGCATTCTGAATCTCAAAGGCCGTTATTTTAGGACCGCCATTTTGAATTTTTCAATTTTCTCATTGGATTCATAATCAGTGACTTCAAGAACCCTCCCAACATAAATTTCGCTCAATTTGTTCGCGTTATTAAATTAAGGGTACAAAATGGGGGTCTCAACCACTAGGGGGGGCGTGCCCCCATTTTAAACATAGTACATTTTATACTGGTCTAGTACTGAAGGCATTACAGAAGATTTCAAGTCTCTATCTTTAGATAGTAAAAAATAAGAACTTAGGCATGTTTTTTGCAAAAATTTACTCTACTATATAGAATGACTAGATTATTATAGAGCAGGGGATGAATGAACTTTCGTTCAAAGAGAAAAAATTGCAACACATGAAAAAAAACGTTATAGGTCCTGTAAATGATTCTCCTTAGTTATCGTTTCAAGATTTCAGACGCAACTTCTGTCTTCCTTCAGAGATCAAACTCGTTCTGTAAAGTTTCATTGCCGGATTTATAACATAAATAACTATAAATCAAAAATGTTTCTTTTTATAACATTCTATTCGTAAAAAAAATCCTATACTAACATCCTATCCTATTCGTTTGTTGGCGAAGGAAATGGACATGAGCTCCAGATCTATGTCGCCACTGATCAAGGAAGACCTTAGTATGAGGACTGGACACTTGTTAACAGCTCGACATAATGAAATAAGAAGAGTTGGAGACAAGTCTCATTTGCAGAGATAGGTGAAAAATTTTCATCGCCCAATCTTGTTTCCCTGCATTTTATATTTGGATTTAGGATTGATGCATTATGATTACAATTAAAGTAATTGTCAAACAATCCACATAGTTGATTTGGAAAACCCGTTTGCACATCGCAGCTAGGATGCGTGAACTCTCCTAAAGTCATTCTATTTAGATTCCTTATAGGAATCGAGCCCAATTAAGTAAAATACTTGTATTTACCCTATAGCGGAGTTGTTCACATGATAAGATTATTATTTATTTATTATTTAGGCGGAGTTATTTATCGCTCGTAAATAGCAACAAACAAAGTCACTTTAAATCCAAATAAAACATACTATTTTTTTCCACTAGGGTAAAAGTGCCTCCTCTCTATGATTAGAAGTTTAGTCTAGCAATACCAACAATTTTTTATTAAAAGAAAAAAAATTAAAACAAAGGTCTTTGAATAAACCCCAGCGTGGCTGAATACTGGACAGTCAAATGTCGTTTTCTCGACATTGATCCAAGTGTAGGCGAATTTTCAGATATCGAATCTTGGTTCTCTAACTCATGTTTACTATGTATTTATTTTTAAGCGTTTTATATATATAAAATGATGATGTACTTCAAACAATATTATTGCTTAGGTGATTGTTAAATCTAAGACGGCTGTGAAAACTGCTGCAGCGCTATATTTCCAGCGGTGTGTTGGACGCACCGATTTTCACCCACGTTTCAAGCAATTTTCAGATTCTGAGTCTCGGTTGTTTAATTGTCACTCGAGGGTTAATCAACAACCTGATACTAATTTTCGGTTCACTAAACGTTGTACAAGTCGGAGCCAATGTTCAGAAACCGAATCAGGGTTCCTTACAACTTGCCCAAGCTTCAGCCAATTTTCACCCGTTAGGTCAATGCCAGTTACCCATAGAATATACTTAAGTCAAATATCAGATACTATTTCGCTAATTTTCTTTAGCTAGTCTAAAGGTAAGTACTCACAGCATCGGATCCGCAGGCGGATGTCATACGATTGGTCGGATTGAGTCGATTTGACTCAAACCGACCAATCGTATGACATCCGCCTGCGGATCCGCTGCTGTGAGTACTTACCTTTAGTCAATCTCTACATATCAAGTGCCGGTTACATACTTATCACCCAAAACCTTAGCCAACTTTGAATCTTAGGTTCGCTAAACTAACTCCAGTTTTAGCAATCTTCAAAATTCAAAATCTTGGTTTCTTACCCTTCGGCTAAGGTTGGGTCAATATTCATATTATATTTTGCTAAATTTCTGTAAATGTGGTTTATTGTAAAGATGGATTAGTGGTTGCTAACCTACTGAATTTTTATGAACTTAAACTTACACTGGCAAGACTAAAGTGTAAACTATATTGACTTACCGACTGTACATATGTATTTGCACAAGAAGACGTACACTATGAAAGTGTTAGGTTTGTACGGTCTCAATATGTGTTGAGAGTCTAAGACATTAATCATTAACCCTTATGTCAACATATAGGTCTGGTCAGACCTATAACTAACTACAACGTTAAATAAATATCATTTTTATTTTGAATTTGAAGTTAATATTATATTACATCCTCAACTAGACTGTTAGGAAACGTATAAAACACAGAAACTGAAAATAAAATTTTTGCTTTGTATTTTAGGAGGGAATTCCCATTTTACTACCTCTAACGTATCACACAGGTCTGCACAGACCTATGTGTAAATGCATGTAAATACCCAAACTTTTCCGTTATCAGTTGCAATTAGGACTGTGAATGATAATCAATTAATAATCGATTCATCGGACCTTTGATTATTTTTTTTAAATAATCAATTAATCGACCAATCGATTAATCGATCAATCGATTAATCGATTAAATCGATTAATCGAGTTAAGCAATCGAGCAGGTTAATGCCGCTCCTCGAGTGAAGTCTAGGTGCAAAATCTGCTATACAAATGAAAAACTACAACGCAAAACTGGGTTTCGCTGTATAACTTGCAATTAACCTGTTTGCTTGCAACACAGCCAGGAATTACACAAATGTCATAAGTGCATCTATATCCGTCAGGACGAAGGCAACATTAATATTGATTAAAATTTAAGTTTAATAAACTTGTTTTAAATTCTTAAATATACAAAGTATATTATCTTATTTCTTAAAATGCCGTTTTATTTCAATATCCTTGATATTTTATATGGAAATATTCACAGGTCTGGTCAGATCTATGTTGTTGGTTCTTGTTAGTCTAAACCGTTGTTGACATAAGGGTTAATACGAATTTTTGATTTCTTCGTATTTATTTTGTTAATGAACATTTTATATCCAACACAAAAATCGACTTTGCATTCAGTTACGGCGAAACAGTAATGGTAGACTTCGTTGCTTGTTTGCACTAGCATTCATTAAAGGAAAAGGATTGTGTAATAGTTGCTTTGTTTCTCAATTACCAGCCTTGGTACTACATTAACATTCAAGATCGGTCCAAGACTAACTTTAGTTTTACTGCGATATCGGTGTCATTTATTGTCCAAAACATTGCATAACGTATTGGTTTTAGCCAATAACAACCAATATTGGGTAACTCTGATCTTTCCATGTCTGAGACCAAGCTTGGTATCAAATTATCATCCCTACTTTAGTCTAGCAGTGGGCCATTTTCGGATATTAAGGTTGTGCCAAGGTTGATAAACATTGTTTCAAACAAAAGCTTATAGTGGTATTTTGTTTTAAATGGAGAGCCGCGATTGCTAACATAATTAAGCGTCAAATAAACTGCCACTTTTAATTCTGATAAAGCAATATACCTACTATTTATCTATGGTTTATACAATGTTATCAAAAAAGACTACATTAAGTTAAACCTGTCTTTAATGTGGACTTAAAGTACACGTTCCATAAAACGTACATGTTTTGTCGTTAGTAAGTGCTTTATTTAAAACATAAGTTAAAACATAAATTTACAAGAGGTAGGTACTTACATGTATAACAGTGTAACATACGTATTCTGTATTTCGTTAGATCAACAAATGCTGGAAAAAATGTCTTAAGCAAAAATTCTATAAAAATGTTGATTAATTTGTTGTGTTTCGATTTGTTTTAATCTTAATAAAGTTGATAACTCTTTTTGTTAATCAAATCACGGGAAATTCAATGGTCCTACATGATACGTGCGTGACTTCGGAAACAACAAGCATTTGTTGTAAAAAACACAATATTTAATTTGTTTATATTAAACTCTTATCGAGTTTAGTAAAAATTAAAAGAGTATCTGCCTTTATTTCAATCGAAATGGAATCTGAATAAAAGCATATTCAATTTAACCGTTATTCCCGAGATTAAAAGAAACTTTGTAGAATATCATATTTATACAAATACTACGTTACATAACTGATTTATGTCTAATACATCTAAATTTCAAAAATGTGCTATACTAATTATACGCAATATTGGTACTGGTTGCGTTCTTATTGACTTTTATTGACAATAACAAAAGAATTCCCTTTTTCTGGATTTGTTATATTTTCAATTCATTATAGAAAGAAATTTCTTTCTAATATATAACCGATCTAAGTATTTCTAATCAAATTACTAAAGTTTTCATTTAAAAAATACAACTTTATGAAGTAAACCAGAAATCAATGATTATAATTAGAAAAGCCTTGTTCAACTAGTCAGTGCTACTCATAAAGACGCTTTAATAGTGTCGAAACGGCTTTTTAATATCTTTAATAACAATTCATAAGAAATACAAAAACGACAATTTCCTATAACTCAAAAAATAAAAAATAAGTAAATCGAGAATGCTCGCTTGTTTTCTTTTATCTGGCCACTAAAATGCCCTCGGCGAGCAATTTAAACCACCCGATTTCAACATCTGGAGACCCACAAGAGAACCTTTTTATGAAATGTGCATCTATGGAATGTGGAGTCAACGCTCTGTATATATAACTGCACATAACGGTGGTATCTTCTGACCTCCGAACACTTGGCAGCGCTGCTGGAGGTAACAGCGAACTATAAGTATCTTCTTATATATAAATTTTGGAGGTCGGTTCGTATCTTCTGTATACTCTATATATGACAAAATAAAACAAGGGAAATAATTTCCCCTTTCTTGAGATTCGGATTCTAGAGGTTCCCCTCATCACAAATATAACAAATTTTTAGCAATATATCCACAGGTATACCCGGAAGTCAGGCCGTCTCCTCTGTATGACGGAGGTGACAGCTTAACACGCATAAATATATATATATATATATATATATATATATATATATATATATATATATATATATATATATATATATATATATATATATATATATATATATATATATATATATATATATATATATATATATATATATATATATATATATATATATATATATATATATATATATATATTTTTAGATAGAGTTAATTTTTATCAAGTTGCATAATGATTTGTATGTTTGCCTACTATCTAATTCATATGGAAAATTTCTCGCTTTGCTGATAGTCGTGCTCTGTAGCTCAGTTGGTAGAGATACCACCTAGACAGTGGAGGGTCCTGGGTTCGAGTCCCAGCAGAGTCGATAAATTTTTCTATATGAATTTGTATTCAATATATATATATATATATATATATATATATATATATATATATATATATATATATATATATATATATATATATATATATATATATATATATATATATATATATATATATATATATATATATATATATATATATATATATATATATATATATATATATATATATATATATATATATATATATATATATATATATATATATATATATATATATATATATATATATATATATATATATATATATATATATATATATATATATATATATATATATATATATATATATATATATATATATATATATAATCTTTAACCTCATATACCTTTCGGTGTCGAGGCGTCTGACACAAATGTTCAAAAATTTTATTTAAAAATTCTGTTGCAAATGTCACACGTTTTTTAACTCTAAAAAATAGTGTAATATTTTTTGGTAGAATTTTGCTAAATTATATTTTTAAAAAAGGAAAGCAAGGAAATGAGATCTTTATTATGGAAATTAAATAATATTTATTCTAATAACAAATAAATAAATATTGTAACAAATAACAAAAAAATTAAATAAACACTTTTAACTTGTTTCTCTACTCTCAACTGAAATAGAGAACTTGGTTCACAATAAAACTTAGTTCTGAAAAACCTATTTATACAAGGATTCAAATGTAACATTTTAGAATGAAAAGTTATACTTTTGTTTATCACCAAAAGATAGAGTAATAAAATATCTAAGAAGCATTTAAAAAAAGTTTTGTGAATAGTTAGAGGAACTGTTGAACACTAGAAAATATATTTTATTCAAAAATGGGTACGAAAGGTAAAAATCATGTAGTGATTTCAGTATGAAACTGGCTACTGTTACTTAGCATTGTTCAAGTTAACCAATAATAATTACTCTATACGTTGGTGAAGCGCAGTTTAGCTGTAACAGATTTAACATGAAAACAAGAGAAGTGTTAACTATCAGCAATAAACAAACGATGACTGGATCAAAGGCTTATTACTTTTGGACACAAGGTGCCATATGATTTTGATTATAACAAACAAAAAATCTTTTACGTGTGAGTTAATAAATGTCTTTCTAAACCTCGTTTATATGTAATTGTAAAATTACATTTATTACATCTATACTGCTTTTGACCTGTATGAACAGCCATATGCCTTCTTAAACTTGTTTTTGCACAACACCGATAATTACACAATTCACAATGAAAACGTTTTTCACCACCATGTATCAACACATGCTGTTTCAAAACGTTCTTGTAAAATGTTTCATAATTACATACATTGCATTTAAAAGATTTCACATCCGAATGTTTTATCATATGTCTATCTAGATTACATTTTTGCCCTGTTTTGTAATCACAGTCATTACATTCAAAAATTTTGTCATTGTTATGAATTGTAACATGCATTTTTAAATAATACTTGTTTGCCGATCTAAAATCACATTGAACACATTTAAATGGCTTCTCACCAGTATGCTTAAGCATATGTCGTTTTAAATAAGAGCTTAATGAAGATCTATAGTCACAACAATTACATTTGTATGGCTTTTCTCTTGTATGAATACTCATGTGCTTTTTTACATCGTACTTTTGAGTTGCTCTATATTCACATTTATCACACTTAAAAGGTCTTTCGCCAGTATGAGTAAAAACATGTTTTATTAAATCACTTCTGATTAATGTTGTATAATCACATACTGCACACTTGAAAGGTTTGTTAGTTGTATGTGTAAGTGTATGTTTTTTTAAAGCATTTTTGTCTGCTGTTCTAAACTCACATATCGCACATTTAAGTGGTCGTTCTACAGCATGAGTAGCCATATGTCGTTTTAAAGTACTTTTTTGTAAAGATTTATAATCACATTCATTACACTTAAAGGGTTTGTCAGTTGTATGAATTGTCATATGAGTTTTTAAACGACTTTTTGTTGTTGATTTATAATCACACTCATTGCAGTGAAAAGGTTTTTCTCCTGTGTGGAGATACATATGTTTCGTCAAACAACCATTTTGAGTGGTCTCAAATTCACAAATATTACATTTGTAAGGTTCTTTACCTGTATGACGCATTCTGTCTTGGCTTAACAGTGTTTTATTAACCTTATAATCACAGTTGCTACAATAGCAAGGTTTTTCTTTAGAATGACATGGCAAATAGTTTTTAAAAGAAGGTGCGCTAGAAGTTTTGTAATTACAAACATCGTGTGTATTACATGATTCACTCCGATGTTTGTATAATAAATGTTTTGTCAGATAAGGTTTTTTCAGTGTTAATTTGCATTTTGTACATTTAAAAGTTTGATCTGCTTTAATGTTTTCTTGATTTATTGAAGGATCAACCTTTACACTGATACAATCAGACTCAAGTTTTATACTACTATTAACTGACTGATTTAAAGGTTGTACTGTACAATCTTCTAATTTAATGCTTTCTTGCTTCAATAAGGGATCAACCTTTACATCAATACAATTAGGTTCATATTTTATATCATTAGGCGATTGGTCTTGATGTTTTATTTTACAAATTTTGGTTTTAATGTTTTCCTGCTGCACTAAAGGATCAACACTTGTATCGATACAAACAGGTTTGTATTTCAACCCATTTTTTATAAGTATTTCTCCAAAATTCTCTAACTTAACAGAGTTAACAGGCTGAGGAAATTCAACTTTCTCATTATCAGAGATAACCTCTCGTTTTATTAAAACCCTACCGAGAACGCATTTATTATCTGTATCAGGCTCAATTTTTAAACTTTCTTGTTTAATTGAATTATGAGCTACAGATAAGCCAATACCTTTAATATCAGGACCCTCTTGTTTTATGTTATTGCCAATTTTAGGTATACTAAAATGTAAAGATTTTTTAATTAATTCCAAAGGTTCGATCTTTGAACTAAAATACTACTTACCTATATTTGTTTTCCACACACTTCATTCTAATGATTAATGTTAAGTAAAGTGTTATTTAGCTTTTCAATGTGTTTTTGTAAAATACTTAGGTAAAAATATAACAAAATAGGTTAAAGTAATCATAATCTGATAACAATGAGGTTATGTTAAAATAGTAAATAACAAGAATCATTTCACCTTTAAAGTCTATCCAATTACAACTACATTACCACAATTTAGCATTGTTGATAATTTGATAAACTTATTATTTAAATAAAAGAGCACTCCAAGAAGTGTAATATGCGTTGTTCAGTAGAACAGTCGTTAGAGTACCTATCCAAAGATTATATATATTTACCTATCTGGTACCTATACAGACCTATATTCTATTCTCATATTCGCACCCAGTTAAGAGTACCTTCGTATTACTTGTTCGCGAAAATCACGTACCAATTACCAGTAGATGGCGCTGAGAATTTCAAGATGTTTTAGAGTCACTGCATCTAGTTACCTAGACCAGCTGGTCGACCAGAGTACCGCAAACCGCCGCCATATTGGGGCAAACGAAGCACGAAATTGTTCATTATTTGTTCTGTATTAAATTTAATCAAATCCACTTTTACTTTAAAAGGTTTTTCTTATTCTGAAAGATTAACCTCTAATATGTCAAACACGTAAAACGTAGTTTTAATTTGTCCATTATTAAAAATCACTCTTCTCTGCCCTAATATAGCGGCGGTTTGCGTTACTTATCGACCAGCTGGCCTAGGTGACTAGATACAGTGACTCTACAAGATGTCGGAATGAGGTGAGGAGTAAACGTGGAGTGAATAACAAACTTTATGTGTAAGGCTGCATAGATGTTTGTTGCACTTTGTGTAGGTAGAAGAAGCAGTTTAAGATAGTGTAAACGGTATTTAGCAATAGATAGAGCTCTATAAAGTGGTTATAGACCGGAACCTGAGAATTATTTATATTAAAATACCAGGGTGTGTTCTGACAGTTTTAGGTAATAATAATTCTGCTGTGAATCTCCAACTTTCAAAATATGAATTTTGTTGACATGTAATAGTTATTTATGGTACAAGTGAGTTAATTAAGATATTATCCACGAACGAGAAATTTACCCTCGAGGGCCGGCAGGCCCGAGAGGGTTAATTTTTCTGAGTGGATAATATCCTTAACTCAGGCGTGCCATACAAAATTTTATCCAACGCCTCTTTATTTAAGTTTAAACATCGAATTTGCAATTTATAGTTAGTCTGGAGTTTTGACAGTAATAAATTTTATCCAACACCTCTATATAAATACCATGTTTACTATGGTCATTTTAAATAAGGAAAGTGATTGTTTACTCTTATGTTACATTATAACCTACGTTAACCCTAGCAACGTGGCATAATTTTTAAAAAACTCACTCCTTCAAAGATAACCACCAATCACCAGCTTACGTTACTTAATATTATTAAAATCCAGTCATCGTGTTAGAGTATTAAATTTATTACTGTCAAAACTTCAGACTAATTATAAATTGCAAATTCGATGTTTAAACTTAAATAAAGAGGCGTTGGATAAAATTTTGTATGGCACGCGTGAGTTAAGGATATTATTCATTCAGAAAAATTAAATTTTTCGTTCGTGGATAATATCTTACTTAACTCACTTGTTCCATAAATAACTATAATACTCTAACACGATGACTGGATTTTAATAATATTATGCAATGTAAGCTGGTGATTGGTTGTTATCTTTGAAGGAGTGAGTTTTTTAAAAATAACCCACGTTGCTAGGGGCAACGTAGGTTATAATAGCTGCGTTCGGTTTTACGTTCCAGCAACACTTTTAACGTCAAACCGTTCTTTCATTAGAATTGGAGCAAACAGAGCATGAACTCATACGTTCGTTTATTATAGCGAGGAGCATAGAGAGTATACTCCTTTAACTCCAGCAGAGATGGTGGTGTAAAGAGAGCAAATGACAACATAACCTAAAGTTTATGATTGTAATTTTTGTGGAAATCATTTTTTGTAATACTTAGTAATGGATATTCCGGGAATATTATTTAAATGTTCCGAATGTAAAGTACAAAGTTTTAATAAAGATGAAATTGCTAGACATATACAAACGCAACATCACGTTAAAGGTAGGTTAATATAATTATAATACTTTATAGTTAGTATAAATATAGAAATTTAATAATAATAATAATAATAATTACTACAACCCATAACCTTAACCAAGGCCCCAGAAGCTATAAGCTTGTGCGGCAGGGAGGGGGCGATTATTATTATTATTATGTAGGCCCAATGTGCGGCTGCAGCCGACTTATAGATGGAACAGCGCAAATCCCACATTTGTGTTACAGCTAAGGGAAACTGCAGAAAACCTTAACCAGATCTGCCAGCGCCGGGAGTCGAACCCGGGCCGCTTGGGTGAAAGTCCGGCACGCCAGACATTACACTACCAAGGCTGTTTATATACTTACATACTACTTACATAATACTTACATAATACTTACATTTATATGTAATTATAGATAGCTTTTGGTCAGATTTTCAATCTGTTTAAACGTACACAATTTCTAAAGCAAATAATGAGATAATAATAATAAATAATGGGATAAGTCGCGTTTTAAGGTTACCAATAACTTTTACGTTTGACGATTTCTGTCTATATCGTTCTAGATAATAATTTGCACTCCATATACTCACTGGTCACGTGACTACATGATCTCTTCTTACTCTGCTCTTGAAACGAAAATCGAACGCACCTAATGTAACATAAGAGTAAACAATCACTTTCGTGTTGGATAAATAAAATTTATCCAACACCTATGTTCCGTCCATGTAGTTTTGTGTTTGCGTTATTGAGGATTTTTATTCTTTTTCTGTTTAATAGTTTAATTTATTTATCAAAAAGGCATATTAAAAACAAATTAATGACGCTTTTTGACGTTATGTGTAAATTATTACAATATATAACTTGGGGATAACTTCCTTCACCAAGCCCGTCTGCATAGTGGTGCGCAAACAATTTATATCGTATCGTTACTATATTAAAGTGTTACTCTGAACTATTTAACATTTTGAGACCTGAAGCTGTACGGACAGTGAAAGAGTGATCACAGCGGCCTCCCAACTAGACGTCCTGAGCTCAGGATAAGAAGACTCACGCGACAAAAGATAAAGGTAAGGATTTATCCCCTTCTTCCCTATTTATAATTGCATAAACCCGCCATTTAATCATATCTTAATAAAATTTCACAAACAGAAAATTTATCTATTTCAAATTTTCAATACAGTCCACTGAAACGCAAGTTCAAAAGAACATTTGGACCTTCTTGGCCGGATCTTTGATATGCTGTTTGTGGAAAATAAACATTCGCAATTGTACGCTTTATTAATAAAATGCTTTATTATCTTCATAAAATATTCAGTTTTGTACCAAGGCCAATAAAAACAAGCTGATCATTTTTGTTCTCGTTTTGACAATTGTGGAGCGCGACTTGTCAATTTGACATTTTTACCTAAATATTGGGTTTAGGTCTTAGCTTTTCTTATTGTTTGCTTACTTTAATACTGGATAGATAAAATGGCTAATGCAAACAAAATTAAACAAATCACGGCTTTTCGACAGATTGTCATACAACAAATGCAAGAATTAAATATGTTTGCTAAGCTATCTGTTGATGATGTTAACTTACGAAATGAATTTAAGGTTCGTTATAAGCACGTAGACGTATTTTTTGATGAATTCAAACAACAACATACATCTTTAATTGCTCTTCTTGCCACAACTGATAGTTTGAATCAGGAAGAGCAAGGCATAATTTCTAAAAGTTTTTATGCTGATTACTATAAGGTTGTAGATATTTACGAAACTCTATTTACTCCTGAACCAAAGAACGACATGCTTGAAGAATCATCATCTAAAACTAAACGCGTTAAGTTACCGAGAATTGAATTACCCACATTTTCGGGCGATGTGAAAACTTGGAAAACCTTTATTGATATGTTTAACTCATTAGTCCATGAAAACATGGAGCTCTCTGATATAGAGAAATTTAATTTGTTGATGTCTTCGTTACATGCAGCACCTCTTTCATTGGTTCAGTGTACACCAATGACTGGTGATAATTACATGATTGCCTACAATGCTTTAGTAAAACGCTATGAAAATAAACGTTTACTTGCAACTGTTCATTGGCAAGAGATTGAAAAGGCACCGAGGCTTTTGGATTCTCAAGTAACATCTCAAAAGCTTCGCAATTTGTTATGCACTTTTACTGAAAACTTAGCTGCGCTTGAGAATCTAAAATTTCCGGTGATATCCTGGGATTTTATTTTGTTTAATATGCTCATAAAACGTCTTGATTCTGCGACTGTGACACGTTTTGAATTAGAGCACAGTTCTACTGATATACCGTCATTTGAATCTTTAAAAGAGTTTTTGCTCAAACAATGTACCGCTTTAGAGACTGTTTCGTTTAACTCTAATATTCAAAAGTTAGATACTAACAAAAATAAAGTGCCTCTAAAAGTATGTAACTCATCAATTACTAAACAAAAACAAAGTTTTGTTTCCACAAGTACAGATGCTCATTGTGCGTTATGTAATGCTAACCATTTAATTTATAAATGCACTTCATTTCTAGCAAAGTCACCACAAGAGCGGTATAATTTAGTAAAAGAAAATAAATGGTGCGTCAATTGTTTAGGCAGTAAACACATGTATAGCAAATGTAATTCTAGTTCTACTTGTCGTGAATGTAAACATAAGCATCACACACTTTTACATTTTCCTCGAAATATTGCACCCATCTCTACTGGCACTCCTTATCATTCTCCAAATCAAATCGAAAGCTCTGAGATTGCTGCTCAGCAAATTAATTCTCTTACCAACGTAATTCCCTCAAAAGGCGCAAGTATTGTTCTTCTTTCTACCGCTGTGGTAGACGCTCTCGATTCTCGAGATAATTACCAAAAATTACGTATCCTCTTAGATAGTGCCAGCCAGGCCAACTTTATAACGAATAAATGTGCCAATCGCTTAGGTCTTCGCAAAGAAAAATTATCTTTATGTATACGAGGGTTAGGCAAAATGACATCGGATGCGTCTTTAGGCGTCACCTGTACCCTTCGCCCTCAAGATACTTTACATCCCTCACTTACTATCGATGCTGTAGTACTTCCCAACATTTGTGAGAATCTACCCAACTTCCCTATTGATAAAACCGCTTTCACTCATATCTTTAACCTGGAACTAGCCGATACTAATTTTAACATTCCTGGTAATATCGATTTGTTATTAGGAGCCGACACTTTCCCTCATATCCTCAAATCTGGTCGTATTAGCCGAAATATAAATGAACCTGTAGCTATTCAAACCATATTTGGATGGATTTTAATGGGAAAAATTCCGATTCCCATCGAATCCTCTATTCAATGTTTCTCAAGTTTTATAAATAATACTTCATTAGATACCATTTTAAAGCAGTTTTGGCAAGTTCCTTCAATAAATTCACTCTCTCCCGATGATCGCATTTGCGAGGATATTTTTGCTAAAACTCACTCCAGAACGACTGAAGGACGTTTTGTAGTGTCGCTTCCTTTCAAAGTCTCTGAACCTTCATTTTTTGGCACTCGTGATACTGCTCTTCGTCGCTTTTATTCGCTTGAACGTCGCTTAGTAGGTAACCTCTCTCTTCATAATGAGTATTCAAAATTCATGAAAGAATATCTCACTCTAGGTCATATGGAACTGGTCTCATGCCCTTCCAGCAATGACAATGCCTATTACATCCCACATCATTGTGTTTTGAAACCTGACAGCACTACCACTAAGTTACGAGTAGTGTTTGACGCCTCCGCAAAATCTCTTCATAATGTGTCCCTAAACGATACTCTTTATAAAGGCCCTAAGCTTCAACAAGATATTGTCACAGTACTCTTGAATTTTCGACTCCATCCCTTTGTTGTTACTGCTGACATCCGTCAAATGTACAGACAGATTTTGGTTATTCCTAAACATAGAGATTATCAACGAATCGTATGGAGATTTTCTCCGACTGAGCATATATGTACAAGATTTTCGCTTGAACACCGTAACGTACGGTTTGGCTCCATCCCCTTTCTTAGCAATTCGTACCCTCATCCAACTAGCTCAAGATGACGGTTCTAAATTTCCCCTAGCTGCTAGAGTTCTCCAAAATGATATTTACGTCGATGACATTGTCACCGGTTGTTCCTCTCTTAACGATGCGCGTACGCTTCAGACCGAGCTTATTAACCTTCTTAATGCCGGCGGTTTTGAGCTCAGAAAATGGGCTAGTAATAATCCTTTGATCCTTTCTGAGTTACCCGATGAATATATTCAACAAAGTAATCTACAGTTTGATTCAGAAAGTCCCATTACAATTAAAGTTCTAGGTTTACGTTGGCAGTCTACTTCAGATTTTTTCTCTTTTGAAGTTAATCCGTTAAATACACTATGTACGAAACGTTCAGTCTTATCCGAAGTAGCACGTATTTTTGACCCCTTAGGATTTCTAACTCCTCTGACTCTATTTGCAAAACATCTGATTCAGTACTTGTGGAGTTTGGGGCTACAGTGGGACGAGTCTCCTCCTCCAGAAGTCATTAAGCGTTGGGCTTCATACAAATTGGAACTCCCACAAATTTCTAATTTAAAAATTCCTCGACGCTTAATCACAGATTCATACACGTCATGTGAATTGCACGGGTTTTGTGATTCATCGGAAAGAGGATACGCAGCTGTGGCTTCTATTCGCGTTGTTCAAGACGAAAATATAAAAGTGTTTCTTATTTCAGGAAAATCTAAAGTCTCACCATTAAAACGTATCTCCATACCACGTTTAGAATTATGTGGTGCTGTGCTTCTTTTAAATTTCCTTACGCTTATAATTACGACCTACAACAACAAACTTTCTTTTACACGCATTATTGCTTGGACAGACTCTCTAGTTGCACTCTCTTGGATAAAATCATCTCCTCATAAATGGAAGACATTTATTAGTAATCGCGTAAGCCATATCCAAGACAACATTCCTTCTCACATGTGGCGTCATGTTCCATCGTCAGACAATCCTGCAGACTGCGCCTCTCGCGGTCTATTACCGCTTGAGTTATGCAAGCATCCTTTATGGTGGGCGGGACCGCCATGGCTTTCTACTTCATCCAATTCTTGGCCTCAAGTTAATGTTCCTTCTTTTCTTTCAACTGAATCTCTCGAAGAAGAAAGAAAAGTTGTTCTTTCATCTTTTATTACTTTGACAGATTTAGATTATCTAATTGAAAGATATTCCTCTCTTTCCAAAATACAACGAATCGTTGCGTATTTTCTTCGATTCATTCATAACACTCGCTACCCTCAAAATAAACAATCAGGTATTTTAACTCTTCTTAATCTTAAAGACGCTTTATTGGTGCTAGTTAAGCGTGTTCAACACTTACTTCTTTCAAAAGAGATACATAGCTTAAAGAATGATAATCCTCTTCCCAAAACTTTTCGAAAACTAAATCCTTTTCTTGATTCGAGTAATATTTTAAGAGTAGGCGGTCGTTTGGCACATTCTACTTTATCTTATGATAAAAAATATCCCGCACTTTTACCTGGAAATCATCGTCTAACATTTTTAATAATAGAAAACATGCATACTCAATTTTTACATCCGGGTGTTCAAACCCTCCATTTCTTGTTGGTGCAACAATTTTGGATAATTTCCGCTAAACGAGTGATCAGAAAAGTTATTTCGAATTGCCATAAATGTTGGCGTCTTAATCCTGTTCCGCGTCAGCCTCTTATGGGGGACTTACCTGCTTTAAGAATATCTCAAGTTAAACCTTTTTCTTGTACAGGTGTTGACTTTGGAGGGCCATATTTTATTACTCTAGGTAAGACGAGAGGAGCCAAAACGCAGAAAGCGTACCTCTGCCTATTTGTATGCTACGCCACAAAAGCTCTACATTTAGAGCTCGCTTCTGATCTTTCAACTGAAGCCTTTTTAGCAGCTCTACGGCGCTTTATAGCCCGAAGAGGACGCTGCAGTAAGATGTACGGTGACTGTGGCAGCAATTTTATAGGTGCGTCTAAACAAATTTCAAAATTAATGTCTAAAGCTGTTGAAAGTGAAAGATTAGAATGGCACTTTAATCCCCCCTCGGCAGCTCACTTTGGTGGCTTGTGGGAGGCGGGCATTAAATCTGTCAAGACTCATTTAACACGGATCATTGGAGATCAAATCTTGACATATGAGGAACTTTACACGGTTTTCGTCCAGATAGAAGCGATACTCAATTCTCGCCCACTTTGTCCGGTAAGTACTGATCCTAATGATTTAAATGTCTTAACTCCTGGGCATTTTCTTACTTTGGAGCCCTTAACCGCGTTAACCGATCCAAACCTTAGTGAGGTTCCTCTTAACCGCTTAACCAGGTGGCAGTTGTTGCAGCGCCTCCACCAGGATTTTTGGACTCGCTGGCATAATGAGTATTTGCACACATTACACCAGCGGGCTAAGTGGACCACTCCGTCCACACCCATTGTACCGGGTGCTATGGTACTTATTAAAAATGAAATTACTCCCCCACTTAAATGGCTTCTGGGGCGTGTTGAACAAATACATACTGGTGCTGACGGTATAACTCGTGTTGTCACAGTGCGCACTAAACAGGGATTATTTAAGCGCCCTGTTGTTAAAATTTGTCCGTTGTCAAATGAGCAGCTTGTTTAAAAGGTCTTGGCCTTTTAAGGTGTGCGGGAATGTTCCGTCCATGTAGTTTTGTGTTTGCGTTATTGAGGATTTTTATTATTTTTCTGTTTAATAGTTTAATTTATTTATCAAAAAGGCATATTAAAAACAAATTAATGCATAACATAATGTCATAACGTTTTTTGCCCGCTTTTTGACGTTATGTGTAAATTATTACAATATATAACTTGGGGATAACTTCCTTCACCAAGCCCGTCTGCATAGTGGTGCGCAAACGATTTATATCGTATCGTTACTATATTAAAGTGTTACTCTGAACTATTTAACATTTTGAGACCTGAAGCTGTACTGACAGTGAAAGACTGATCACAGCGGCCTCCCAACTAGACGTCCTGAGCTCAGGATAAGAAGACTCACGCGACAAAAGATAAAGGTAAGGATTTATCCCCTTCTTCCCTATTTATAATTGCATAAACCCGCCATTTACTCATATCTTAATAAAATTTCACAAACAGAAAATTTATCTATTTCAAATTTTCAATACAGTCCACTGAAACGCAAGTTCAAAAGAACAACCTCTATATAAATACCATGTTTACTACGGTCATTGTAAATAAGGAAAGTGATTGTTTACTCTTATGTTACATTATAACCTACGTTGCCCCTAGCAACGTGGGTTATTTTTAAAAAACTAACTCTTTCAAAGATAACAACCAATCACCAGCTTGCGTTACTTAATATTATAAAATCCAGTCATCGTGCTAGAGTATTACCGTCAAAACTACAGACTAACTATACATTGCAAATTCGATGTTTAAACTTAAATAAAGAGGTGTTGGATAAAATTTTGTATGGCACGCGTGAGTTAAGGATATTATCCACTCAGAAAAATTAACCCTCTCGGGCCTGCCGGCCCTCGAGGGTAAATTTTTCGTTCGTGGATAATATCTTACTTAACTCACTTGTACCATAAATAACTATTATCCTACACCTCTATATAAAAATCATGTTTACTATGGTCATTTTAAATAAGGAAAGTGATTGTTTACTCTTATGTTACATTATAACCTACGTTGCTCCTAGCAACGTGGGTTATTTTAAAAAAACTCACTCCTTCAAAGATAACCAATCACCAGCTTACGTTACTTAATATTATTAAAATCCAGTCATCGTGCTAGAGTATTACTGTCAAAACTACAGACTAACTATACATTGCAAATTCGATGTTTAAACTTAAATAAAAAGGTGTTGGATAAAATTTTGTATGGCACGCGTGAGTTAAGGATATTATCCACTCAGAAACGGTAAATTTTTCGTTCGTGGATAATATCTTACTTAACTCACTTGTACCATAAATAACTATTATTATTAACTTTTTAATTTTTGTTAATTTAGTGTTGTGATAAAATTTGTGTTTTCTTTTATTTGTTATAATGTGTAAATAGTGTTTATAAATTAATAAACACCAAGTTTCTAGTAAGCACCTTTTCTAAGCATTTTCGTACAGTATGAGAAGTAACTGCAAAAAAATTCACCGGTCAATTTATACAGGCTTCTCTATAAGTACGTATTTACGTCTTTCCATTTTTGACGTAATTTTGATTATATTTAATGCAGTAACAGGAACACTGAGGCACTGAACAATGTTTCCTTGATTTCATGAGAACACTTTTATGTATTCTTTGCATATTTTTGTTTGTATTATAATAGTTATTAATTTGTTTAATTAGTATAAAAAATGCATGTCTTTGGGACGAATAAGAAAGTTGCCAGACGACGCGTTAGCGGAGTCTGACAACCATGAGAAGACTGTTTAGAATAAACAACATGACGTTAAACTACTTTTTATTTACTGCAATTCTAATATGTGTAA
The DNA here is from genome assembly GCA_929113105.1 of Agrypnus murinus. Classification (NCBI taxonomy): domain Eukaryota; kingdom Metazoa; phylum Arthropoda; class Insecta; order Coleoptera; family Elateridae; genus Agrypnus; species Agrypnus murinus. Next base: position 83,041,421 of record OV816025.1, on the reverse strand, counting down.
AAACTGGCAATTTGAATATTAGGAATTAATATCATATGTATATAAATACTCGGGGATAATATAACTAGTGTTATGATTATCATCGGTGATAGCCCGAGTTAAAACCGACGAAAATTGACCGAGTGCGAAGCACGAGTTCAATTTTCTAAAGGTTTTAACGAGTGGTATCATCGTTGATTAATCATAACACGTGTTATATTTGGTGAGAGAATATAATGAACGTTGAAAGAAAATAAACACTGAAACTTTCTGTCACTTTGACAGTAAACAATTTTATTTATTAAAAACAGGTGACAGTCAACATGCGGTGATAGAATTATCATCGATTTGATAGCCTATTCTGCGAGTTTGTTTTTGTACTTTCACCAATGAAATTAATAAAAAATGTACCATGTGACACGTGAATTATATTCTCACAAATATATAATCCCACTCTCATTTCGTCGAAAATTCGAAGAAATCTCGACAAGCGTTGTCTAAGACATGTGTTTACCGTTCAATAATTAGAGGTTAGAATTGGTTTTTGTTTTTTCGACGTCGTTCCGAGCAGCAACTAAAATTTTAATAGAAACGTCGAGTTTGTTTTTGGTTTTTTATGTCTTTAATTAATTTAATATTTTAATATTGTCATAAAATAGATAAATGATTATTATTTAAATGAAAATTTCTACTTATTACTTCGCATTATTGGTATAAAAGAAAATCTTTTAGAGCACCGCGGAAAATAGTTCATACATAACCTCAGACTACTTTTTGTATTAGTACAAAAAGTGATTACTTTTTGTATAATTGCTATGGTAACGAGTAACCGTTCCTAATAAATGGTCTACTTTTTATACAAAATAATTTGATATACAGTGTCATATTTGTGCGGTTGGAGAAAAAGGTATATTGAGAACAACGAGAACCACGCTTCAGCGCTGGTGTCAACCAGCGCACACACACGGCACTCACTGGCTTTGTTAAAGAACTTTGAGAGTTCCGTTAATGTTTTGCAATCAGCACACCTAAATCTGTCAATAAGCAATTTTGAAATTAGGAAGAACATTTGTTGAGTATAAAACTAACTCAGTCATGACCTGTGAGATTATGTCAGTTCTGTTTCTAGGGAATTCCAAGATGGCTCCTTCAAATGACAAATTCAAAATGACACATGCAAAATTGTCAGATTTAATAGGTTAGGTTAGAACACGTGATGTTTTATTTAAATTATAGCAAAATTGACAGCTTTAAATTTTAGCGCTAACTCTGGGGTTGGATACTTTCACTAAGCTGAAACTCTTTCTCTCTCTCATAGTATGACTACTTACCGGCTCTGTAGCTTAGGATGTTTGCCGTCGGAAATCTTCGGCTTTATTCGTGTACTCTCTCTCGCTGATGACGATCTACCTTTTATATAGTAACCTCCCTTCGCCCTTAGCCATGCTAGTCTCGTCATCCTTCAGCCTTAGTCATGCTAGTCTCTTCACCCTTAGTCATGCTAGTCTCATGTATAATTTAAATAAAACATCACGTGTTCTAACCTAACCTATTAAATCTGACAATTTTGCATGTGCCATTTTGAATTTGTCATTTGAAGGAGCCATCTTGGAATTCCCTAGATTTAGCGCTAACTCTGGGATTGGATCCTCCTTTCACTAAGCGGAAACTCTTTCTCTCTCATAGGATGACTACTTACCAGCTCTGTAACCTAGGATGTTCGCCATCGGAAAGATTCGGCTTTATTCGTGTACTCTCTCGCTGATAACGATCTACCTTTTATATATAGTCACCCTTCTCCCTTCACCCTTAGCCATGCTAGTCTCGTCACCCTTCACCCTTAGTCATGCTAGTCTCTTCACCCTTAGTCATACTAGTCGCTTCACCCTTCGCCCTTAGTCGTGCTAGTAAATGAAACATCACGTGTTCTAACCTAACCTATCTTGGATCACGCCTACTACGCTGTGATTTGTTGGCAGCCATCTTTGATTACAGGAATCTCATACTGATGGTATTTGGAGTATAAAAAGAAATTTGTATGTGGCGCTATTATGTCTACCCTGAATGTCTGCAAATTCTCGTGTACGAGAATCATGCACTGGTTCTAAACTATGTATCCCTGAATGCTTGTAACTGTCATCTGATGACGTCATGCTCTCCATAGCTCTACCGAAGAGATCTATTGATAAAGTTAGTAGATTAGAGAAACAGACGCATAAACATTATTATTATTATTATTATTACTCATAACCTGGGTTTCTCAGATATTTATCGAAGCATTGACCCGTGCCAAGGGTGAATTCATGCTTAAGGACGGCTAGCCAGGGTTAATTAGTGATGATAAAGGAAGATTGACCGGGTGATGATAGACGTAGTGCTAGGGTTAATTAAGAGTGACCTGAAGAACATGTTATATAAATAGGAGTTCATGATCAATTATTAGTCGATATGAACCAGGGACGCAAGTGTGACGTATGTTGTATGAGTGTTTTACGCTCAGGGTTTGCTCGCCATTTGAAGATACACCAGGGGTATAAAGTTCAGTGTTCTATTTGTTTAAAGTATTTTACACGCCTTGATAACTATAGAAGTCATTTGAACACAGTTCATAATACCATAGTTGTTGATAATAAGTCGTCACCTAGAAATAATGAAATATTTAAAGACATGAATCTGAAACGTATGCATACCAATGAACCTTGTGACATAAATAAAGAAATAAGGCTCGATGATGATGATGAAGTAATAAACGCTCGTAATGCTATCCATAAGAAATTAGCCTACTTTCACTGTGATAAAGCAGAACCTCATGATAATCGTGTTATACCGCGATCGGAGACCGTTGCTATCAATCTCTCACCAGAGCTTGAACAATCATCTCTCGCTACATCTGCTGATGATGAAGAAGAAGAATGCGATTCTAGCTTAAAAGATTATCACGAATTCTCTAACTATTATAGAGCATTATTAGTTAGCGGAAAAAACAAAAACGTAGACAAAACTAGGTACGCTCTATATAACGACATCGATGAGTGGCGATTTGGTTGTTCGCGAGTGCAGTTTCAGGGAAAAGATATTTTAATTAAAAACAACCTTTTCAATGGAACATCCGGCCTGTTTAATTTACTAACGCTTAAACGAATAAGCTCTCCTAGTCCAACAGAGGAAGATATCGACAACTATATGAAAATAATCTCACTTACTAATGCTCATAAGAAAGACTATAGGGGCAACGGTCGACTAATAAGCGTTAAACATTGGAAATACGAAAATGTAATCAGACCAAATTTATACAGAATTACAGACTTTGAGGTTAGTCTTCCCAAAAAGTTAAACAAGATGATGAAACCGAATTGGATACATCAGAGTACGCCTGATCAACTAGTGGATCGACTACAATTGTTGTACGCCGCAAAGAAAGCTCATAGCAGCAAGCTCGAAAACGACAACGAAATAATTTCAGTCATCACAGAGCTTAAAACGAGAAAAATCATAGAATAAGTAAATATTTAATTTGTACTATGTAAAATGATCTTGTTGTACTGCTAATTATATGTAACATGATATTTTAACACTGATGATAAAATAAACGACATACATTCTATATATGTTTCTTATTTCTTTACCTCTCACAGTAAACGTTCTGGTAGATGATCCTTTTGAGTTCCTCCATCATCTTGATACGTTTTTATTTCATAGCATTACCAGAGGCAGCAGCAGCAGGAGTTTTCCGAGACCTGCAGAAGCTTCTATGCCGGCTACTGAGATAGTCATCGTCAATGTTGTCAACATCGTTCTGATGCTTTTGAGCTAGCGGCGAGATCGATCGTTGTCGCTACTATATGAAAATAAAGGGTCTATGCCATCAATAGTAAAGTTATTTAAGCTTAAACTCGAACTAAAACATAACCTCAAGGAAAAAGATAGTGCTTACCCCTGCATAGTATAATTACTCTGTTAAGACTACGAGGGAGCATAACATAAACCGATTGTACCTACTCCTATCTCCCCGTCACTAGGTCATCGAATGCAATGCATAAGTTGATTACCCGTAGACTTGTAGTAACTTACAGAATAAAACATAAAAATAAAATAAAAGACAATAAAACATTTGTTGAGTTTTATTAACACAGGATAAATATGAGAACAATTATCTAAATTATATACATTTTAAACACTTTTAAACAAGTTTTGTATCTTCGTCAATTTCTTCGGACGCTTGTAGAGGACCTCAAGTACACTCGCTGTATTATGTGATTTATGTTGAGCTTCAGATTTAATAGGATGAGCCGAGCTGTTGGGTATACTTATTGATATTGAGCTGGAGGTTAATGATTGATTTAAGCGTCCATCCAATATCTTTTTGCTAGATAAAGAAATATATGTGTGTTAGTTTATTTCTAACTTTCTACAATGTCTATACTTACTTGAAACTCTTCGAGATCCTTAAGGATAGGATCTTGAATATTGATCTTGAACCATTGGGCTAAATTACTATATCGATATATGGCTACATTTTTAGTGTTTATATATTTTATTTCTTCTATAATAGTATCCCCTTTTTTGACTTCAAACATGCCTGTTAAAGCCGTGTTCACCTTTAACGCCGCATCCTTCTTCAACGCATTCAGCATACGTCTCTGAATCATTTTTTGGTTTTACATAATAATAGATTATATGCGGAAACCTTATTTTAACACCTTTTTATGAATTTAAAAGATGGAGAAAAGATAAAGGTTTGATGGGGATATAGTCTAGCGCTACCTGAATGCAAGAGGCTTTTATACCTGTTAAATATATAAATTAATCTGATTGTTTTAATAGAAAGAGAACATATTTTGTCCGCAATATAGATTCCTTCATGGCTGCATCTTTTAGACCTATTTCATTTCATCGATCGGCTGTGAAAGAGAAAAATGTAGCTAATTAATATATCAACTATATAATCAATCAATCTCATATTACTGTGTTGACGTAAATATTTATTATTCCTGTAAAGTTGCTATTTTTAAGACGGTCAATCCGTTTGCCGAGTGTATCAAATCTTGTTAGAACTCAACGGTTAAATGAGTTTTTAAATAAAAATGCTATAAATTATAAAGAATGTTCATTTATTAACTAGTAGATTGAAAAAATATAGAACACCGGTAACAGCAATTTTAATTTTATAGGAGAGTAATTTGGAAATGTTCATAGTAGTAGTAAATGTTCAACGTTAGGACAAAAGGTATAAACATTAATATTCCATAATTCTTGCATATGAGATATCTTGTAAATATGAACAAAGGCCCGGAATTCACATTAAGTTATTTTTAGTACTAACATGATTATAATTTAACTGTGGTGGAATTTCAATTTATCCCTAGCTCTTTCAAAAACATACAGGTATATTCGTCAAGGGATCATTCATAAGAGAGGGGAATTAATTTTATTGGTGATTTTGTTAATATGCAATGAGGTGTGAATTAAATTGAATAGATATGCGCTCATGCAATCTTGCAGTGGGTAAGATCCATTGCAATAGTTCTCCTTTTTAAAAACAGTGATACATTTTATAATTTCAAGACGGATTTAAATATTTGATGATGGCATATACAAAAGGGCTGTTTTAATTTATGTCGTAATACATTTTAAGAAGATCTCAGTTATCAGGTTATCCGATCTGCACATATATAAACAGACTGGATGTCATTATAAGGTTGAATTCGTGTTATTTATTATCGATTTTAAAAAGGAGAAACTTATTGTAAAGGGTAAGATCTTTATCTTTTATTGAAATAGGGACCCGCGTTCTTACCTGCATCATATTTAATTGTTTGTAAACTATAATGAGTTAACCTTTACGTTTGGGTGTATACAGACACGATTGTGCGTGTTGATACAGGGTCTGGACTGTCTGAGCTCGAATATTTCTTATCGTATATAAAGGGGGTGAGTAATATTGCATTATATTTAGTTTGCAGCAGGTATCCGAGATCGTTGGTGTTTGCATTTGATCTGGGTCCTGAATAGTTTCAGTTGGTTAAATTTAAGCTATTTTTAATGGGGAATTAAACATTGTGTGTGTTATACAGAATACGTGCGCTTCATTGGTTAAATTATTTACGTATAACTGCAGTTACATATGTGATAGAAATTATCTTATAGTGGCTTGAGTGATGTTTTAATCAGTGTCTAAAATATGCAGTTTTCTGAATTAATTTAATAGTGTTTATAAAAATATTCCTACCTGGGGGTAAGTCTATTATTAGTATTTTAATAAGAAGTACATAGAGAAACGGAGTGATTAATTTTATTCGAAATTTTGTTAAATTTTACGTTTTAATGGTAATATATGGGAAAAATGCGGGTCCTTCTACCTGTTGACTGTTAAGGTACATTAAAGTGGGATTATGTTCGAATGTTCTCAGGATTTTTTTAATTCGTTATTAATAAAATGTTCTACCAATAATAATAATAATTTATTAGGTAATTACTTTTATCAATAAAATTCCATAGTTACTAAGTCGACTCATGTCATGTAACAGCGTGAAGTTAGCAACGTTGCCGCGCGCTTGATTGGATCGCGGAAGATCTTACTCGCGAGCGCGAGTCTGGCCGCGGATGACCTTGAAATGCAAAACGAACCTCCATAAGAAATAACATGGGATTTTGGGCTCGAATCGGTGTTGCCTAACCTAAAATTTAAGGCTTTAATATTATTGTTTATTGTAAATTTTTTATATCAATAAATGCGAAACTCCGTGTAATGCCATGTAATAATAATGCAACAATGTAACATGTCAACCTCGGGGGAAAAAACATTCATATCTCCCTTAATGCATAAATATCTATTAATGCTGAATTAATTATCTTAAATTATTATATGTAATTAAAGTATTAATGACGATAATTATTTTAAGAAATCGGTAAATTTATTAATATAAAATGATAAACCTTGGCTCCCTCTATATTAACAATAAGCAGTACGTCCGTAATCGGTAATACAGATTTCTTCATGACGCGCCGCCTAGTAGTAAAAGTATATAGTTTGTCGGTATTCCTTCATAGCGCCATCTCTTAGAAGCATGCATGTTGTCGGTAATACAGTTTCCAGTCATGGATTCATAGGGCGTGGTAAAATGGCGCCCGAAGTTCCAAAATGGCCGTCATCCAATCAGAGAATAGTAGGGGCATCGTCCAAGATGGCGTCGACCAATCAGAAGCAAGGGGAGGAGCTACAGGAGTAGGGATAGCCAATCAGAAGCAGTAGGCGCGGTCGCCATCTTGGATTTGTGGTGTTTTCGCTAACTTTGAGGCCCCTTTAAAATAACATGGGATTTTGAGCTAGAATCGGTGTTGCCTAACTACTACTATAAATTAACGCTATAATTATAAACCATTAAAACTATTATTCACAGACTATGAATTTCTAATACAACATTTATCTTCACATTTACTATTTATTTCGTGATACACAGTTAATGACTCGCTGTTGACTGCCCCTTTTATCCGCGAAGTCGATTTTATACCCTCCTACAATCGTACTAGAAGCCGCTGGAACTACTATGTATTTCTAGAAGGCGCTAGATAAACCGCGTCTGATTTACATGCTTGGTGCGATGCGTCATTCTCTCGAATGCTGTAGAATATTCCATTTGTTGTGTGAAGAAGAGGTTCTTTCTTTTTCTCTCTTGTTACACTGCCCCCCTCTTCAAGTCTGTTCTGTCCCAGAACAGGTTTTATGCTCTGGTTCCTGTAGAACGGGTCATGACGATATCGACAGTCTTCACCTCGACTACACGTTCCATTACGGTAGAAGTAACAGTCTACACTCTTCGTTGGCCTTGATGCGGGCTGTGGGTCAAAACTGCAGACGAAGATCTTGACATCCGTACCTCTAAAGATAACTTCCAGCATGTTTCTAACGATTCTCCAATCCAGTTGGTCCCGCCCACAGCCGAGTTTGGGAACTGCCAATTTGTTAATACCCCTGGTAAGCAACTCGATCCTCAAATTCCATAATGCCCTCCACAAGTCGGCGTAACTCGGTTTCTGGTAGTAAAACTGCTTGGTTACCAAGTAGTAAATGGATCGGTCATGATCAGGCAAGCGTAAGGATTTACCAAGAGAGGGATTTTGTTCTCGAAGTTCATTCAGCCGTCCAAATTTATTTCTAAACACTACTGCGATCCCCCTGGACATACGGAGATCCTCGGAGACACAGTGGGCAATGGAATAATCACCAGGGATCCGGAAGAGATCTTGTTGCATCTCAGTCGTGACTCCGAATCGCGCTTTTCTAGTTCCAGAAAACGCAGCCATAAATTCTCTAAAGGCTGGCTGATCATCTTCAGGCCTTACGGTATTGATAGCCACCTCAGCCTCATCTTCCCGATCCGGGACTGCGTCATTATTTCCCTCATAGTGCGCCAGACGATTGGAGTGTACCACCTTTGGTTTCCCTCTTGGCAATTTCTGGATGCGATAAATCAAGTCATTTATTCGTTTCTTCACCTGGTATGGGCCCTCCCAATTCCGCTGTAACTTTGGAGAATAGCCACGACGTCTTTGCGGGTTGTATAACCAGAGAAGCTCTCCAGGTTGAAACCCTCCTTCTTGGGCTCTCACATCGTACGTAGCCTTCATCCGGTCACTCGCGATTCGACTATTGTTTCGGGTTCGGTCGTGAATATCCTCCAACTTCTTCTTTAAGTTGATGACGTAATCATTCCCGGCTACCTCCTGCTCTGTAGGTGGAGACCCAAATTCCAGATCACACGGTAACCGTAACTCGCGTCCAAACATCACAGACGCTGGTGACTGACCGGTTGTTTCGTGGACCGATGCACGATAAGCCATCAGGAACAGATGCAGGTATTGGACCCAGTCTCGTTGATGATCGGAGACGACCTTGGTCAAATATTTGCCCATTGTCCGATTCATGCGTTCTACCATTCCATCGGACTGCGGATGTAACGGTGTGGTCCGAGTCTTGCGAATGCCCAACAATTGACAGACTTCTCCAAATAGTACAGACTCAAAGTTGCGGCCTTGATCCGAATGCAGCTCCATGGGCACTCCGAAACGACTGAAAAACTCTTTGACTAGTACGTCAGCAACAGTCGCAGCTTCCTGGTTTGGTAGGGCATATGCTTCTGGCCATTTGGTAAAGTAGTCCATTGCCACTAATATGTATTTATTCCCATCGTCGGTTTCGGGAAATGGTCCGGCAATATCTATAGCTATTCTTTCCAGAGGACTACCCACATTGTACTGCCTCATAGGTGCTCTTCATTTCCCCAAGGGTCCGTTACCAGTGGCACATAGTTCACATTTCCGGCACCACTCCTTCACGTCTTCTTTACAGTTGACCCAATAAAAACGCTCCCCAACTTTCTCCAAAGTCTTTTTCACACCGAAGTGTCCTCCTGAGGCACCGTCATGGAGATGTCGCAACACTGTAGCCACTCGGCTTCTTGGAACCACGAACTGAGACCTAATGGTGGTGCCATCTTCACTCTCCAGTACTCGCTTCAAGAGATCGTCTTCCACCTTCAAGGACTCCCATTGGGCCCAATATGCTTTGAGGGTTCTGTTGAAAGGACTGACAGCTTCCCAGGCAGGCCTTTCTCCCACACGCTTCCATTCCAGTACCATTTTTAGTTCGGGATCAGCCTCCTGCTGTCGTTGCAATTCTTCCGGCAACCAATTGTCGTTGACGATGGTAGTCCTTAATACTTGGCAAACCCTCTCTTCCAAACGAGAGCAATGACGGCAGTCCGTTGGACAGGGTCTTCTTGAAAGAGCATCGGCATTTTGATGACTAGTGCCCGCTCGATGTTCTGTGTCAAAGTCGTATCCTTGTAATCGTTCGATCCACCTTGCGACCTGGCCTTCAGGATTACGGAATTGTAGAAGCCATTTCAACGCTGCATGGTCCGTCCTCAATAAAAACTTCCGTCCGTACAAGTATTTGTAGAAGTGCTCAACGGACTTCACGACGGCCAATAGTTCTTTTCTGGTCACACAATAATTCCTTTCGGCTTTCGACAAAACCTTACTAAAATAGCCGATGACCTTTTCTTGTCCATCCTGTATCTGAGAAAGTACACCCCCAATGGCCAGATTACTTGCATCTGTGTCAAGTATGAATTTCCCTTCTGTCCGTGGATAGCTCAATATTGGTGCGGTTGTCAGGGCACGCTTCAACTGTTGGAAAGCTGTTTCACACTCTCCGCTCCAAACATACTCGCGTCCATCTTCAGTTAGCCTTGTCAGAGGCTTCGCTATATTGGCAAACCCAGGAACGAAACGCCTGTAATAGGTACATAACCCAAGAAAACTACGAACTTGGTGTTTATCTTTCGGTGTTGGCCACTCTTGAACTGCACGAATCTTATCGGGGTCGGCTGCCACTCCATTTTGTGATACGACGTGCCCGAGATATTTCACTTCCTTTCTGAATATGTGGCACTTTTTCGGACTCAGTTTCAGATTGGCTCCACGTAGTCTTCGGAACACTTCCTCTAGATTTTTCAAATGTTCGTTGAATGATTTTCCGACTACAATCACATCATCTAGGTATACCAGGCAGGTCTTCCACGACAGCCCTCTCAGGATGGTCTCCATTAGACGCTCAAAGGTGGCCGGAGCGTTACATAGACCGAAAGGCATAACTGTAAACTGCCATAGTCCGGAACCAATAGTGAACGCGGTCTTCTCCCGGTCTTCAGGTTCCATTTCAACTTGCCAATAACCACTCTTCAAGTCCAAAGTCGAAAACCATCGTAAACCAGACAGGGTATCTAACGTGTCGTCGATGCGTGGTAAGGGATAGCTGTCTTTCTTGGTCACGTTATTGAGCTGCCGATAGTCCACACAAAATCTCGTTGACCCGTCCTTCTTACTGACCAGGACCACCGGTGACGCCCATGGACTGCTGGATGGCTCGATGACCCCTTGTTCTTCCATATCGGTAATAATCTTTTCGGCTTCTGCTCGCCTTGCTAGAGGTAGACGCCCCGGCTGCTGACGGACAGGCATAGAGTTGCCTGTATTGATTTTATGTTTTACTATATTTGTTCGTCCCTTCTGACTATCGTCAAGAGCGAAGATATCTTGGTATCGGTGAACCAAACCCTGTACCTCTTTCACTTCCGTTCTGTTAAGGTCTTCGCACGAACTAGTGACCATACCCACTAATTTTCCACCATGGTCTTTGGGCGCTGGTTTTGGAACATCAGCCATACACCTGGCTTCTCGGAATACTGGCACACACTGTCCCACAAGGGTACTCTTCTTCAATGTCACCGGATCCACATTAACGTTCATAAGCCTCACCGGTACTGTCTTTCCAACCTTGATCAGCGCTTTTCCCACCAGTATGCCACTATGGATCTTCTTATCACAAACAGGCTCCATCATTCGCACACATCCTACCCGAAGATCTCCATCCAAACCTGCCTCGACAACCATCTCGCTTTGACCAGGCAATATCACATCTTCTGTCAGCAAAACCCTTACGACAGGATCTTCTCGTGAGTGCAACGGAAGTTCTTCGTTACCAACCTTCAAAACACCCTCCTTCAAGTCCAATGTAAAACCAAATTTTCTCAGGAGGTCCATTCCCAAAATGAATTCGTCAATGATGTCGGCTACCAGCACCTCATGATCACGTTCTTCACTTCCAATGCCAATCTTCATCTTCACCACTCCGCGTGTTGGTATTACTTCTCCCGTCGCTGTACGGAGTTGAGTAGTTGTCTGTAACAGCTTCATACTTGTTCGTAGAACGTTAGGGCGTATGATGGATTTTGTCGCCCCCGTATCAATGAGCAGTGGAACAATTCGATTCGCAATTTTCCCATCTATGAACAAACTGCTGGTACTATTCCCTGATGTTACGGCATGGACGATGATCTCTGGGGCATCTTTACTAACAGTCAACGTTCGCCCTCTCTTGCCAACGCCTTTTAACTTTTCCGACGGTTGTACTTTTGTTATTTTGGGACAACGCCGTTCTACATGTCCTTGTTCGCCGCAGTTCCAGCAACGGGGCCCTCGAACTTCTTGATGATTCTTCTTACGGTTCTCTTCCTTCTGAAGAACTCTCATTAATAATTCTTCTAGACGACGTTTAGAACCTTCATCTTCTTCCACAACGGTCTGAACACGCCCGTGACCTCGGGACGCTTGTTTTGCAGCTTCAAATTCTAAGGCGTGAGCAAGCGCATCATCAGTTGTTCTTGGTCGTGCCAGCCTCAATGATTGTTGTGTTTCCCCGTCTCTTAACCCATCAATGAAAGTCTGCACAGCCAGTTGTCCCAGAAATGAATCGGGTGCCGTAGGGTACGCCAATCGGACAAGCCGCGCAACATCGGCTTCAAACTCCTGAAGGCTTTCTCCATTCTTCTGGACACGATTCTTTACTTGCGCGTGATAAACCTGTTGTAGATGCGCGTCTCCATATCTCATCTCCAATCTAGAAACTAACAACTGGTAATCATTTTCCTGTCCTGGTGGGATTGTTTGCAGGACGTTCAACGCGTCTCCACGCAAAGCCACAGTTAAAGAAACGGCCTTTTCCTTGCGTGTCCATCCGTTGGCCCCAGCGGCCGCCTCAAATTGTTTGTAGTAGGTGGACCAAGGTATCTTTCCATCGAACGTGGGTGGTTTTACATTTATCCCTACGGTAGGAACCTTCTCTTCTTTAAATTGTTTCTTTCCTTCATTAAACGGCCACTCAGACGTTGAGGGAAACCGTAGTTGATTCATTCTATCTTCCAACATTTTGTCGTCTTTCTTAGCTGTTGGTGGTAATTGCATTTGGGCTATTTTCTCTTCTACCATCTTTATTACCCTATCTTGTTCCGCCAATCTACCTTCTAACAGTCCTAACGCGCTGGCATTTTCCAACAATTCTTCAAAAACTTTTTCTTCTAACGCTTTGACATTTTCCAGCAATTCTCCTTTAAGCCTTCTAGAACTTTCTTCGGACTTTTCTAGTAATTCTTCCTTAAGCAATCTTGTGTTTTCTAATAAATCTTCTTTAAGCGTTCTAGAATTTTCAACAACTTTTTCTTCCAGTGCTTTAGTATTTTCAAGTAATTCTTCTTTAAGCATTTTAGAATTTTCAAAAACTTTTTGTTCCAGCACTTGAGTATTTTCCATTAGTTTTCTAGCATTCTCTTCGGACTTTCTAGAACTCTCTTCGTGCTTTTCCAATAGTTCTTCTTTTAGCATTCTAGAATTCTCTTCCATTTTACTTAACAACAAACTAGTATCAATTGCGGGTCCAGGTATCTCGAAGCGGTAATTTTCAGGATCTTCCTTCTGTTCTAAAAGCCATTCTCTTAGCCGTTTTATTAAAACTTCTTTCTTTCCATTACTATCCAAGTCCCTCTCGTCCAATTCCCGTTTTAAATCTATCACTAAGAGATCTTTTAATAGTTTCATCACCATTTTAATTGTTTGTTGAAATTAATTTTAACACTAAAAATTTATTCTCACAGCACTTTATTTAATTATTACGCGATTTTATTTATTTTAAAACTCCACACCTGACAACACTGTAACGTTCTTTTTTAAAATAATAACAAAAGTGCCGTTTAAATCGTCTATTAATAAGAAATATTTATTTACAAACACTAATGAATACACTATAAATTAACGCTATGATTATAAACCATTAAAACTATTATTTACAGACTATGAATTGCTAATACAACATTTATCTTCACATTTACTATTTATTTCGTGATACACAGTTAATGACTCGCTGTTGACTGCCCCTTTTATCCGCGAAGTCGATTTTATACCCTCCTACAATCGTACTAGAAGCCGCTGGAACCTACTATGTATTTCTAGAAGGCGCTAGATAAACCGCGTCTGATTTACATGCTTGGTGCGATGCGTCATTCTCTCGAATGCTGTAGAATATTCCATTTGTTGTGTGAAGAAGAGGTTCTTTCTTTTTCTCTCTTGTTGCAATATGTATGCAACAGCAACATGAGTACGCATGATGGGTTGCATAAAGCTTTACATGCGCAGAGCCTGGCAGACGGGACATCCTCACGGCCCTTCTACGACAAGGCGTGAAGCGATGAACAGGTACCGGAATTGACAACGTTAATTATTATTACATGACAACTTGTGACTAAATAAATCATTTATTTAACGTGTAAAGGTGTTTTATTTGAGACATAACTGTTATCCTACACAAAGTGGAAAATTTGAAAATTGTTGCTTTAACTTAAAGATCATGTTGCAAAGGGATTACAGGTAAGTACAAAGACAATTACAGGGTAGTTACAGGTAAAGTCGTACAAGCGATAAAGCGATTTTATATTTGATAGAACATGCTCATAATTAAATAAACGTAAAATATACGGCGCTTTGTGTATATTTGTAATACAGATCGTATTTTACATATCTCATATGTATTAACAGTGACATAGAATTTATGTAAATAACAGATGCATAATGAGGCGAACATAACGCTCTCCAGATGACTTTAATTTTACTTACCTGCTATATAATAATGTAGGCATTGCTACTCTCAGTTACGTAAATAATATGTTGCTGTGTTTACTGGGCCATTTGATTCTAAAAAAAAAACATAATTTTAAGACCAATACGAACTTCCTATCTCTATTCTAATCATTCTCTGTAACGAAGAGGAGTTTCTCATTTAAAATGCACTCTTTTCTTCACTTCTTATGTATATGTTTGACCACTGGGACATTGGGACAACTTGTTGAGAAACAACTTGAAAATTGATTTTTTTGGAATTAACACTGTTCCATACTACTTTTAGGTACAAAAAAAATTATATGAAGCATTCAACTTTTTCCAACGATTTATAAATAAATTTAAAATAATGCACCGTTCAATTAGTGTTGAAGTGATGTAAAATGTCCCATATAATTTTTTTTCAACTAAAAGTAGCATCGATGCTCGTTAATTCTATAAAATCAATTTTCAAATATTTTTCAAAAATTTCTCCCAGTGATCAAATGTATGCATAAGAATTGAAAAAACCCATGTATTTTAAATGGGAAACTTCTCCTCGTTACAGAAATTGATTAGAATAGAGATAGGAAGTTCGTATTGGTCTTAAAATTTTCAGTTCTTTCTTTGGAATCAAATATGGGCACCTGGCAAAACCGAAATTCCAACATGTCCCAAATAAGAACCACCCTAGTATGTAATAAATATAACAATACTAAAAATTATCTCATTAAAAACTAAAAACAGTATTTTATTACTAGTTCCATCATTTTAAATCATTCCAGACAAAAAACTTTTTTTAAAGAGCCCAGATTCCGTATCTTAACGATATCCTTCTTTATGAGTTGATTAGAAATTCAGAAATATTAAGAATTTATGAAATATGAACATTTCCCTAGCAATATGTGAAATTAATAGAAATTAAAAAATTCTGCAAGAAATTTTAGTCTTAATTTTTATAAAATGTTAAGATTCTGAATTTGTGAAATCTCAAACATTTTAGAAGGTAGTGAGCATCATACCTACTGCTTCAGTAGAAAGAGAAAACATACTGTTTTGGGGTACTATTCCAACTATAAATATGGTTTTAGATATAAATACTACTATAAAAGACTACCGAGTATAAAATTTGAAAGCAGCTATTTCTAGAATATTCTTTTTATTTTCAACAATATCAAACACTTAGCTCCCTAGTGTTTTTTAAATTTTGTTTTTGCAGATTTAGTCCAAATGGAGCGCTTCAAATGTATAAACCTTATTAGACATTTCTCTTTATCGTTATGCTATATTGTATGTAACATGTTAATATAAAAACAATCCTTAGTCCTTTCACTGATGGAAACTGAAATTCATGAACAGCTTTATTCATTTCCTAATACGTAATATACCACCACTGCACTGTATACATGTACAATACCTATTATTCCATCAAGGCCTCATGTTGACCTTTATCTGGCAGCTTAATATTGTTTATGTGTAGGTACATCCATTAAAAAAAAGCTGATCTCCACATATAGATTACTCTGATTAGCTTTTATTCTAATTCCGCTCCAGTTTTGTTATTTATAATTTTTTTATTCCACTAAAAGAAATTATTTTTATAATGTAACATTATTTTTATTTATATTAATTTGATGAATATTATATAATTGTAAGGACTCTGATCGTCTACATTTGATATGTTAAAACGATGCCTTATCAATAATAAGTTATGATGTGTTTATCTAATATTATAAAATATAATTCTTCATGCAATCTAGTAAGATAATGTACACGACTAATTTATTATTTTTAGCATTTTTATTAATAATCTGAATTTATTATTATAAACTGAATTTAACTAGATCTAAATGGCAATTTCAAGTGGTTGTTATGCCTTCAAAGTTCGTTTTTTTTATTAGATAAGTAAGAGCATATTTAAATAGGCATTTTAAGAAACATATTTTATAAAACTTGTTTGCGTATTATGTTAGTAATCAATTCAATAAATTCTGAATTTAACACCTGCTAAACATTTTCATTTAAAAAAGTTGCTGTTAAATAACAATAATTGTAAAAAACACCATAAGTAGCAATGTATAGGCTATGTATTTAAAGGGCTTTTACAATAAATGATATGCCTGAAAATTGTTACCAAGCCCTAAAGAATGATATCCAAGTACTATACAGGGTTGCGATTATGTATGGAACCGGGTTCGTTCTGCTAAAACGGTTTGAGCTAGAATCCTGAAACTTTAAAGAGACTTAGGACTCAATAAAAACTACTTATTAAAATTAAAAAAAAAATTTTTGATCCATAAGTTTTCAAATTGCAAAGCCAACTTGATTTTTTTTAAATGGGAACATGGGTTAAATGGGACATCGTTTTTTTTCATTTTTCATTTTTATTTTTTTTTCTGAAATTCTGTCAAACAAATCATCAAACCTATTATACCATTCAATTCGGAAAAAAATAACCTTTTAAACAATGTCCCATTTAACCCATGTTCCCATTTAAAAAAAATCAAGTTGGCTTTGCATTTTGAAAACTTATGGATCAAAAATTTTTTTTTAAATTTTAATAAGTAGTTTTTATTGAGTCCTAAGTCTCTTTAAAGTTTCAGGATTCTAGCTCAAACCGTTTTAGCAGAACAAACCCGGTTCCATACATAATCGCAACCCTGTATAATAAATATCATTGTTAATAACTAAAAATATAATATAATCTATTTTTGGCTAATATACCAAAGGGGCTGCTGCAAAATGTATGCAAGAAGATGGTTAAAAGATCGAACTTTAAAAATTTTCTTAATAAAATGAGTGGAATAAAAACGACTTATTATTTAATAAAGATATTTCAAATGAAATGTGATACATAATTATACTATATAGAATACATATACGTATACAAGAAGGTATCACTAAACAGGTTACTGGACTTTCCAGAAAAGCCTAAAAAGCACTCGGTATAATAACTCCAACCCCATCATAATGTGTATTTGAGGTATTTTCCAGTAATGTCCATATTACCTTTTACACTTGTTTAATATCGTCTATAGCAGTTATATTAATTTAATGTATCTGTACTCGAAGTGAGTGCTGCCGTTATCAGCTTTAATTTTCAGTTTAATAATTTAATGTTAGGTGAATTCATGGTTCTTCCTGCAAGACCTGTGAATTTGTTTCAGCACGGTTATTATCACCGTTAATGCTTAATAAAGTCGAGCATCTTACGAAGAAGTCTTAATCAACAATAAATAATGACAATAGATTTAATATTAAAAATATACTCCATAGTTAATAAATGTGTGATTCGAATTTGTTTTGAAATCATTTCAATTCTTTATGCAGTAGTATATAAAGTTAAAAATCGGAAATGACTGCAAAAGTTGGATTCATTTATTGCTGAAAGTTCAGAGTTCAAAGACAGCTGTTCTGTATGTAAGGTGTGAAGATATTTTTGTGTTGTTTTAATTAAAGGTCATTAAGGGTTGTAGTACCTACGTGGATTAATGTGCAAAGCAAATATATAGCTAGTAAGTCTAACTTATATTATTTAATACATTAACGTTTGGATTTGTTTTTTATTTAGGTAGCAATAAAATTGTATTTTAGAAGGGGATCCTTAAGTAAGTTCACTGTTATTCATAATATGCTAGATTGTACACTTCAATTACAACTAATTGATATTCATGAACTTGAAATAATAAACAAAATTTAAAAGTGAATAAACACTGATTATAGTTTGGTACGGCAAACTGTTGGTGGCCCATTCAATATAAAAATTAGAAGGGCATACTAAACATATGATACTCACATTTCTTTTACTTATTTAACCATGCAAAAGAGAAATTAGTAAATGTTTTATTTATGTCACTTTTGAATAACAGTAAATTCTCAAGAAATAAATTTCGATCTTCATTAATTATTATTGAGAACAAGTTGTGGTACTAACAGATTTTTGTTAATAGTGCAGAACAGAAAGAAAAATGGAATTAAGGATAGAGCAATTTTTAATTTCAATTTGTATCTTCTAATTAAAGACTTTCTTATAACAAAACTATTCACTGCACTTATGATGGTCATTCACAGTGGTGCAGGAAGTGTAAAATGACTGGTATTGCTGACCATACGTACAAAAAAAAAAGGTTATAATCGTGGTGTATTGTGCAATAAATATATATGCAATATTATATAAGAAAGTGAGTTGCAAGCCATCTACACGTGTTTCGCACTTATTGGTGCTCATCATGATGGCATAGAACGAATTCAGGAAGATGTACAACACAAGGTTTTACAGTTAACAGCCAATTACACATTTGCGAAGACACTGAATTTTCAGTGCAACAACAAACGTCATTACGTTTGTTGTGGTTGGCTGCTATCTGTGAAACCTTGCGTTGTACATCTTCTTGAATTTGTTGCTTTTATTTCATTCTATCTGCTATGCTGTCCTGATGAGCACTATAAGTGCAAAACATGTGTAGAAGGCTGCAACTCACTTTTTCTTTTATATCTATTGCGCGATATCCCATGATTATAACCTTTTTTTTGTACATCCCATTTTTGGTCATACGAAGACTATGTAATTTTAAAAATAACTTACCTTTATAGGGATGTAAGAAAGCAGGAATTGCTAAAATAGTATTTCTTAAGAAGGGGATCGCACATGTATGAATTCATCGCATGATATAATCGTTAAGTTTTTTATAGAAAAAAACCATTTCACTTCATTACGGTTTTAGTAAGGCTATAGAACTACATACTTTACATTACAAAATACATTTTACAGTGTCAGAAAACGCATCAAACGTGTATACTCGGAGTTATGTTCTATGACTATTATTTCAATAGGAGCACATGTTAGGGCAACATGAGCACATGTTAGGTTCCTGTGCCACTGCTCATTCATTTTGTTTTTTTATGGTAAAATGTTCTTTATGTTACCTTTTAATGTGTGAACCAAGTTTTATTGGTAGATGCCAGGTTGATACTAGAGACACTGAATAAAATATATAACTTTGCAGTGCTTAGATAAAAAACGATGAGAATTTGATGCCTTGTTAATTAAAAATTAATCATTTTTTCCCTTTAATTCTAATAAAAGCAGTTTGATGTATTTGTATTTTGCATATAATTCACTCTTTTGTCCTCAAAAAGCCTTGATATTTAAAGTCAACATAAACCTAACACCAAGATAATGATGTATGTACTTATCTCAGCAAGATAACTGACACGATTTGATAAATACAATTAAAGCTTTAGACATGAAAAATTAAAAGAACGGAAACTTTAATAAAAATAATTTAATTCTTTGGATAATAGTTCAACATTTCAATATCATTTTATCTATAAATCTCATAAATTATATAGTAAACAATTATACCATTGTAAAGAATGTGTAATATTAAGTACCACTCAAGTTTTACTAGGAAAAAAATATTAACAATTTGTGATCAATAAATAACAATTATCATAACAATATAATAGTATTATTAATAGTACTAAAATAATATCTACATAGAGAGGTCTTTTAACTGCATTAGTAATTTGTTGTTTTTATACCAAAATCTATTTAATAGGAAATTCTCTACAATTTTTCTAGAAGGAACTCTATTTAAAAGGCACTAAATGTATCTTTTAGACACTAAAATATAATTTCTTTCATAATGTTCTTCCATAAATTAAATTATCTACAATTTCGCATTTTGCTTCTGTTAATCTGTGAATTGCCAGTTCTGAAACTCCATGGAAATGTACTATTGCAGCAGCAATTACAAATACATGAAATATTTGATGTGAATGTAACCAAATGTCAAACTTTCCTGGGAAGAATCGTTCTGGAATCCTTACTGCATATAAAGCAGCACCAGCAATGTATAATACTCCCATTAGTATTAGCCACCCAAGACTCTTTTGGCTAACTTTGTTAAACCATCCTTCTATAAAACCATAATGAATTGCTGGGACGACGCTACTTAATCCAAAAGTAGCAAATACTCCAGCTCTAAATGTTCTCCATGCTGGTTCAGAGAACTTTTCCAAAAAGCTTACTAGTATAGTTGATATTCCAAGTATGCATACAGAAATTACATAAATTAACTTCGGTTGGAAATGACAATAGAAGCCATAATAAAGCCACGGTACCGATGAACCCATAATAAGTAGAGATATTCCACAATAGTCTAGTTTGGAAAAGACTTTGCTAACAATTGGTGAGTGGCAGCAAACTGTGTGAAAGGTAAATGAGAAACCCAAGCATATTATTGCTCCAGCAAAGAATATGCCAAAAACCACTTTATCTTGAATTTGGATATCAAGGCTGGGATGAATCAAGAAGTAGGCTGCGATACCTGTAAAACATTTGATATTTTAAGTGGTTAAATTTCAATTTTGAAATTGCCTAGATTGAATTAAGAATACATGTATAACAATTAAGTACATAAATAGTAAATAATATAATCAAATGATCTATATTAATTATTAATAGAACAGTGTTAATATATACAGACTATCCAAAAACCAGTCTAAACATCCTAAAACGAATGAGTGCAACAAGGAAGACATAAGCAATATGGGTAGGTAACAAAGATATAATCCAATCATGGCTAGGTAAATTTCTAAACTAAAGATCTCTCTCCAATAACAAGCAAGCAAGCAAAAATATTTATCACAGATGTTTTTGCTTGCTTGCTTGTTATTGGAGAGAGATCCTTTAGCTTAGAAATTTATCTAGCCATGATTGCGTTCTATCTTTGTTGTGCTACCCATATTGTTTACGTCTTCCTTGTTGCACTCATTAATATTGGTATGTTTAGACTGGCTTTTGGATAATCTGTATAAAGATATTTATTAATGTTTAATAATAATCACAACAATGTACACCTAGAAAAAAGTAATTATATATTTTATTGATGTTAGTATAACATTCTCGTTTATTCTACTCCATGGCCCAGAACATAAACAATAGTAGGTTAGGAATTATGAAAACTTTAAACTATTAATCCCCTACAAAATTACTGTAAATTATGTTACTTAAAACAAAATATTGATAAACATTTAAGTGAGAAGCCAAGTTAATAAGTCCCAAATGAACATAAAACTTTTTTGTTAAATAAAATAATGCTCTTATTGAGAGGAAATATAAACAAGATATATATCTTTCAAATGAGCAGTTAAAAACATTTTTAAATTAGGCAGGAAAAGGCACTAATGTTATTTTAATGATTTTTTTTTATGTATCAAGTATAATTTATCGGATGCATTGATAACAATAATTTATAAATGATGAGTACATATACATAGATCTAGTATTCTAAAAAAGCTTCCTGTATGTGTTAAATTAGATATATCTTAATTGTCAAAAAAATGATGAATCAGTATTTACTATTATATTAGTATGTAAATACAGACAATATAAGAATTTTTAATGTTTTTCAAATTAATTTAAATATCTATTATCTATATATATTAAAACATTTTATTTAAGGGTCTACAGTACGTAGGAATTTATGATAGCTAAAATTCTTTTCGCTTTATACCTCACTTATTTCTTAAAATTTTCACACCCTCTTGAACCAAAATAAAGAGAAAAGTCCATTCTATGTAAGTGCTTTTTCGGATTTAAGAAAAAAGTGTTTTTTGTGCAACAAAGTTTACAAGAAAAACACAGAAAAATTGATTGATGTTTAAAAATATCCTAAAATATTAACGAAGGGTAATTTTGAAAAAAATCAAAAGCGTTTGAGTAGCTTATTAATCGTACTTCACTTTGCTTTTTGTTTGATTTTAATAGATGAATTAATAAGATCAGGAGACAAATAATTGGATATCAATTTTCTTTGGATTTTTAGTTATTATTGGTGTCAAAAGAGGCCACTACATTTGCTAAATACTGTAAATACTAAATGTAGTTCCGTCTGCGTGCAATAGTAGACCATATGAATAAAATGTAGTAAATGCTTTTATTACATAGCTAAATTTTTTACTAATTAAATCGTATCTTTCATCCTTTATTAATTATTAAATTAATTATTATTATTAAATGTAATAAAAGTAACATACATTTCTATGGAAAATCCTGGACAACAGGAATTTTAATTAACTCCTTACATACAAATTTATGTAATTTTACATAGAATCTTCTATTGTAAAAATAATAAGAGAGTAACAACAGCACTATTACAGTATAGTTAAAGTTTAGCATAAATGGCTGAATTTCAAAGAAAACAGTAAGATGGATAGGTAATCCCCATCCACATGATATACAGTATTTGAACTGATTTTCTCATAATACCCCGATTTCAGGAAAAAATCAGCATTTTACAACCATCATCTCAGGTATTTATTAATATTTCTTTTTAAATATTTAAACATAGTATCTTCCTATGCTTGATGATCAGCAGCAGGATATGTCAAGGGCTATACTTTTTCTAAAATAAAAGCATGAATTGAACACCATACCATTATAGATGCTTTGTGAGAAATTTACATCATTTTGTTAATTAAATTATAGGATTAGTTTAAATGAGTTCTAATACATGCTCTATAATGTTTTGGAGAAAAAAAACGCAACTTTAATTTGTTCACTTTCACATTTGGGGGACACAATGTACAGCACTTGAGGTGTTGTGTTGATGGTTATCGAGTGTAGGAAAAAATTATTGTGAAAAGGTATACCAAATACCAGAAATATGGCCTGATGGTTAAAAAACCCGATTTCCCCAAAAATCATGGTATTATGAGAAAATTGGTTCAAGCACTATGTCATGTGGGAGGGAGGTACCTGTTCATCTTGCTATTTTCTTTAAAATCTGCTCACCTATGTCAATTTTGCCTACAGTAGTCCTGGAACTACTCGAGAATGATGGTTTACGTCTGAGACATCTGATTCATGTTTTATTAGTGTGGTATAGGTAGTGATGTAAATGAAAAAACCAAGGGGTTTTTTTTTAAAAAAAACCGTTTTTTGAATGAAGAATGTCTTAAATGACAAATTTTGCAAGAA
Organism: Agrypnus murinus; assembly: GCA_929113105.1. NCBI lineage: Eukaryota > Metazoa > Arthropoda > Insecta > Coleoptera > Elateridae > Agrypnus > Agrypnus murinus. The sequence continues at coordinate 83,017,966 of OV816025.1, read as the reverse complement.
GAAAAAATTAGATCACGAGTTGAATTCGGCTTGACAATCCATCGAGCAAATTTAATTAAATTTGACATAAATTTTTTCACTGAGAAAAAACCATTAGTGGTGACTTATTGAAACTGCTAATAATTCCATAATATGAAGTTTTAATAATATGAAGATTTGCTCGTAATATTTAATTTATAATTTTAACAGGTAGATATATGTCAGAATTTATTAATTGAAAACATGCAGTTTGTAATAGTGTAATTGTTCAAGTGAATTATGGATATTTTGGCACTCTATAAGGATCACATTTTATTTTGTTTTGGCTAGAGGATGGGTATACCTAAAACTTGAATAATATTCTTATTAAACGCATAATAATAACACACACAATAATTAGCTTTGCGATAAATTGTCCAACTGATTACTGAATTTTTGTCATTTTTTTGTCTGAGGAGATTGTCAGTTGTAATATAACAAATGGTAAGATTATTATCAACGATATGTACGTGTGAAACCAAACTGTAGTTGAATGTGCTGCTGCTCCAGTATCACAAATAGAATCATCGATTATTAATCGTACTGTGTTATATTTGATGAGAAAATATAATGAATAAATGGTATTTGAAATTTTTAAGAGATGTATAATTAAGTTGTCAAAATGTTACATTTGAATCAAATTATGTTCTTAGAAACAGACCAAAATAAGGTAATACGATCACTTGTTTTTTACTATTGCTGTGATAGCTTTGTAATTAAGCAAATTAATAAGTTCCAATGGCTGATTTAACATCATGTGTCATATATAATACTACTATTGGTTCCATTCACCATGGTTTTTCATCAAGATGAAAATTGTGATGACCCGCACTTATCGTCTGAATCAACTACAAGTATAATCTAATATAATGGCCAAGATTACCAAAAAAATTGGGACCAAAAGTGAAAATCGTGTGGAAATTTAACAAATTATCTCTGTAATTACCACCAGTGGTGATTATTGTTGTAATCAGCATGCTGTTAATTGGTTTGACTAAATTTATGACATTTCATTGGTTGATAAATAATGTCTTGAATTGTCACTGTAATATAATTCAACGTTTTAAAAAACAGCTACTAAATATGTAACTTTTGCAGTAAAACTAAATGACAGTAAATATATTGACCTATGTCCTAATCTTGCTATACGATTTTCATCTTTTTATCTATTGATTTACTAAATATAATAATCCTCCCCATCAGTTCGAATCTTAAATTTGGTTATAAGTCATTGATATATGTATGTATATTGGAAAAGTAATCGGTTGGTCTTTTGTTTCCCTAATCATTACAAAAAGTTTTTATTATTAAGCACCTGACTACTGAAAAACACCAGAAAGTGTTTTTTTTTAAGTTTTTTTTCATGTTTTTTATTCAGCCTGAAAAAAATGTTTTTTTACATCACTAGATATAGGGCAATTCAGGTTTCTTTCGAAGTATCAAGATACTGGAGGACAAACACAAGATATAGCCTCAAACGATACCATAAATTGCTCTCTATGTTACATAAAATATATGCTGAAGCAAAAATTGTATGTTTAAATTACTAACATGCAAAACAGATATTTAAAACATTTAATATTTTTAAATCTACAGTTCTCCAAACTGTTTGTTTGTACTCCAGCGTTCCTTTAAACTAACCTGTTTTGGATTGCCCTATTATCCACTTGTAAGCGGTTGTCAACAACATACCAGTAATAATTGGATATCAAATATAAATTGGTTAATCCCAAGATAATATAGTTGTTCTTTTTATTAAGTTTTATTTTAGTTTGTCAAGTTTGAAAGTATTTTGAATTGGGGAAAATACATAATTATTGAAAAAGCACCAATCTATTCAAGGATGAGCTAGTTGTAAACAGTAACAATCAGATAAACTTTATATTATTTAGTTTTTTAGGAAATTGCATGAAAGCACTAAATCAAGGGAAATCCATTAAATAAATGTGTGTTGTCGGCAATGTTACTTAAATATAATAATGATTTAAAAATCATGATATATGTGCAAAAAAGCATAATCGTTTTTCATGTTCTATTTATATCTACATCTCTTTGATATCCCAAAATTGGAGTAAAAATTTAAAATATATTGTACCTTATCATTAGTATGAGTATTTAAAATGTGACTAATAAGCCACTTAAGATTAGTTTAGACAATTCGCAACGTTTTATACTTACGTTTCAATTCTCTGTTAGCATAAAGAATAACAAGAAAAGAAATCAATTTGCACTATAGAGAAAGTAAATTATTATGTTAATTACTTACCGACAAACAATATACAGCCAATCATATGCGTCCATATATTCAAAGTTTCTGTATGCAGCCTAAAGATACTTTTAAAACATGCTCGAAAACTAGGTAAAGGGGGTCTGTGGCCGTGTTTCAAAAAATCATTATCTTGCAACCATTCAGGCAACATATTAAAGTGACAAACATTCCAACCAGCTTGAATAAACCTTTTCACTACCTCTTCGGCTTGATGGGCAAATTTAGCAAGATCCGTTTCATCATCTACAATTTCAAGAGTATAAGATTTTTTTTGCTATTAAATTTTACCATGTTCCAATAGTGTTCACCTTGTTTATTGGTAACTCCTGTTATAAAAGATTCCTTTTCAACCTTAAAAAAGAAGTATCTATTGATGTTTAAATTTTTATTCTTATATAAAATATAAAATCTTACCAATTCTGAATCTAATAATTTAATTTCACTAGTTGAATCAGACGTAGGTCGTTTACGTAAAGTTTCACTTTTGATATCCATAATTATGTAAAAGTTTTATACTCGCTAATAATAAATTGAGGAAGACTTCTTTATTAGCAGTGTAAATATAAACTAACTCGATCTGACTCTATCTTGCTAAAGCACTTCACCTATAAATGTGAAATTGATTATTGTAGAACTTTGGACTGTGATATTAGCGAAATAATTAGGAACTTTTCTTTGTACTAATTCCTACGGTAGTGATGATAAAAATGATAATAAATACGTAATTAACCTGTTTTATAGAGTACCAAAAAGTTTTTAAATAATAACCTGTTTTGATTAGCGCTAATGAATAGATTTTAAAAATTGGAGGGTTTTTATTATGGTTATGACATCTATAACAAATGTTAAACAAGTGCAAGGAAATAGCAATAGCGAACGTTAATCATTATTACTATTATTATTATTATTAGAAAATATAACTCGGACGTAGGGTAGGAGCGTAGGACTGCGAAAATAATCGCAGTTTGAGGAAAACTGTTTTTTTATTAAAATACAAGGTTCATGTTCAATCCGTTCAAGGTTAGTTCAAGTTCACGGAAAACAACACGTGGACTTGCATAGTACAAAGAAATGAATCAAGATCAATATTGAGAATTATTTTTTTATTATAAAACATTTAATAATACATTATTATGATTATTATTTTATTTAATTAATAAAAGAATAAAATGCAAAAAATATTTAAATTTGGCGGGTAGACCTAGTGACTTTTGACGTAGGATTGGTACTAAACATTCACCAATACCAGCTGTTCTGTGTAAAAAACCTAAAAAACGCTAAAAACGTCAAATTTGCTAGCTGGATCCACCTGATTTATCTTGTGATATCTTTTTTTTTAATTAAATGTTTGAATAAATTCATGTGCAATCGTATTATCAAGTGCGAAGTAAGTAATAAATTAGTATAAATTACTGAATTTCTACTAATTCCAATATGGTTTTTAAAACCATTTCCTAGTAAACATCTCCAATAATGCAATAAATTATACAACTTGTTTACTACACTTTCTACGTCCTATGTAAATACGTTGCTTTTACTTTTCCTTTAAAATTGAAACTAAACTGATTTTTTTTGTTTACTACACAGCATTGTTTGTAAAATATTTACAGTCTATGACCTTTTGTACTCCTAATGACTTCATAGGAATAAAATAATTTTTTATGTAGCTAATATGCTTGATGTCTTTTGTTATAGTAAATTTACGATGTCGCACTATAGTGATGCAGATTCTGTTGATTCTTTCGAAGACCTACCCAATGATACTGGAGATGCTATATTGCGTAAGCGACGTGTTTGGGACCCAGATAATGCATCTATAACTTCTGAAATAAAGGATTTGCTGGAAGAAGATGTTAATTCTTTGGTAATGTTTAGTTTTGTCTTTAGAAAAAGTTTAGTATTAGAAATCTTTTAAATTCTTTTCATCGTGTTATTGTTTTCTTTGCATTTTGCATTGTGCAAATTGTCACAGAAATATTTTTATTGATTTTATTTTGTCAACATATACATTCGTTAATAATGATAATAATAATATATATTTGTTCCTTCAATGCAAATTTAACAGAATGTATATAAAGTATTATGAACAAAGGAGTTGGAAACAGAATAGAAATAAATAAGTACAGTTCAGATGATAAGAGCGCAATACTATAATCGTAACGCGTGAAAACAATTTATAATTATAAACAACTTATTTACAGTAATTAGTATTCTAGAAAATATATATGTATGTATAAAAAGAATAGTAAAAAAGGTCTATTCATTTAGAGCGAAGGACCTCAACTGCATAGCAATCACTAAGAAATTATAGATCGCATAACAAGTTTGGCAAGTAACATTTAGTAATATATTGCAGTAATATTGGTTATCTGTAAGTAGATCTCGAAGGAAGTGTTTTCTGGGAGAAGTATATAACTTTACTTTTGTTAATTAGGACATGACAAAGATTGTGGTGTGACAGTTATGTGGTAGGATAATTGTCATATTGAAAGGTTTGAGGGTTATGTTACAACATGGTTACAACCATGGTGTAAGTATACAGGTCTGGCGTTTCCAAAAATGCACAGTAGACTAAATTTTCTAAAACAATCAAATTTGGTTAAAAGTGCAAACAGAAACACGTGCTATACGAAGTTGACATTTGTGTGCAAAGTTTTAACCTCAAAATAGTTGCTTATATTCGTAGTTATTTTTGTTAAAAAAGATTTCTGTATTTAATTAATATACTTCATGTATTAATTTATCAGTTGTTATTGTTTAATGTTTCTGGCCTTATAGGTGTGATTAAACTCCATAATCATGAAGTAAATGAAAGATTAGTAAAAGTTTCACAAGTTTATTATAATCTATCTGACAATTGTTGTTTCGTTATCAAGGTAATATAAATATACACAAACACATCGCTAAGGTAAATAAAAAACAGATAACTAGATATCAGAAAAAGTTGCACATAAACTAAGAAAAACCAACAATTATAAAATAGCCTTTAAAACCAACACTAATACCTTTTCATTTTTATTTAATGCTAAAGACAGAACACACCATATCATGAAATCGGGCATTTAATGTTTAAATTGTAATTTTTGTAGTTCGTTATATATTTGACAATCACTTCGAAATTTTGACATAAGATATAATGAACACGTGTGTTGTTACAGAAATAAACATCCTGAAAAATCTAATTATGCCAAACACCTTTTACAACAAAATCACACAATGACTTCCCAAAATTATTTTAAATTTCTAAATCTTTGTAATAACAAATGTAAATTAGATATTTAATAAGCTTTTGAGATGTACAAACACAAACCCAGGGTACCTTTAATGAATGAACAGATTGAGCTCAATAATTCTCCGTTGCTGGAAGTGCTAGATATTTCATTTTTATCTACTTATCTAGTTTTTGTATTTAGCTTAACAATGTGTTTTATTTATGTTTATATTACCTTTGGTAATGATAGCTTAGCTGTCGAAACAATTGTCAAGTAGATTATAATAAACTTGTGAAACTTTTGCACTCCCATAAGAGTTTGTGTGGAACCCCGACACTGCGAAATGCGGTAAAAGGGGGGAATGGATTATGTATGTATGTAATTTATTTAATTTATAAATTTAATATTTAATATACATTTAGTTGCATTATATGACATTATTTCCATTCTCTTTTATTTTCCTTTTGAATAATTTCAAATCAGCCCAACTTCACATCCTGCACTTTCGACCAATTTTCATTGGTTCATTGATTCTGTCCCTGTCTACAAATTTCTCTAGATGCGTAATCACTCATAAAAATAACAATAACAGTAAACTTTTCTGTTTGTAAATTGATAAATTACATATAAAAGCCAACTTAAAGTTTATAAAGCAGTCTGAAGATGAAGCAACTTAAGAGGTTATGATATGCTTTGAAACTTACAGCTTTTACAAACATCAAAAACTATAGGGTGCATGGTTTTATACACGTATCAAAGCAATAATGCCAAATTATGAATTTTATTCATTATGATAAATCAAATCAAAATAAGTTTCTATTAATTCTGATTTTGATAACAAATTTTTTATTGATAAACACAAGGATTTTCTCAACTTGAGTCAATAGGCTAAGAACGATTTCAGTTTTGAACTATATAATGTTGAGATCAAGAACTCAATGTTTTGCCTGCAATTGTATGGGCTTCCTCAGATGAAATTATTCAAGAAAAAAATAGAAAGAGCTCAAAAGTTCCAAAAATGCACACCATAACTCGATCCATCAATCAGGCTAGAGGTAAGAACTTGTCAAATTTAGAAGTCATTCTTTTTCTGTTGACTATACTTGAAATATTACCACAAGTCAGTGTTTTTCTCTTTCTACCTATGCATAGCGAATTGGGCAAGATAGGAAATCTCTAGATTTCTTTAAGTCTGAGTTTAACTACCAAAATTTTTTTACTATCAAATTTGACAGTTTGATTATCAAATTAAATCAAATCAAATTTTAATTTCAATATATAGTACAACAAATCAGAAAAGTTCTTACAGCAAGACCCAAAAGGAAATCCAGGGTATGGGTCTTCATCTAATATATGTAACTTATTAATACTTATATAATAATGTACAATCAATATATTTGTAACTTTATAAATCAATATGCTATAACTTTATACATCAATATAACTTTGTGTATCAAGGTAATAATATAAACTATAAGTAAAATGCAGACAATGCTCAATAGAGTCACAACTATTCTATTCGATTGCTGGTCGCTATACAATTATTATAAATAGTCAACATAATAATAATAATAATTACTACAACCCATAACCTAAACCAAGGCCCAAGAAGCTATAAGCTTGTGCGGGAGGGAGGGGGCGATTATTATTATTATATAGGCCCTATGTGCGGCTGCAGCCGACTTATAGATGGAACAGCGCAAATCCCACATTTGTGTTACAGCTAAGGAAAACTGCATAATACCTTAACCAGATCTGCCAGCGCCGGGAGTCAATCCCGGGCCGCTTGGGTGAAAGTCCGGCACGCCAGACATTACACTACCAAGGCTGTTTGTATTCATGAAATATTTTTTTATTTTTTGTTTAAATAAGTAGCAAGACAATCACTCTCTAGACAATCTAAAAAAGCTCGAGAAACAAGGAAGTGAAAACGATACACATAACTCTGAAGAAAATACAAAAAAAGGAAGAACCATGAGCCAAAGATCCCCAGAAAATGAAGATAATGAGCAACGAGAAAGGATGCCCAAAATAACTAAAACAATTAAAACATCAAAAAACTAGAAATCGTAGAGAGAAAAAGAACAATGATGACGACCGGAGCAAAAATGGTTACGATTAAGGATAATGAATGGGAAATAGGAAAATCAAAAATAAATAGCAATAAAAACAAAAAGAAAGATACAAAATTCAGAATAGCAACTTGGAACATTAAGACTTTACTGCAGGCTGGAAAAATGAGTGAGATTGTAGGAATAATGGAAAAGTATAAGATTGATATTATAGCATTACAAGAACTAAGGTGGGCTGAGAAAGGCGAAATCAACAAAAAGAACTATACCATGTTCTGGAGTGGAGGAAAGAAACAAGGTAGAAATGGCACAGGTTTTATAATAGCTCAAAAGCAAAAGAATAACATAATGAAATTCGAAGCAATAAATGATAGATTATCAAAACTTAGAATGAAGGGAAAATTAGCTAACACTACATACCTCTGTGTATATGCACCAACCGAAACAGCAGAAATTGAAGATAAAGAGAAATTCTACGAAGATCTACAAAACGAGTGTGAAAAAACACCAAAACATGATACACTGATAATAATGGGGGACATAAACGCCCAGATAGGAAAAGAAGACTATATAGCTTTAGTAGCAGAAAAAAATACAATACATAACCAATCCAATGACAATGGAAACAGAATATGTAATTTAGCAGCCGCAATGAACCTTTTTGTTGTTAGTACAAAGTTTCCACATCCAGACAAACAAAATAACCTGGAACCACCCAAACCAAACATCAAAAAGCCAAATTGATCACATACTAATAAGAAAAGATAGACTCAAAAACGTGCAAGATGTAAGATCATATAGGGGAGCGAACGCGGATACAGACCACTTTTTACTAATAGCAAGCATTAAAGAGACAAAAAGTTCAGGAAGAGATAAAGCCCAAAACAGCAAGATGAGCAAATGGAACACACAGAAAATAAAAGACCCAAAAATGCAAAAAATACTGGAAGAAGGAATAACACAAAAATTTCAACACCAGCAAAACATTGGCGAATCCTCAGTTGGAATCGAAGGCCAATGGTCTAAAATAAAATTTAACATACTAACAACCGCAGAAAGATGTGTGGGAAGAGAAAATAAAAAGAGAAATAAAGAATGGTATGATGAAATATGTAAAGAAGTCATTGAAATAAAGAATAAAACATGGAGGAAATGGTTACATTCAAGAGAGGAAGAGGATAAAAAAGCATATAAGGAGGCGAACTCAGCAGCAAGAAATACCTGCAAGCAGAAGAAAAGAAAATGGTATGAAAATAAATTACAAAACATGCAAACAGACTATAACAATAAAAATACGAGACAATTTTACCAGAAAATAAAACAAGAAAAGAAAGACTTTAACATAAGAACAAGAGGTTTCAAAGACCCAGAAGGAAAAACAAGATATGAAGCTAAAGAAATTCAAAATATATGGAAAAACTACTACAAACAGCTGTTTACAAATGAAAATCAAATAAATATAGTAGAATCAGAAGCTATAAACATAAACCATTCAACAATTCTTGAACCAGATCTAGAAGAAACAACAGAAGTGATAATGAAGATGAAAAATAACAAAGCACCAGGATGCGACGATATTCTAATAGAACACATTAAATATGGAGGTGATACACTACATAAAAAAATTCACGAACTGATATGCACGATATGGAAGGAGGAAAGGATGCCATAGGAGTGGAGAAAAGGGATAATTTTTACAATCTATAAGAAAGGAGATATCGAAGAATGTGCAAATTACAGAGGAATAACGCTATTGAATGTAACGTATAAAGTTCTGTCGAAAATAATTAATAACAGATTACAAGAATACTCTGAGAAAATAATTGGAGATTATCAACAAGGATTTCGACCTGGTAGATCAACGACAGATGCCATCCACATACTGCAACAAATACTAGAAAAAGCAAATGAATATAATATAACACTTCATATTTTGTTTATTGACTTTAAGCAAGCTTTTGACAAGGTGAAAAGGGCAAGTATAAGAGAAGAAATGTTATGCAGAGGGGTCCCGAAAAAAATAGTAAACTTAGTTGAAATGACTTTAAAAGATACAATGGCAGCAGTAAAACTTAGAAATGAAACAACTGACAGTTTCAAGGTAGAAGAAGGGGTCAGACAAGGAGATATGTTATCAGCAACATTATTCAACTTAGTCCTAGAAAGCGCAGTCAGAAAAACAGATGTAAACGGTACGATAAATAATAAAAATGTACAAATTGTTGCCTATGCAGATGATGTGGCGATCATAAGTAGAACAAAAGAAGGTCTAGAAAGTGCTTTAGTAAGATTAGAAGAAGAAACATCAAAAATAGGGTTAAAAATCAGTGAACAGAAAACAAAATACTTAAAGTATAGTAACAGTGCTAAGGGAAATAGGGAACCATTAGTGATTAAAAATTATAAATTTGAAGCGGCCCAAACATTTAAATACTTAGGTACAACAATTTATAATAAAAATAACAGTGGTAGTGAAAAAACAAAACATAAAATACAAATGGGTTATAAAGCATATTATGCAAATAAAAAACTGTTAAACACTAAACATTTAAGCAATAATGCAAAGCTGCAAATATATAAAACAGTAATTATACCTATAGTAACTTACGCAACAGAAACATGGACGCTAACGAAGAAAGAAGAAGAAGACCTACGAATATTTGAAAGGAAGATATTACGAAGATTACTGGGGCCAATAAAGAATGAACAAAATGAGTACAGACCGAGAATGAATTTTGAGTTAGTGAACCAAATGAAAGGCGAAGATATTGTTACATATATTAAATCGCAGAGGATAAAATGGCTAGGTCATGTAATGAGGGCAGACAAAAAAAGAGCAATAAAAGCGGTAATAGAATGGAAGCCAACAGAGAAGACCCAAAACGAGATGGCTGGAGAATGTAGAAGAGGACCTAGTTACGCTTGGAGTAAAGAATTGGAGGGAAAATGCATGAACAGGAAAGAATGGATGAAAATAGCAGAAAATGCCAGGACCAACAGAATCCTGTAGATTGAAAGACACGAAAAATTTGGGAATTAATCCATCCTAAGAAAAGGATTTAGAAAGCTTTAATTTAAGCAGCCATAACTGCTTGCGGTTACAGTGCTTGATATATATATATATATAAGTAGCAAGAACAGTTTTTAATGTTTTTAGGTATTGAATTATATTGTTTAGGAGCCAAGAACAGAAAGGACTTTTGTGTATGTGTTCTCTTAACTTGGGGTATTCGTAATATAACTTCATCTTTAACTGTTCTTTTGTTATCAAAATACGAAGCACTGTGTTTATAAATAAACTTACAAACTGTAATACTATACAGCTGTTGGAGAGTGGAATAGACAACTTTGCAAATAACTCCGTCGAGGAGGTGTGCTTGGGAGCTTTACTGATTAATCTTATTAATGTCTTTTGAAGTATATTTATGAGACTCAATGTAGTTTTGTAAGTACTACCCCAAACCGTTATCCCATAGTTTAATACTGATTGAACTAAAGCATAATAAACATTTGGTAATAAACGAGCTGACAGTATATCTCTTAAGATGTAGGATTTGGGAACAATTTTTCATAGGCTGTTTCTTATTTTATCTATGTGAAGTTTCCAAGTTAGATTTTCATCAAAGATTAGTCCTAAATATTTGATATTAGAAGTTTTACAGATTTGCTTACAATGACATTTTAGATTATTGTGGTTTCCTGAATAGCATTTATTAGAGTGAAATGTTGGTTCTTTATCGAACGTAAAACTATTCCTAAAGGAGAAATTTATATACTTTGTTTTATTGATCTTCATTGACATCTTATTATAACTAAACCATTTACTTAATGTGCGTAAATCATCCGACATTTTTTCAAAATTTATTTGCTTACTATGAGATGAGTATAATAAAGCTGTGTCGTCAGCAAATGTAAAAATATCACCGTTCATTTTCATACAACATAGATCATTAATATAAATCAAAAAAAGTATTGGTCCCAACACACTACCTTGTGGCAGACCCGCTAATATTTTTTCCTCAGAGTTACTTGTTTATTCAAAGATCAATGACAGTCAAGCACGATCGTTCACGCCGCCATTTTATTAAAAAAGATAGTTTGCCGCGAAACAAAACATAACAATTGTCTTTAAATTAATTTCGTTTTGCAAGTTGAAGGTTTTAAAAATTAACTATTGAAATTTGTCTAATTAAAGATTTAATCTTAAATACGTGGTTTAAGTAATTTTAAACTGCACATGATTCATTCATAATTAGTGTTTCATATTGTTTGGTATGTGATTTATAAATGGATTAAGAATTTTGGACCAGGTAGAAAGGGTATAACCAGGGGACGGCAAGAACTTCTTGTGTTACTTTTCGACCACATTTAGGGATCCCTAATATTAGAAGTTTTGGGAAAAACCATATACGAAGATAAGGAGCCGTTTCAAATCAAGGTAAGTCCCTTTGTTGGGTTTTCTCTACCTATAGTATTAATCCATTTAGAAACTCGCATATATTAATTTTGAAATACAGTCCACTTACTTTAGTTGCAAGGAACAGGCTTCATTTTGTTTTGTTTCGTATTTTCGGAAGCCCGTAACTTAACATTTGGACCTTTGAGCCATGGATCGATCGTGGTTGGCTGTTTTTGACTTACGTCAAGTGTAATTTAAATGTCAAAGTTTTAAATTTGGCATAACCTTATAGTATTGAAAATAATTAACAGCTTGATTGTCAAACCAATAAAATTACTTAAAAACCGAAGCTTTTTATTGAATTTAGTTAATATACATTATATTGTTAACTATTACTAATTTCAGCATGTCTATTGAAAGCATGGAACGTAGTCAGGCGAAAGTCGCTAAACTATTAAATTTAATGCTAAATGCCGAATCATCGAGAGATGAAGATCTACTTGAAAATTGTATAGTTAGAGCGGAGAATTTGGATAAACTTTTATTCGAATTCAACAATTGCCAAACTGCATATCTAGCTGACGTTAGTGAACCGTCAGATAAATATTATGAAATTTTAGATAATTTTGATTCACTAGTATATTCTGTTCGTTCAAAAAAACGAAAAATTAACAGAATATTCGAAGAGATTATCCATCCGAAGCCTTTAGTAAACGCCAATGTAGGGGAGTTGAATTTAGCTTCTAATGACCCACGTTTAAAATTACCTTACATCAAGTTATCGATGTTTTCTGGTAAACTTGAAGAATTTCCTACTTTTTTGGAGCTATTTACTGAGGTAATTCATAAAAATAAGAATCTCTCCAATGTTTAACGTTTTTATTATCTAAAAAACCACTTGGAGGTTGAAGCGTTAGCTTTGGACAGGAATTTAAAAGTATCCGGACCTAATTATGAAATTGCATTACAACGTTACTATAATCGAAGGTTGATTGCAGATATTTATCTTAAGAATCTATATAAGTTACCCGTATGTCAAGAGAGGTCAATAGGGGTTTTGAAATTAGTGCTGGATCAATTCGTTGCTAATTGGGAATCATTTCAATTATTGCTGAAGGATCCCGTGGATCAGATTAACCTGATTCTGGTCAATTTATTGTTGAGGAAGTTGGATTCCAATACTCGTGAAAAACTTGAACTGTCACTAATTGAGTCTAACGATGATATTCCGTCTATTGATTATTTAATTCAATTTTTAAAGAAGCATAGTCTGGCACTGGACAATTTGCAATTGTTGTCGACTAAATTCCAGGGAGGTAAACGTAGTTTTAAAGCTAAACCATCTACTCTGGAAAAAAGGGAGATTTAGCATTCATATTTAGCGAATCCTCTAAATAATTGTCCTGTATATCAGAATCCACATAGTTTACACTTGTGTCCATCCTTTGGAGATCTGAAGCCGGTGGAAAGATTTCAGCTTCTCAAGGAACAGAAAAGGTGTCTATTGTGTTTTGCTAATTCAAATACCCTGAAGCATTGCAAATCTCTAGCGAAGTGCCAGATCTGCAAACGAAATCTTCATACCCTTTTACATTTTAATCAAAGCTCGAAAGAACAGGTCACATCTGTAATTCCCAAGGATAGTAAAGCTGTTCCCGATTCAGCTATGGCGAATGGGTCTGTCTTCACTGGAATGGTCCGATCCGACCATACTGTATTACTTGGTACTGCAATCGTTCTTGTTTTGGATTCTAGCAATACATTCGTACCTATTAGCGTTCTCCTGGATTGTGGATCTCAAGTCAATTTTATTATTGAAAATTGCATGCAACGATTAGGTTTACGTCGAAGCCATTCATCTTTGTCCATTAAAGGAATACAACCAAGTCCTTTGCTTAAAAGTCGAGGAGTGGTATCTTTAGAATTGCACTCCCGAATGAACAATCAGTCGTCCGTCACTTTGACAGCTCAAATTTTGTCATCGGTTTGCAATGACATGCCTTCCGTTAACATAAAAAATTTGAATTTAACACATATACGTAATTTGACATTAGCTGATCCATCATTCTTCGAAAGGGGTCCCATTGATTTATTAATAGGTGCAGATTTGTTTCCATACATTCTTTTAGGAAATATTGTGTCTGGCAAGGGAACTCATGAGCCGGCCGCTCTTAATACTATTTTCGGTTACGTGTTGATCGGAAGGGTGAATGAAATTCACCCTTCACTCGTGCTAGTGAAGATTTCTCTGTATCTACAGTTTCCACTACTTATAGCCAAAATGACATCTTTCATAATGGTCTTATATATTACAATAACTTACCCATCAGCCTGAAGAACTCTGAAACAGTAAAACTTTTTAGACAGAGGTGTATTAAATATTGTAAGGACAATACAAGTGCGTAAAGGCGAAAACCTTATATACATATTTTTTTTAAATTTTCTTTTCTATTTTATTTTATTATTTTTTTTAGATACTAGGGTGAAGAATAAATTGTAAATTATATTATTTCTAAATGTAAACATTGAACAAAAACTTTATTTCTTTATGATGTATTTTTGTTAGCTTTTGCTATTAACAATAAACAATAAATTCCGTTGGAAGAACCTTCATGTTTGTTCACTGAGGTCGAGTTAGACACGAAAATAGAGAATTTTTGGTTATTAGACAGGGTTCCAGATCTCATTAATTATACAGATCCTTGCGAAAAACATTTTGTACAAACCCATGAAAGGGATTCGAATGGTAGATTCACGGTGGCTTTACCCTTTAAAGATAATTGTCCACCGGTGTTCGGAAATAGTTACAATGTTGCAGTACGGTGCTTAAAATCGTTAGAATCACGTTTGATAAAAAATCCTGATTTCTATGAAGAATACCGAAATGTAATGTGAGATTATATCGAATCTGGTCGCATGTCGTTAGTTGAAAAAGATACAGCCGATAATGCATTTTATATTCCGCATCATGGGGTGGTGAAATTAGATAGCACCACCACCAAACTACGCGTCGTTATGAATGCTTCTTGTAAATCTTCAAACAGAATTTCCCTTAATGATGCATTACTTGTAGGCCCTAAACTACAAACTGATATTGTTCGTATTTTACTTAATTTTAGGTTACATTGGTTTGCTTTAATAGCAGATATTAAACAAATGTATCGTCAGATATTAATATGTGAACCTCATCCTGATTTTCAACGTATTTGTTGGAGATTCCACCCAGATGAAGAGATACGAGTCTATCGAATGAATCGAGTTACCTTTGGAGTTGCTTCTGCACCCTTCCAAGCACTTCATTGTATCTAGCAGTTGGCCATTGATGAAGCATCTGATTTTCCTCGTGCTACTGCTGTTCTGCAATCTGATATTTTCGTAGATGATGTCCTTACAGGGGGTTCTTCTATAAATGAAACAAGTCGTTTGGCCAATGATTTAATCAATCTACTACGCCAGGGAGGTTTTGAATTAAAAAAGTTCGTGAGTAACGAACCCAAGGTTTTGCAAGAAGTGCCGGCTTCACATCAACAATCAATTTCTTTCGATAAAGATGTGCCATCCTTCTTAAAAGTTCTTGGTTTAAGATGGATACCGGCTCAGGATTGTTTCTCGTTTAGTATTCTGCCGCAATCGAAGATTTGTTCGAAACGCTCTATTCTTTCAGAATTGGCTCGGATTTTTGATCCTATGAGCTATTTGGCACCAGTTGTGGTCTTGGCAAAGCATCTCGTCCAGCGTTTGTGGTCTATGGATCTTCAGTGGGACGCTGAAGCTCCCATTAATATCATTCAAATCTGGCATACGTACCAAGCTGAGTTGCCCATCCTAAAAAAGATTGATCGTTGGTTTGCATTTAAAGATTCCGACAAGATAGAAATTCATGGCTTTTGTGATAGTAGCGAAATTGCTTACGCTGCTGTCGTGTACTTTCTAGTCGTCTCCTTAGATGGAAACGCTACTACTAGATTTGTTATCGCAAGAACTAGAGTTGCACCATTAAAGAATCTTTCGATTCCAAGATTAGAGCTGTGTGCGGCTGTTCTATTAGCACAACTAATACATTAGCACAACTTTTCGCAAATATTCGCTTGGTCAGATTCTCAAGTAGTACTCTCTTGGCTTCAATCACCGTCATATACTTGGAAAACGTTTGTGGCCAATCCAGTCGCCCTGATCCAAGAACATTTACCCAGTAACCATTGGAAGTACGTCATTTCTGCAGATAACCCTGCTGATTGCGCTTCGAGAGGTGTTACTCCCTCTCAGTTAGTTGATCGTCCCTTATGGTGGGCGGGGCCGAGTTGGTTATTAATACCATCCTTAAGATGGAATCCACAGCTAACCCGATTTACAACAATTGAAGAACAAAAGCATGAGGTTACTTGTTGATTGATCGATAAAAATGACAATTTCGGTTCATTAATATATCGTTACTCTTCCCAACCTAAATTATTTCGAATTTTCGGATATTGTTTGAGATTCATTTTAATTTATTGAAGGAGGGGAAGAATTAAAGGTGTTTTTTCATTGGGAGAACTTCGTTCATATCAGATACGTGTCGTAACTGTTCGTTTATCGAAGGGTATTTATAAGAGACCAGTGGTGAGACTGTGTCCCTTGCCCTTTTAATAACTCGAAAGTTTGATTTCGTTTTCGGCCCATCGTTAGAATATTCATTTCGTTTTCCTTCTTATTAGAATGTTTATAGTCTCTTTTCGAGCTATCCCGTCGGTCTTCTTTGGAAGACATTGATTGGTTCGTTGGATTAGTTAGTTTCGTGGTTTATTGTTCGTTAGTTTGTCAGATTAATGACTAGATTGATTAGCGCAGTTGGATCGTTATTTCGTCGGAGTTGGTTAACGTGGTTGGTTATCGGAGTTGGCTATCGTGATTGGTTATCGGAGTTGGTTATCGTGATTGGTTATCGGAGTTGGTTATCGTGGTTGGTTATCGGAGTTGGTTATCGTGGTTGGTTATCGTGATTGGTTATTGGGGTTTGTTATCGTGAATGATTATCGAAGTTGGTTCGTTTGTTCTTTAGATTATTACCTTCATGTATTAGTTAGTTTGGTCTCGTTTCGTAGATAGTTATTTGGTCCAGTTGCGGACGTTTGTTGGTCTTTCTCGATGGGATATTTGGGTGGCCCTAACGCTGGGCAGTCTAATTATTAGACGGGGTTCCCATCTTGATTAAGACGGGAGGTGTTTTCCTTCTTCGCTATCTCTATCTTTGTTTTCTCTTCTTCATATCTTTTCTTTACCCTTTGTTATAGGTCATTGAAGTCGCCAGTGTCTTCAGATTGAAGTACTGTATGTGTTCTGAGGCCTTGGGAGTTGGGTTGTTAGGTACCCCTCGATCCTGCTCTTCTTTAATTTTCACTTTAACACTTTCTTGTGTTTACCAGTTTTGGTTTGTTGTGGTGGTGGTGAAGACAGCATTGTGCTATATTATATTTTGATTATAAATCCAGCTTTACACTGGTACGATAAACAGGGTCCCCTGGGGGGCTACATGGCGTCTCCTTGCCCTCTCAGGTATTGTGGGAGGTTTGGCGAAGACATTCTTTTCAGGTTAGCCTCTTTATCGGCTAGGTTTGCCTCTTGATCGGCTACATTTATTTATTTATTTGAGGATTGTCTCATATCAAGTTGCTTTGAGAATTTAATTATGCCTTCAATTTTTTTGATTTTCACTTAATTGATGGAATTTGGGTGTCTGACTAATTAAGCACCTAACTGCACATGATTCATTCATAATTAGTGTTTCATATTGCTTGGTATGTGATTTATAAATGGATTAAGAATTTTGGACCAGGTGGAAAGCGTATAACCAGGGGACGGCGGGAACTTCTTGTGTTACTTTTCGACCACATTTAGGGATCCCTAATATTAGAAATTTTGGGAAAAAATCATATACGAAGATAAGGAGCCGTTTCAAATCAAGGTAAGTCCCTTTGTTGGGTTTTCTCTACCTATAGTATTAATCCATTTAGAAACTCGCATATATTAATTTCAAAATACAGTCCACTTACTTTCGTTGCAAGGAATGGGCTTCATTTTGTTTCGTTTCGTATTTTGGAAAGCCCGTAACTTAACACTACTTACATTGCTGATTTTCACTACCTGAGTGCGTCCCTGTAGGTAACTCTGAAACCATTCCAACGACAGTCCTCTGATACCAGCCTTAAAAAGTTTATTCAGAAGTATAGAGTGGGAAACTGTATCGAAAGCTTTAGATATGTCTATGAATAAGCCTGTTACAAAAAGACCGCTATCCAAATCTATTATAATTTTGTTAGAAAAATTTATTAGCGCCATCTCTGTACCCTTATTCGGTAAAAATCCGTATTGGTTATTTGAGAAATAGGAAATTTTTCATAAATAGTTCATAAGTTGTTTACAGATAAGTTTTTCAAATAGTTTTGACAGAATAGACAATAAGGCAATCGGTCGATAGTTATTTGCATCAGTTTTCTGCCCTCCTTTGTAAATGGGTACAACAACAGCCTTTTTTAAAGAATCTGGAAATTCTCCTTTTTGGACTGATAAATTAAACAGTTTAGTTAAAGCGGGCGTTATTGAATTAGCAGATACCTTAAGCATTCTTGCAGTTGCGTTACGTTATCACAACCACTTGACTTATTCGCAGTTTCAAGCACATGTAGATGGCGCTGTGAAAATGTGTCATGGTGGCTAACTGAGAGATAAACAGTGAAAGCAGTATTTGTGTACGTGCATTTTTTCTGTGTTTTTGTCAGCTAGAGATTATTTTCTAAATAAATAAACTTCTAAATTTAAAAAAATTATAAATAAATACTTATTTGTCACCTGCTGATTATCTTCTACATCTGCTAGCTTCCTGGAAAACATATTTAAAAGTATATCCAAATAAGTTTTTTCGTTGACCGTTTGTTAATGTCAATATTAATGAATGATTTTTTCTAAAAAAGGATGTATTAATGGACGTCATTAATACACTCTTTTTTATTAATGTTTTGTGAAAAAAGGATGCATTAATGGACCTCATTAATACACTCTTTTTCATTAATAAACCCGTTTGTGATTTTGACGTTTTGATGATGTTTTACTTTGGGCAACCAGATATACGCACAAGTTTGGATTCGGTATTATTTGAAATTTTCTATCTTAAAATCGAAGAATTTTACGGTCAACGAAAAACTGTTGTAATCAATTCGTTTGTTAATGAGCAACTAATGATCTCAACTATTAAAGGCACTCACTCCCTATCGCTCGTTCGTGCTTTAAACAGTTTCGATCATTAATCGCTTTCATTAACAAACTAATTTATTAAATAACTATTATTTATGCTCACATTAATCTTCGATGTCTATTCAGAGCTCTTTCTTTTCGTTGACAAACTGAAATTTCATCGACAGGCCGCTCATGTGTTAGTTTCGGTAAATTTTGTGAAGGTATTACATTTTTCTTCAATTTATGTAGTTTATTGACATGAGCTAAAAAATAAAGGCAAATAAATGTTAACAAATTTGGAGGTTATGTTAAAACTGTGATGTTTTATTAAACAAATAATTATTATATGTAATTTCACTCAGTTTGCATCTACGTACTTACCTTTAAAAAAGAAGTCTTCGTCTTTAAAATGTTTGCTACAAACACGCATAAACCGAGAAACTTCTTTTCCAATTTTCAGCACTCTAATCCATTCGGCCTTCAATTTTTGGTTGTACGATGGAAATAAATGAAACGATACTGTGCCATCGTAATAAGTACTACATTGTGGAACACAGCAATAAATATTACTCTTTGTAGCACGTTTATTATTCATTATGTAGAATATTTCAATAAAATAAACACTTCCACCATGTGTTTACCTGCAAATTATCTCGCAGTGAGTACTTTCAAAGTTGGCCGCTAGGATCGTTACTATCTGTCAATTTTGCGAATTGTCCTTCAAAGAATTAATAGAATCAAGCACTTCCTCATGTAATATCGGATGTAAATTTAGTGAATTTACAGGTGTACTGTGATTCAGTGCGGGTTCGTAGACGTCAGGTTCAATATTAGATAACAATAGCTTAGGCTGATTTACAAAAACATTATCTATTTTATTTGCTATTTGGTATTGGTCTGAGAGTATTAATTCTGAATCATCTGCATTTTTAAACTTTAATTGTAATATCGATATATTTTTACCTGCATTATTCAAGTAAATAACTTATTGTTATCTTAGTTGTTAATTATTATATAAAGATAAAATATTCAAAAAGAAAACGGGAAATTATTTGAGTTTTATTCAAATTTAGTTTCTTTTATAAGAAGAAAATCTGTTAGTCTGACAATAACTAAACATTTTTCCCCAACCACATGAGTATGGCACTATACATAACAAATAATTTTGTATAAAAAGCAGGCCATTTAGAAACTGTTACTGGTCACCATAGCAACTGTACAAAAAGTAATCATTTTTTGTATAGTTCGTACAAAAAATAATCTGGCATTACTCATAGAGTTACGAATTTCCAGAAAATCTGAGGTACGGAAAAACCAGCCTTTTTCTTATTTTTTGTAATATTTGCCTACATAGATCTAATTGTAACAATAATACAAAAATAGATTACTTTGAATTCCTACATGTTCTTTAACAATGTATTTTTCTCATATTAACCCAATGTTTCCTGGCATTCTATTGTGAAAGCCAATAACTCGACTCACACCCTAGTGACATGGGACAATGGCGCTGGCAAAATGAGAATACTCTGATAAATTGCCTGATTCCCGATTATATCTTTTTTTGAGAAAGAATGTCATCATCACTAGTTACAGTACCCATAAAAAAGACATTTTGTTTGATCCTTTGTTTTTCTTTTCAGACATATTTTTTTCATATTTCAACCTTTTTGTACAGGGTGGCTCATCTAAGATGACCCTGTATCTGGAAACTATAATGGTTACAAAAAAATGGGGTTGAATATTAGTTAATATAGTTGAGTATCATAATTAATTTCTTAGAATGTTTTTTGAGCATTTTCAACTAAAAAAGTGTATTTGTATGCAAAAAAAATAAAAATAATTTTTATACGTATTTATGAATACAAAATAATACAATATAATGTTAATTGTGGCATTATGCTTAATTATAATTCTGTTATGCTGTTATGTTATAAGAAAACAATGTACTTGTTCCAAAAATAAATAAACATCAATGAAAATTCTGAACTTTACAGGTGGAAGAAGATTGCATTGGATGCCCATTGCCTTCAACACCAGAAGATGAAAACATTTTGGCAACTGAAATGAGTGATGTTCTGAAAGCTGCAGTTTTAGGTAATATAGGTAGTGTAGCTGTAAAAGTATGAATGAATGTAATTTTAACCAAGAAGATGATTTTGTTCATTTAAAGGGGATGAACTCGATATAGCAACTTTAGCTCAAAATGCTGCTGGTCAGGCTGAGCAAGTAGTTAGGAGACTGATACAAGTTAGTTGGAATGTGTGTCATTTCAACAAATTACCTGACTGGCTGCAGGATAATGATTTTTTAACACATGGACATAGACCGCCTCTACCAAGTTTTCGAGCTTGCTTTAGAAGTATTTTTAGGATTCACACAGAAACTGCTAATATTTGGACGCATTTGCTTGGATGCGTTGCTTTTATAGGTAGGTATTTAAATTTCCAAGTGTGTGAATTCTGATTGTTAAGGTATTGAGGAATTATTTTAAAATGTCTTCAAGTAAGTAACAATAGAAAATAAGTACCTGGATTAACTGAAAAGTTTCTTACCTTATCTACTTTCTACTTTACTTTCACTTACCACCATATTTTCAATCCTTTGGCTTTACTCACCACCATTATTATCTTAATCGGTTATTGTTAAATAACTAAAACATTATTATCTTACGATGGTGGGTTTAGTATTATCTGACTTAACTATATCAAGAGCGGCAATCGTACAGTGGATGTAACTTATTATCCGACATGGTACTACAAAAACACCATGGTCAATTTCAGAATTTTGCTGAATTTTTATATACGTATATTGTATAATAATAAAGTGCAATATGCAAATATTGTGTTCGTGACAAATTCTTTTGAACTGTTGGATGGAACAATGGATCATGTACATACGTGTAAAAACACACAAATTCGTCTGGAATTCACTTGAGCAGTTTTACACGCAAGCCATTCGTACGCGCAAAAATGCTCAGATCAGTGCACACCCCAAAAGTGAAAAATTGTTTTGTAATATTTTGAAGTTTGGTTTATTTTCAAAACAAAAATATTAATTTTTCACCTTATTTAACATCTTGCATATGCATGTCCTGATTGAAAAGGTAATTATATATGGATTTTTTAAGTTTTGGTTCTGTCTGCTTCATAAGTCTGTTCGCCCTGTAATTGACTGTGCTGTTATACAAGTTAAGAAAGAATGCTGTGACCCACCATGCTCTAGTAATACCAACCCAGTCTACTTTAAAATTTTTCATAAGACAAATTTAAAACATGAGTGCTGTGTATTACAAAGGAGTGTTTTGTGTTGGCGTCCAGAAGTGCTAAATTGGAGTGTGAAAAAGACTATGAGAAATATATTTTAAAAAAATTTGAATCAAGGGCCCCCTAGTTAGTTTTCATCAGTTTACATTCAGATTTGATGAATTTGTATGTAATGAAACACTAACAGTTTATTCTCACAGCACTTTGTTTATTACACGATTTTATTTATTTTAAAATCCCACTTTTGACACCACTGAAACGTTCTTTTTAAAATAATAACAAAATGCTGTTTAAATCATCCATTAATAAAGAGAAAACATTCACACTTAACACACACTAATTCAATCTTAACTAATTTACAAAACACAATTATAAACTAACTATTAACTATTATTTATATTTAATCACAATATTTATTTCACACACATTTATATTCTACTCAGATATTTATCTATTACCATTTGCGACTACTAACACGTCTAATTGCTCGCGGATCACTAATTGATTCCCTTCCGTGTAAGCCGGCATTTATATACCGCATAATCTTCTAGAACATGCACTAGATTCTTCTAGAAGGTCTATTGAATTTTCGCACCGTCTATGACTCACGCTGATAAATCACACATGCAGGCGCCGGCGAACCACACCGGCAGATGTTGATGAGTCACGCATTCTCGAACATTCGACGGCGGAGTTCAGAGGGCTGACCTCATTACAGTACAAACAATAAATACATACAAAATAGGGTCATTTCACAATTTTGAAACCTAACGTTTTTAGCGCCATTAGTGATATTCAATTTACAATATTAAATTTTTCTGCCCTTTTCTAGTACAACAACGTCATAGTTCTCATAGGTGATTTGATCGACTCTGTTTAATTTTTAGAATTACCTAGTATTGAAATGTTGCAATCAATACATATCTACATTCATTTGTTGTGTTAAAACTAAAAACAAATGAGTGCAGCAACATTTTGTTGTATAGAAGAGTTTCTGATGTTCTTATGTAGGCAAGAATGGCTTTTGTAATCTTTGTTATTTGTAATCGAATCAATTCCCAATTTTTATCAGGTAGAGAACCACTTAAAAGAGATTTGTATGCAATTAGAAACCCCATTTATTATAATCCACCTGCCAACTATGATCAAAATAATTGACAAAACATAGAAAGCCTTGTTTGTAAAGTCATTACGAAAATTCGTTCTGGAACACTTCGAAACTCTTTAAGACCAAATTACTAGAATTGAATTAAAATTTATTTTATTTTTGTTTATAAGAATGCCATGGAAATTGACACCAAAATTTGTTTACTCTAAAATGTTAACTAAAAGTGGATATTCATTTAAGTGTTGTATTGTATTAAACTGTGTTGATATTTTATTTAACAAAAGGGAGAAATAGTTTTTTGGAACTGTTTACAATTTGTTAAATAAAATACCAACACAACTTAAGCTAACATCGCACACAGCTACTTTTGCTGCAGTGCATCATAAAAAACAGCGCAGCATAAGTGAATGCTAGTGTGAACAGGTGAACACCCCTGCAACCTTAAAAGTACTGCATGCAAGTTTGTTGCGTGCAGTATTTGTTTGCTGCACGCAATCCAAAAAGTAGCTGTGTGTGAACGGAATATTTAAAAGTTGCAATGGCTGCAAAAAAGATTTGTTTGGTTGAAACTTTTGCAACGGCTGTGCCCGCAGTAACAATCTAGTTTAGATGTGCAGCGTGCGTTTTGTTTTTTTATTAAAGGTGTCACCTTTTCCAATAAATACTCAAAATCCGTCCCTACCATTCTAAAAAGTTTTTGTACATACATCATTTCTTTCATGCAATATTTATAGTTCTCCATTCTTTTTTTACCCAGTCTTTTACTCAAATTCTTTGTTTTGTTGGACGTCATCTCCGGTTTATTAACAAGAATCCTCCTTGATGACAGTACCCATATATGCGCTATGCAAAAATTACTTTGTTATGCATTTTTCTAAACATAATTACGTGTAAAGACCTTTTTGTAGTTGGAATTTAGTTGGTGTAATAGATAGATGTTATCCTTCTTGCATGTGGACTTGAAATTTAATTTTTATTATACAGCGAAATATTTTAATGCAAAGTGGAGTCAATTTAATCAGATTTACTTTCATTTATTTAAAGAATTAAACAAAATTTCTAAAAACACCCTCGTTCAACAGAGCAGATCATTTTATTTAAAAAAAAAATGTCAGTATTTGTTTTTAACTTCAAAGAGTTCCTAAATTTTGTAACAAATTTAAGTCTACATTAATGCAATTCCGACTACTGATAGGAATCCCCCCATAAGAGAACAGCTAATAAATTGTTGCAGTTAGGTTTGATTATAATTACACCCATATTGGACACAAATTAATGTTTATTATTAGTTAATTCAAACTTGTTAAAAACCGACGAAATACGAAGAAATCATAAAATATAATAATAATAAAATACTGCAGCTGTTGGCTGCACGCTGGAAGAGCATGTTGTGTGTGAACACTATTGCAGCCTTTTACTAGGCTTGCAGTAGAAAAAGTTGCATGTTGCGTGCTACTATTTTAGGATATGTGTGAACACGACGCAAAGCTTTTGCAGCCACACCTATAAAACTGCACTGCAAAAGTAGCCGTGTATGATCTTAGCTTTACTATGACACTTAAATGAATATGCTTTTTAGCACAGATAAACGTAACAGATGCACAACCAAATGTAGTTAAATAAGCTTGCTTTTTTAATTGCAGTATTTCTCGGCAGAGTGCGCTACATATAGAATTCAAACGAAATTTAAAAAAGGAAATAAGTATTGCACGATTGAATATTTTAATTCTATCGTAATAACCACGCGGTGACGTATAGGGAGGAACAAAGTTTGAGACAATTTCTTTAAATATGCAATTTGGAATAGAGTGGAACCTATGTAATAAATAAATTCATTATAAACCTTCTGATTAAATTTTTTGTTAAATATTTTGAAAAATTGATATCAATTAACACCAAAATTAAATTATTATGATTTTATATACAGGGAGATCAAGATTGTATGTCCTGATCCTACACTACTTTCCACGAGCTTGATTTCAATATTTACATCCATCACCTTAGAGTCAGGACAAAAGCAGTGGTGTGCGGATGACATTCAAAAAAACTAACCTCCAAAGTAATGTACAAAAACTTAGAAACACTTTGGTTGTATGAAATTAAAAACATGAAAAACAAGTTCGTTTTTAATTAAAAAATATATTGAAATGGTTATAAGGATTGTTTATTTTCTCTCATTTGAACTATGCAAAAGTTTATCCTTTTCATACAAAATAAACATCAGGAATTTAAAAGAATTACTGAATGCTAATTGAAATATTTTACTGTTTTATGTGTTACCATTGATAACAGAAATAACAAGACGTGTCAATTTCTCTTGCCACAGTATTGGTAACCAATACTATTATTATCAATTATTATCATTAAGATCAATTACGATCAAAAATAAGAAGTAAATACAAAAGATTTCATTTAATAAACAATTAAAATTACACAAATTAACACAATTAAACAATTTACAATTAAAATTATTACAATAGATTTATAGTATGTGTTCAAAATGACCTCCATGTACAGCCAGACAAGCGTCTACTCGTTTTTTAATATTTTCGAATAATTTTGTGAATTAATGTATCCGGACAAATGAAACCACGATTCATCTGAAAAGAATGTGAGATCCAATAAATCATCATTGCGAAGATTTGCATTAAACCAGTTACAATATTGAATTCGTCTTTCATAATCAGGGTGAAGTAACTCTTGCATGATAGTAACTATATATGGATGGAAGTGTAGTATTTTCTTTACTGCCTTGTGAGCTGTACCATATGATAAACCTACAATAATTTTCATTTAATATTTCAAAGTAATTTTCATATAACTGTTACGATTACCTGTTTGTTGAGCAAGTTGGTGTAATGGTTTGTTTGGACTACGTTCTACGCGAGTACGCACATCTGCAACAACATCTTACGTAAGTACAGTACCACGACCACTTGACTTCCCCTTACTAACACTCCCTGTTTCATGAAAACGGTGCACAATCCGGTGTATATGTTGAATTAAAGTTTCTTCATCAATTTCCATATCAGGGAAGCGATTTATCCATTCTTCTGCACAAAGCGTTGGAGAATATTTCCATTCTGCATTACCATCTCGTTCACCGTTGCGAAAATAAGCTTCTATAATAAATTTCTCTTGTTCAAGAGAAAAGGGCATTTTGATAGAGGTTATTTATTGACCTGTAACCTGTAATTCTCAATTTCTACATATAATAACTTTATAACAACAATAAAAATATTTTTTATTTACCTTGCACTCAATATAATCCTTCAGTGGTAGGTAGTCCTGAAAAAGACTTTTATGTATAGAAATAATTAAACAACGAAAAGAATAAAGAAAAAAACGGAATTAACAACGCACGGCAATGAGTTAACAACAAAAACAATTTTGACAGATTGACATCTAGGGACATCTAATAAATTCCCCAGAATTTTTTATATCACTAGTTTTATTTATAAATTGGATGTAAATATTGATATCAAGGTGATGGAAAGTAGTGTAGGATCAGGACAATCAATCTTGATTTCACTGTACGTAGTTATTAAAGTTGATGATAAAGATTGATTTCTTATCACTTAACACCAAGCTTAATTAAGATGATTTTAAATATATAGTTTTTAAAATTGTTTTCATTAATTATTGTTATTCTTGTCATATTTATAAGTTAACTGCAAAGTATTTGTTATGGTTAATAAATGCATTAATATTGTTGCAATTAACATAAAACATAAAATTATTCAAATTTACCATTATCATATTGTGATGATATTTTTCAGTATGTAGGTGATTTTAAAACCGAATAAAAACTATAAAGTTATGCTGACAATTCCACTCATATGTAAAAAACACCATCTGCTAATACAAAAATCGTAGTTTGCTATCGGCCAAATAAAAAGGAAAAGAAATGCAACTGGATAAAAAATCGATAATTTTACGTTACCATGGTAACGCTTGCATTTATTGTGTATTATATGACGTCGCGTCAGTTTGAAACTTTCAACTGTTAAAAGTAGATTTTATAGTTAAAAAGCGAGCATTCTTAAACAGTATGTTGAGGTTAGGAAATATCTGCGAAATAGAAATATGCAGTAAGCGAGATTGAAAATTCTAATCTTGAAAAGACAAAAAATCAGTCAACATCTACAGGACAAATTATATACAATTACAATAACTGTGTTTTTAACAATTGTTCTTTCTAAAAACTATTTTTCAATTTTACTATTCTTCTGTTCCAGTGTTAAATAAAGTTTAATTGAATTAAATTCAAATATTACTTTATTCATTCATGGAATTGTCTTACCAAACACCATTCGAGCTCAGATTTATAGCCTGATATTTTTTACGTTTGTTTTCTCGTACTTACTTTCTTATAGGTAATTTAACTCGATCTGTTAAATTGCCAATGAAAGTAAGTACTCGAAAACAACCATTAAAAAATATCCGGCTAAATCTGAGCTCTTATGGTATTACTCCCGACAATTGTTGATACAACAAAATAAAAGAAATAAGATACGTTTGAGTTGTGTTTTATTAAAAATATATAATTTTTGTGAAACCGTACGCGAAGTAAATGCAATACAGGCCGCGAAATCCAATTTCCAAGTAACTTACAATTAGTGCCATAGCTCAGGTAAATAAATGATAAGGTTTTGAAAGGAAATTGGGGGAAAGCTGAAAATTGATAGATACGCTTAAAATGTAGTACTGAGAAACATATCACAACTCCTCGTGCGTGGGTAATAAGCCGGCTGAGCCATTTTGGAAAATGGCGGATAAAATTGCTTTTTCGCTAATATTTCAGAAAGTATTAATTTTATGGGCATCAATGTTCCAAATGAAAATGTAGCTGACAAAATTCCCCAAAATTTAATTTTTTATCGAACCTCGTTTGTTCAATAGTTTCTGAGATAGAATTTTCTTCAGCAACTGTCATTTTTTGATATTCCGAAAAAGTGCCGTTTTTTGCGCATTTTTGGTAAGTATTTCAGATTTGGCTACTTCTACGTACAAAATGGATTTAAAAACGTTAAAGAGAATTAAATTTCCTGCAAAAAAGTTGGTTATTGAATGTCGCACAACTATTTTCGGATATATGATTTTGTAAAGAAAATTGCTATCATGAATGTTATGAGAATTACATATTTTGACCATTAGTAAATAAAAAGCGGTTAGCCCAACATGGCTAATTCCATGCCAAATCACATAATTTAAAAACATGATCGTGCTTCTATATCACAGATTTTGTTCAATTTTTTTTCCTTGCATAGATACATACGAAATAACATTAAATTAATTTTTTCAGAGTTTTAGGATGAAAATGGCCGAAGTAGAAATTTTAAAAAATTTCGATTTTGATGCAAATTCTGCTACTCGAACATCATCTTACCAAAATTGTCATAACTCTTGTTTTATTTCTTGAGTTATCTGGCTCATCCGGGTGTCAGATTCAAGCTAGTTTCTGGATCTTTCAGAGAGCCTGCTACTTTTTTACTCTGCAATTTCATTGCATGTTTCTTGATATGGTCTGAAAGATCCAAGAACTAGCTTTAATCTGATACCTGGATGAGCCAGATAACACAAAAAATAAGAGAGATGATGTCTAACAAATTTAATTAGATGATACCAGATATCGGATACCAGAATTTGCAAAAAATCGAAATTTCCAAACACTTTTACTTTGGTACTTTTAAACAAAAAAAATCTGGAAAAATAATTAAATGTTATTTCATATGTATCTATGCGAGGACAAAATCTGAGACATTGAAGCACATGGCTCTAGTTGAATTGGCATAAAATTAGCCGAATGAAAAAACATATATATTGAGAAAGTAGTTTATGCTTAGAATATAAAACTATAGGAAGGAACATAAGCATCTACCACATACGACCAGTATGGGGTCTCAATATGGCGAAGTAGGTGTTTCCTGTTTTGTAATGAGATATTTCCATTGGCGGTTCTCACTGTCTCGAAGTGTGCACATAAACTACATAACCTCAATTTTAAAACCTAATATCTTATATACTAATTCATGAAGACAAAGCTACCGGTCCCTTTTTCTCGGCCCCCAGACTTTGAAAGCTGTGGGTGGTCTCATTTTGAAGCTAAGACCCGCCTGGTGTCACTTCCACGTTTTCTAGAAATGGAACCTGTCAAGGCAAGTCTTCTGATAGCCCTATTCACACTGTCAATGGACCACTGCTTGTTAGGAAATTCGTGTACAATTCGTTTTCCTTGCCAATTTTCTTTCTACAAAACACGCTTCAATAATTGCAAGATCTTTCTTGTTTAAATGAGGGGCCATATTGCGTATACCTATACACCAAAATGCCCCCAACGGAACTTATTAAACCACTCATTAGACATACACGTCAAAAACTTACTTGGTGGCATTCATTTATTTCAGTTGTTGATAGTTATTATTCTTGATTATTGATAGTTGATTATTCTCTCAGTACGCTAAAAAGAGATTTTGTGATCTTGGTATACAAATACTTAACTATTTTAAAACAAGAATGGAATCATAAGATTTATAAATGTTTGACAATTTTTAACTTATGTCTTGTTTTACTGTTAACTTTTTTAACACGTCTAGATTCACAGAATCTTTCAATAACTTAACTTTAATTAATAACTTAAGTAAATACTTATATACGATGTTCAATACATTGATTCACAAACCAGCTTGGAAAATAAAGATCAGTTTTCGACTTTATATGATTAAAGAGTAAAATTGACAATTGCTTTTTATGTTTAATTGTTTCATATATCTCAACATAGCAGCTTAGTTGGAATTCGACAATTGAACTGAATAATTCTGATGGAAGACACAAGTGGCCAGTAGTGTAATCCCTGTTGAGTATTAATAAGTCTGATTCTTGTTCGTCTTTATCTCTTATATTAGTCAAAATGCAATTTTCACATGGAAATGCTTTAAGGCATTTAGTTATTAGGTATCCAGCATAATAGTAAATCGAACACAGTTCTATAATAGAAACCTCACTATGTAAATCTAAATAGTTTTCTACTTCATTTATTACACACTCAACACTTAGATCTGATTGATTGGTTTTAGATGTGGAAGGCATATTTAAATTATCACGGACTTTTTGGGATTTCAAATAATCTGTAATTGTTAAAAGAGATTCTCCGTCGTTTTGACAATTTCCTTCAGTCCAACTTTGATCTATCCTGTGAAAGACGATGTTTTCTAGCCTATGCCTGAAGTGTTGGGCAGTAGGGTACATATTGAAACCGCCAGCACCACGAATTGTACTTGTACTAAATAAGTTTTCCAAACAATCTTGCGTTAACTTATTTGTTCGTAAAAAAGGAACATCTATATTTTTTAACTTTTGCCACAGCATAATGGTTTGCTGAAGTCCGGTAAAACATGGTGGTACTTTGTGTTTTCTATTGTCTAGTGTTATAACCTCCCAAGTCTCAATCCATTTAACGAAATATTATAGATCCTCTATTAATGTACTATTTTTGCTAATTGCACAATTGTAAGGATTTGACGTTGATTGGAATCTACTATTTAGGATGTCTATTAATCAATTCACTTTTTCAATAAAATCAACAGTGTGCGAAGCACCTGGATCAATCAATTTGCAATCTATGGCTAGTTTAATACCGGATGCTGTTCTATGGCTAAATATTTGCATTGCTAAGTGAGCGGACATTTTTTGAAAATTGTTAGGTCTAATATGTGCATCCGTCAAATGGCCTAAGAACTTTGCACGTTTTAATTTGATATCAATAGCAAATGTATCGGCTATGTGCTTAAAAGATACTTTGTTATTTTCGACAAGAAAGTTGGCGTAAACGATTTCTTATGCTTTTAATAAGATGTACGACGTCAAAGAGGACATATATTTTTTTATCTGAGATAACGAAATACGGTTTTTCTTGAGAAGCGCCTAACATTCTCATGAGACCTTGGTTTGTACTTCCTTGGTCGCATACAATAGACTTAACATCGAAACCTGAATTATTTACAATTTCAATACATTTTGGAACAAGGTTGACTAAACTATCAGCTTTAACAGAATTATTAGATAGAAAATAAAACAAAGGTAATTTAAAATCTTTAACTATGCCTCGCATCATAAAAACCAATGCTTCCGTGGCATAATTCGGGTTTCTGCCCAAATGTCCCATATCTTCATATGCTTCAATAATATCTAGACTTGGATAGTACTGAACGTTTTTGTGCAGACTCATTTCGTCAAAAACTAAATTACAACATTTTTCGGAGTTTAAATAAAAAGAATTACTTTTATATTTCCAAGCGTCAATTAAATGTGTGTTAAACCCTGTAGTAAAGTTAGGAATATTTGACCATAAACGAATAGAACTTTCAGATGGTAAATTCATCTGCTTATGATTTTTAAATATCTGTAGCCACCAGGTGCACGAAATGTAAATCTAAAGAAAATTTTTTTTCATCTTCCCAAACCGAGTTCTTTTTGTGTAGGAGTTGCATTTTGCAAAATGTCTTTGCGCTTTGCGATATATCTGATGAATCGATGGAATCTTTAAAATTTTTCTCTTTCAGTTTCTTTTGTAAACGTTTCATTTTTTGATTTTAGTTGGCTCAATAATTTTGTATGCGCTTGTTTTAGTTTTAAATACTTTTTTCGCCACAGATCACTATTGCCTTGTTTTTTATATTTATTTTTACCCAATTTACTTTCACTCGGTGTATTAAACGGCGATGAGTTTACGTTCACAAGTCCCGTCTCTGAACGATCGGGTGAAACACAGACAGAAGCATCAGGATTATTTGAAAAAAAAGCTGAAAATTTGCTGTAAGTTTTAACAGGATCTGCCCGGCTACAACTTGGCTGATGTAGGGATAAATTAGATGCCTCAGCTATTTTATTTTCTGCAGTTGGTATTGCATTTGAGATGAGCCTTTTTTTTCGTTTTCGGTTATAACAAATTGGGAAACATCAAAATGTTCTTCGCATATAACTCTATAGCGAAGTTTTTCGTATGGCAATACAACTAATTCAATCTTTCTGCAAAACTGAATACATCTTTCTCTTTGCATATCATTTTTTGGAAAGAAGAAATAATTCAAATTTGGGAAAAACCGGTTAGACTTTTCACAACCTTTCACGGCACATTTGCTACCTCTATTCGTCATTGTTACAACAAGAAGCAATTAATATACCAATGAATATGCAACTATTTTTTTAACCCACAGCTAAAACTGGTAACCAGCGTATTAAGACAATTAAATATTACCACAAATACTTAATATAATATAAATTAATAATATAATATTAATTAATGATGGGTGATAAGGTGCGTCAATTGTGAAAGGTGAAAATAACCCCCAGTTACGTGTCCTATAAGCCAATAATACGGAAAAAACAACGAAAAACACGAAAATAGAATAGATAACCGCTAAGAAGACTAAGAAGAACAAGAGATTTGTAGGAAAGTAAGTTATAAAACAAACAACACAAAATAAAGTGAGGTTAAGATAAGATAAAATAAAATCCTAAAGTTGAAGGCTAAACAACAAATTGCGACGTTGCCACGTTTAAGATAAATAGCTAAAAGTAAAGAATAGACTAGAAAGCTAAATCGCAGATATGGAACAGATGGAAGCAATAATAGAAGAACTAAAACTAGTAGCAGGAGAAATAAAAACAGAAAATGAAGAATTAAAAAGAAAAAGTGAAGAATTAAACCAAGTAAAAATGTATGTTCAAGAATTGCAACAGATGACAACTATAAGAGAAGAGAAAAGGAATAGAGAAAGAGAGAAGCTCCGACAACAGATAACAAACTTACAAAGGAAAGTAGAAGGAAATGGGAAAATTCATGGGAAAGAAGACAAACAAACAAAAAAAGAAAGCCAAAAATGGAAACTGGGAACGTGGAACGTAAGAGGTTTAAACTACGAAGGAGCCCTAAAACAATTAACACAACAAATGAAGAAATATAGAATTGATATATTAACAATACAAGAAACCAACCTTAAAGACGAAACTATAACGAATTTGGAAGATTTCATATTCTTTAATGGAGGAGGCCCACAAAATAGATTAGGCACAGGTTTTCTGATTAACAAAGAAAGAATGGTCAATTTAATAAATTATAAGAAAGTAAACGAGAGAATAAGTTACTTGCGAATACGAGGAACGCAAAGGAAAATAAGTATCATTAACATACACTCCCCTACAGAAGATGCAGAGAAAGAAGAAAAGAACAAATTTTACGAAGAATTAGATGAGCTATATGAATCCTTGCCGAAATATGACATTAAAATCGTCATAGGAGACTATAATGCCAAGGTAGGCCAAGAGCACAGAAACAGACCAGTAGTAGGGAAGCACAGCAAACACCAAAGAACTAATAAAAACGGACAGAGATTAGTAAATTTTGCTATGAACAAAAAATTGAAAATTAAAGCGACATGTTTAATGAATAAAGAGATACACAAAGGAACGTGGGTAAGTCCAGATAGAAAGACAGTTAATCAAATAGACCATGTCCTGATACAAGAAAGACATAGTACCATTATTGATGATATCAAAAGTAAAAGGGGTGCAGAGATTGATTCAGACCACTATTTGGTATGTGCAAAAATTAATCAAGAAATTACAAAGGAAAAACAGCATAGAAAACAAGAGAGAAAATGGAACATAGATGCCCTGCAAAATGAAAAAGATAGAAATAAGTATAAGCAAGAAATAGAAACAGCAGTAATGGCAATAACTAAAACATCAGAAGAAATAAATGAAAAGTGGAATGAAATCAAAGAAATAGTCCAAAACACAGCGAGGAAAACTTTACCACAAAAGAAAAGAACTAAAAATACGTGGTACGATGAAGAGTGTAAAGAAATGACAGCGAAAGTGAGTACAGCAAAGATGGAAATGCTTAGTGGGAAAACAGCAAACGGCGAGGAAAAATTCAAAGAGTTAAGGAAAGAAGCGAAAAAGTTATATAGAAATAAGAAACGGAAAAACCAAGAGGATATATTAAAAGAAGTAGAAGAAAGCCATAGAAGAAATGATATCAAAACGTTCTATAGGAAAATCGGAATTACAAGGAAAGGTCATCAACCAAGGCTAGAAATATGTAAGAACAAAAATGGAGATATAATAGGTGGAAGGGAAGACGTAATAAGAAGATGGGTAGAATACTATCAAGAAACAATGGGAGGGGAGGAAGAACGGCAAAATAGCAATAACATAACAGAAGAGGAAGCAACACAACAAGAAGAAGAGGATCTACCAACAATAGAAGAATGTATGGAGGTAATAAACAATATGAAAAATAACAAAAGTCCAGGGAAAGATAATATACAAAGCGAATTAATAAAATACGGAGGCCAACAATTAATAGAAAAAATTTACAAATTGATAAGCGAGATTTGGGTAAACAAAGAAATGCCAGCAGATTGGAAAGAAGCAGTAATTAACCCAATACATAAAAAAGGAGATCCTCTGATATGTAATAATTACAGACCAATTGCTCTACTTAATATTGCTTATAAAATCTTTACAACATTAATAAACAGAAGACTTCGAAAGGTTGTCGAAACAAAGATAGGTGAATATCAAGGTGGGTTCAGGGAAGGAAGATCTGTAACGGACCAAATATTTACACTGAGACAAATACATGAGAAAACAAGAAAGAAAGCTATAGTACTACATATTCTTTTCATAGATTTCAAGCAAGCTTATGACAACATTAATAGGTTAAAACTAATGCAAGCAATGGAAAAATTAAAAATCCCAAAAAACCTAGTAGAGTTAGTGGAAAGTACCTTGAAAGAAACTTGGAATCAAGTGAAAATTTGCGGGAACATGTCGCAAAAATTTGAAACAAAAAGAGGACTACGACAAGGGGACCCTTTATCATCCACCCTTTTTAACATAGTACTAGAAAACATAATACAGAACTGTAAAATAGATGGCAACAAAAATATACTACAGGGCCCATACCAAATAATGGCCTATGCAGACGATCTGACAATTATCACAAGGACCCAGCAGGAGCTAAAAGAAAAATTCAAGAAAATAGAAAACGAAGCAAGAAAACACGGCCTGGAAATAAACGAAACAAAGACAAAATACCTAATAACCTCCACAAAAAAGATAGAGAATATGACAAAGCTCAAAATAAAAAGTGATAAAAATAACAGAACATATACTTTCGAACAAGTAACAGAATTTATATACCTAGGTACTGAATTTTCAAACGACCCGGAGAAAGAAATCGACCGAAGAATAACCTTGGGCATGAGATGCGCAGCATCCTTAAACAAAGTGTTAACAAGTAAAAGTATATCGCGATCAAGTAAATTAAGAGTGTATAAATCTATAATAAGAGCTTCAGTGATTTACGGGAGTGAAGTGTGGACTCTAAATCAAGGTTACGCAGAAAAACTTCTGGCATGGGAAAGGAAGATCTTGAGGAGAATTTTTGGAGGAATCAAAGAAGAAGGAGAATGGAGAAGAAGAACAAATGAAGAAGTATACCAGCTTTTCAAAGACAACACAATAGTAAGCACCATAAAACAGGGAAGACTGAGATGGTTAGGACATGTGCAGAGAATGGAGGAAAGAAGAACCCCAAAAAAGATATTTAGAACGATGCCAGAAGGAAAAAACCGAAGAGGACGTCCACTAAAGGAATGGTACCAAAATATAAAAGAAGACCTGAGAGTTATAAGAGAAGAACAGTGGGAGAAAACAGCAGAAGATAGAAAAAAGTGGAAAAGAGTTGTACAAAAAGCCAAGGTCCTTAATGGACTGTAGAGCTCACGTATATATACAAATACTTAATAATATGAATAAAAATTTAAAGTATACTAACTTGTAAAAAAGGTGTTTCTAAAATTACACAAAGTGAAACACACTGTATATCACTCATTCCATGAAAAAGTCAACTAGAGACATTTTTAGCAAAAATAGGTGTTTCATTTTGGGCGTACATGCAAGTGGTCTATATTTCAATGAGTTACAATGACAGTACAAGATAGGAGTTTGCCACTTACCTTGAATATTGCGACAGGTTTAGAAACAAGCTGGATTCTTCATGGCGGTACCGCCGATGTGTACCAACACAAAATAATGTTCACAAATAGATGTTCATTTCGACATGAACAAGAGTAATTTTGTTTAGCTTGTGCTGTATAATCGTGCGAATAAAGAATATATTTTTGTCCCATGTCCGTAACAACATTTTCTTTTTGTAACTTTTCTATTTCTAAATGAATTTGAATAATTCCAATGGCAAAAACATGGACCTATAAAAAAGATTATTGGAAATTGCTTATAATTTGTTTCTACGATGAATTTACTGTTGAAGAATGTCCCCATTCATAACATGGAATGGGTGATCAAAAAATCATAAAAATAAAGTATATAATCATGAAACAAGGAACAATTTTTAATTATTGATGTTAAGAGCCATCCGGACCTATCACCCTTATGGGATTTCCAATGTATCATTCTAACATCATAGCAAATATTCTAATAAAAATGTAATAATAAAATTTATACAGTTCTAAAGAGAATAATAAATTCTACAAAATGGCCGTGTTAAATTTTTGAATTTGCAAACTTGAAATAGAAAAACGGTGATAACAAATTGGGAAAAATTAAAGAATTAAAAATTAAAATTAAAAATTAAAGTTCTAAAGTTCGTACGGTCATTTTAGTCGGAGTTTCGATAGAAAATATCTTTTTGGAAAGGAAAATAGCGTTTAGATAAAAAAAAATTAATTACTAACGTAACCACGATGTTAGAAAGATTTATCCGATTTATCGAAACAATCCGATTTATTTAACTAGGTACCTGCTCTTTCAAACTATAACTTATGGACAAGGGTTCGAAGCTACTGTTTACGACACTTTATTGCTTTATTACTGTCAATGTGACAAGCGGTGTAAGAGTTCCGATTTTCAAGGCCAGTTTGGGTACGGAATCCTCTTAACAGCATGTAATCATTCTTTATAAACCTTTTTAAATTGCGTGTCCTAATGAAATTTGTTAGAATACTGTAAACAGTAACATTTTATTTTTTAAAGTTGATAATCACTGTTAAGACAGCTGTTCTTAGAATGTCAAACTTACCTTATTTACGCAGTATACTCTTATAACTGGAATGCAACGCTTGCAAAACCAGTCTTGCAGGCCACATAAATACGCTGAATAATAAGTAGCCCTGTGAAGGGCGTAACGGTTTTTACTTTATTATTAACGAAATTGTAAATTTTGATACTGTCTTCATATGGGATGCATTGTGTTGTGTATGTGCAATAGCTCACGATAAACTTGACGAAATAAAATTCATTTTTATAAAATTATATATCTTTACCTTATAAGTTATAATATCCAAAAGATCCAATAAATAATTATGTTTGTTAACAAAAATCATTCTTTGCTGAAAATACTATTGCCTATTTTATACCTCATTAATTTAATAATAATAATAATTGCTACAACCCATCACCTGGAAACCAGGGCCCAGAAGCTATAAGCTTGTGCGGGAGGGAGGGGGCGATTATTATTATTACGTAGGCCCTATGTGCGGCTGCAGCCGACTTACAGATGGAACAGCGCAAATCTCACATTTGTGTCACAGCTAAGGAAAACTGCAGAAAACCTTAACCAGATCTGCCGGCACCGGGAGCCGACCCCGGGCCGCCTGGGTGAAAGTCCAGCACGCTAGACATTACACTACCAATGCTGTATTTCTTTAACAAATAAGGTATTTATTCTATGAAATGAAATATAATTATTCTTATTTCATCCAAGTTTTTAATTTCATTAAGTAGCAATTATTTATGTCACAAATATATTGGCATACATTCTACTTTGAATTTTTAATAATTTTCAACACTACATACAATACACCTGGCAAATCTGAACGAGGTCCTGCTGCTTAGTAGCGGCCCGCTACTAGCGGGCTTTGTGTGTATGAGATAAAAATGAGAATTTCTACGTTGCGCGGAATACCTAAAGTTACAGGTTATGTAAAAAACAATTGCAAATTTCTAGTGTTGCCAACTAGTGTTACTTACCAAAATATCCCTAACAAATTTTATCTAAAACTAAGTAATTTTTTTATTGTTTAATCACTAATTAACACAAATAGAAAAAATAGTATAAAGTATTCGTTTCATAAGACGTTTTAGCGCACTTGTCCTCTTTAGAAAACTCCCCGCTACGCGGGTCGTTTTCTAAACTCGGACGCGTGCACTAAAAACGTGTCTTATGAAACTAATACTTTAATATACTATTTTGCTTGTTTTAAATCATTTAAGTATTTGTGATAACTTATATTAGTGTTAGTAGCACAGCATCAATAGTATACTATAATGACGATGTCTGGGCGATCTGTTCGAGAAACGGGTCGACGACATATTCGATGACGGAATGTCTCTTTACTGCTCATATTACCTTTAAATTGTATAATTCACACCCAAACGTGCAACATTTTAGTTTTTAGCGCATATGTTACAAGTATAAATAATGTAATGTTTTAAAACCTGTTTCTTCTATTAATTCACGAACAAGACGAGGCAAATTCACAAAGCCAGAAACATGAACCAGCAGCATAAGGAAATGGGTCATTGCATGGTATTTCAATTTTGACATAACTTGTATATTTTATTAGATAACTGTTATCTACAGGTCCACACAAAAATTGATAAATGCATTACGATAACTTAATAATGCAAATTTAAAGTTTAAATATTTTCGATTCTTTTCTACACCACTGACGTCATGATTGTATTCAAGATGGAACGCAATTTACATTCGTACCATTGGCACTACCTGAAATCTTTGGCGTTGGTGAGCATGTAAACCTAATGTGAGATGGGAGCTGATCAAATCAGCTGTTGTACTTTAAACCAAGCAAGCGTGTTAACAACGACAATTCTTCTGATTGTTTCCATGCTTTCTCTTAAAAGAAAAAAGGATAATGAAGGCCGGATTTAATCAAACTAGAAGTGAAAACATACATGAAATAATGCGACTTATGACATTGTACTAGAAAAGGACAGAAAAATTGTAAATTTAATATCTCGCTTACAGCTGCGCTAAAATTTTTGAAAAAATTGTATAGAGTTTTTACTAATTATGTAGAATATAAAAATGTTAAGTTTCAAAAATGTGAAACGACCCTATTCCCCAAGTGAGGAACAAGGATCCTCAGTCCAGCTGATCTCCCAACTCCTGTACCAGTTAAACAGAAGACGATCAGTCTTCTGTTTAACTGGTACATGTGGGATCACCCCAACAGCACCATTGATTAAACGGAAATGCTAGATGCGGCAATAACCCTGCACTCCACATCTAAAGAATTTGAAAAAAATTCTAAAAAAATTTTCAAGGTAAATTTATCTGTAAGAAAGGGTACTGAGCATGAATAAGAATATTCAACAAGTCTGTAATTTCAGTGCAATGCAAATTGTGCCCAATTGTTAACAGGAAATTTCACTTTCGTTTCAAAGTTATGTTCAGATCATGAGGAATCAAAATTTAATTTATAAAGTGAACTAATTAAAATGTGTTGATCTTAAAGAAGATTATATTGAACTATAAATATAATTTATCTTAAAAGAATCCTGTACTTATATCTAAATACGATGAGATTTAATTTCATCAGAACAATTTATACTTCAATCGGTTTGTTTTTTTCTGATACATACACAACATAAGCTGTTAAATCAGACAAACTAATCATATTTTTGCTCTTAATTAAATTTCTTAAGAACAAATCGTGAAATTAAAACACTCCACCAATTTATTATGTACAATAAGCAATGTCACTGTTAATTATGTGTTTTGTCAATTCTTTTTAATAATTCAAATTGTTTGCAGGTATTGCTACATATTTCCTAATGCGTCCAACTGTGGAAATCCAACTTCAAGAAAAAGTAGTATTTGGAGCATTCTTTGCTGGCGCTATTATTTGTCTTGGATTCTCTTGCTTGTTTCACACTGTAAACTGTCATTCACAGTTCATAGGAAAATTATTTTCAAAACTTGATTACTGTGGAATAGCATTGCTGATAATGGGTTCATTTGTACCATGGTTGTATTATGGATTTTATTGTCATTTCAAACCGAAAGTAGTATATTTATCAGGAGTTTGTGCATTAGGAATAACAAGTATAATGGTCAGTTTGTGGGATAAATTCTCAGAATCGGCATGGAGACCTTTCCGAGCAGGTGTCTTTATGACATTTGGTTTAAGTGGAATAGTACCAGCTATTCATTATGGCATAATGGAAGGGTGGCTTAACAAAATGAGTCAGAAGAGTCTTGGGTGGTTGCTACTAATGGGACTTTTATACATTATGGGAGCAATTTTATATGCTTTAAGAGTCCCAGAAAGGTTTTTCCCTGGGAAATTTGATATTTGGTTACATTCTCATCAAATTTTCCATATTTTTGTATTGGGTGGTGCTTTTGTACATTACCATGGCATATCAGAAATGGCCATGCACAGGGTTACTGTAGGTCAGTGTGAAATATCTGATTCATTAATATACTGAACCAAAGATCTCCAATATTCAGGAAAGAAATCCTAGGTAATTTTCTTAATTAATTTATTATTAGTTCAATTATTTTCTAGTACCTTAATTAAATTGTCACTTTTATGGTTTTGGATAATTGGATGATTGTTTTTAAATAAATTTATTATAAATGGTTTTTAAAATTCATTTTTAAATATTTTTACTTTCAATGCCGAGACAAATACTACTTACATTCTAATGTATTATAATCGAACCGTTACATGTCAGAAGCCTGTCTTGTGCAACTTCATTACTATTAGCTTTGTATGTCGTGATTGTTGTTCTAATTTGTTTGAGAAAGAAAACAGGAAAGAAATCTCATTTATTATTGAACTAAAAAAATATAATAGATAAAAAACAGGCTTAGTTTTTATTTTTTTATTGTGCTATACCCTAAATCATTTGTGTAGTTTAGTTTATATGGTATTTAGTTTTGCTTTAAAAGCAATAAATTGTTAAATAGTTTTTATGTAATTCATCAAGAAAAAGTAAAAAGAACATGTAGGACCATCTTTACTATTAAGATCTGTTAATTGTAATTGTCATGGAACCTATAA
This sequence comes from Agrypnus murinus, assembly GCA_929113105.1. Lineage (NCBI taxonomy): Eukaryota > Metazoa > Arthropoda > Insecta > Coleoptera > Elateridae > Agrypnus > Agrypnus murinus. The sequence continues at coordinate 82,976,291 of OV816025.1, read as the reverse complement.
CTGAATAGTTTATAGGTTTTTTGATATGTAGTATTCCTATAATCCTTTGTTTCTATTTTTCTTTATTTTATTTTTTTATATTATACAATATTGTATTTTTTTGTGACTGATCAATATACATTTTGAATAAAATCTAAAAAGGATATATTATATGCAATGTTATACATGTTGAATAAATATGTGATTGAATAATTGTATCATTTTATTATATCCACTGCATTAAATGAAATTAAAGATAATTTTGTATTTCTATCTGCCAAACACGTTACAAAATGTAGCCATTAAAGGGGCACTAAACCAAAATATTGAGAATTTGTAAAAAATCGAACAAAAATTATCTAAGATAATTAATGAAAACTGCAACTTGCTATCCGTTTTTGTTACAGAGTAGCTAGCATATAATGTTTGTATAGCTCGGGACGTGACGTTATAGTGACACGGAGCATCGACAGTCATTTGGCATTGCACTTAGTTGGCAGTCGGTACTTCTTGCAGATTTAATTTGTTATTATTTCTCTGACTGAAGGTGCAGCTTTTTCAATCATGCCGAACTGTTGTGTCGTTGGGTGCAATAATAACTTAAAAAATTCAAATGTTACACTGCACAGATTTCCCAGACAAGATAAAAGGTCAGCGCGTTATAAGGTTTGGAAGATTTGAATAAATCATAAAAATTTTCAACCTAATCACAATCATGTAGTGTGCAGTATACACTTTAAAGAAGAGGACTTTGAAAATACATAGATACAAGAAGGATTTTCTGCCAACTGAAAAAGTTATTAGTTTATCAAACACTGCTGTTCCGTCTTTGCTGCTTTCGGGTGGAAAAGCAAATGTAAAAACTACAGAACAACGAAGGTCGCCATACATACGCAAGAAAAATTGTCGCTGAATCGGCAAAAGAATTTATGCAACCAAACCCGTCTTCTTCAGCAAACGAAATGATTGTTGAAGCGAGTGTTAAAGATTTTGAACAACATAATACTATATCTACTACTTATGACCAAATGAGTTGAAATATGCAATGTATCAAACAAGCCTACAAGGGGAAAACCTAAGTCGGCACGCTAATCTTTACTGCTGCTCTTGTCTGTTGGGGAATAAGAATGTTGCTATGACATACGAGATACATCACGAGACTTTGCAGTTAAACACTTCAAATATATTAAGAACGGATGCCCATAGAAATATTGGGTTTGGAAATTTGTTCTTAGATTTTTTCTTTTATATTTTTGTTCAGAGGTTAAGTGCCCCTTTAAGTATGATTTGAAATATTTAATGAGTTTCAGCTTGTAACATCATATGCACTATTGGTAAGTATCAATGTTATTAAATTATTTAAAATCTATTCTTAATTTCTGGTTGTATCTATTAAAACATATTTCCATTTCTTTTTAAAAGTGTATTTAGATAAGTGCATGCCTTGGAAAAGTAAAACAACAGTGAGCTATCTAAAGCGTGGTCCAGGTATAACTGGGTTTTTTATAATTGCAGTAGGCATTGGAAACACGTAAGTTATTTATACTTTTTGACAACATATTGTCTGGATTCTTAATTCAAGTAATTAAGCTGGTTGAACATTACAATGGGTAAAGGAGCGGAGCATCAGTTTATAGCAAAACAAATAGTTGCATTTTTTCAAAGTAATAGCGACCGCAAGTTGACACTATCATTTTCGAACACAAGGTGTACCTCGGCGAAAAATTTAAGATATCCTGAAAAGGTTTCAAGACGAAGGTCGTGTTGTTTACAAGACCATTTCTGGCTGTCGCAAGTACTGTGAGGATTTCAAAGCCAAATAAAAAGGTAAAAATTCGATTTCTCAAGAATTCAGAAACATCAGAGCGGAACGTTGCAGTGGAGATCAACATCTCCAAAACATCGGTGCACCAAATGAAAAATGAATTAAACATCAGCACTCACTGGAAGTCAAAGAAGCCCCGTTACAAAAATAATTAAGTAGAAAGGTGCTAGACTTTTAAGGACTGTATCGAAAAGAAAGTTCACATTTTTAAACAATCACAAAAGCAAGCTGTGAATATTTTTAAAATAATTTTGATAATAATTTGTTTATTTGTATATCAACAAACGCTTCATATGAAAAAAAATTCAAGTTTGTGTACAATATACAGCAATGACGTGAATTAATATAATTGAAAGAAAAGCAATTTTGGACGAGTAGTGCAGAATAAAAGGAATTTTTAAAAGACGGTTGGCTAAAAATCGCAATGTTGGCCATGAAAGTGCCACAAATATATTAAAAAGTTTGGCGAGGTTTGTAGTTTGAAAATCTGTCGAAATCTAGTCCTAAAAATGGATCCTCTAATCCAGGATGAGATAGTTAGGTGTTGAAGATTTTTAAACGTAAATCAATGTTGTCAGTACGTGCCACTGCAAAAAAAGCAGAAACATCAATAGGAATGATTCAGCAAATAAAGAAAACAGACAAGAAACCTGTACGACAACGTCTTAACAAGGAAAAACCAGTGTGTTATAATGGATGATAAGACTTACTACAAATTTGATTATAAAACATTGCCAATGCTCCAATTTTACACTATTGAAAAAAATGCTATGTGAGCAAAAAGGACAAGTCGATTTTTATGGGAAAAAGATCTAGTATGGCAAGCCTACGGGGGACTCAACTGCGGAGACGAATCGGCAATGGGCGTTCCAAACATTTGCGTACCCAATGGCCTGTATTTTAAAAAATTTTCGTTAGAGGGCGCTTCGGTCCTTGACAACGCTCAGACCACGCTGGCCATTGTTGACAGTTCGCTGGAGTGCCATATGGGTCGCAATGTTTCATAAAAATTTGCCAGATTTGCGATAAATCGCATAATCTGTCAACACTGTCAGCGTTGTCCAGAATCGTAGCGCCATCTAGAAGTAACGTTCAAACTTGAATTAACGTTCAAGGTCGGGGACGCTTTATTTGACTCGTTTCGTCTCCTCAGTTGAGTCCCCCGTAGGCAAGCCATATGAAATGTGGCATGAAATCTAGTCCCTTATTTACTCAAGAAAATTTTAATGCAGATTTACACCGAAAAGAATGTTTCCAGAAAGACTGTTGCCAATGATTAAAAAGCATACAGTGCCTACTTTATTTTGGTCATACCTAGCTGCATGTCATTATGCAGCGGCCACTAGGGAATTGTGTAAACAGCATAAAGTCAATGCTGATGAGAAAAAGCCTAATCCCCCAAACTACCCTTCTAGCGCATTCTATTGAAGATATTGGACTATTATTAAACGATATCTTCAGTTAAACGAAGCTGCAACTAACCTAGAAGATTTAAAAAAAAATTGAATAAGGCCGCCAAAGCAGTCGCAAAGGAAGTCGTTCAAAACTTAATACGTAACCTAAAAAATAAAGTGAGATAACTGGCAAAATAATAATTTTTTATATTTCTGTAAATTATTAGATTTTCTAGATATTAAAGTGTTGTTTTATTATAAAATTATTAAAATTATTGCATAATTATAAAAGGTATATGAGCCTGAAGATGTCAACTTTCTTTTCGACACATACAGTCCTTAAGTTAAGCATTCTTAGTGGTGGACATCATTTCTTCATAATGGATGATGAGACATATGGCTATGATATGATCCAGCTCAAGTTCCTGGTGTTGAATTTTATAACAAACTGCCGGAAGCTCCTCTTCCTCTAGAACAAAAAGTGGCACCAAAAGAAAAATTTGCAGCCAAGTTTTTGGTATGGCAAGCAATCGTGGAAGATGGAGATGTCTTGGAACCATTTTTTTATACTGGCACTATTAATGCTGTAGTTTATTGGAAAGAATGTATTTGTAAACATGTGAAGTGACATCTCTTACGAACGCTGGAATTGACTTTGTTCCAAAGGCGCGAGACCGACAAAATTTACCTCAATGTCGCCCAATAGAGTGCTATTGGACTCTGTAATTCTGAAGACAAGAAATCCAGACTGCGGGTTAATTTTCTTAGATCTTTCAAGCGATTGTGGTGGCGGGCTTCTTCGAAAGTTCTTCAAAACATCAACATCAGGAAACGTATTGTTTCAAAACTTCAGACAAAAACTACGAAAATGTGCCAATGAAGGACCTCTTGCTGTTTAAATTTAGTTGTTTTCACAATGTAATGAATACATTTAAGCAATAAATCCATTAACTATATTCAACTATTTTTCGTTTTCTTGTAGTGATCATTTAAGGATTGCATGGTTATACCTGGACCAATGCTTTAAGTATACAATATAAATAAATGTGTTAAAAAGTTTGTTTCTTAAATCAATTTGTGTTGCCACTCATCTGTCTTTTACTGCTTATAGAACAAATGATATATGAATTTGATGTAGAAATTCTAAACTATTCATGAATCTGAAAAATGAAATTTACAAATAAACTTTAAGACTTCTTCTTATGTGAACTATGCACATTTTGAGGATATCCATTTCAACTTCTAAGTTTGATCAAATTTTGTCAAAAAACTTAAAAACGACTATATGTTCAATTGTTAGACCAATGATACCAATTTATGACCGAATTTAATGATTTAGCATTTGATCGAATTAAGTCCAAGATTTCCTCAGATGGAGCTGAAACTTGCCAGTTATATTCCTCCGAGCCTTATATATGTTTGTCCCAGAAATACCTCAAACAGATCAAAGTTCAACTATCTTACAATTTTTCTAATTTGTGTAGTGGGCCAGATAACCGGGATAATCTTTCTTCCTTCGATTGTAATGTTCAGAAGCCTTTTCACATGCCTCCAAGTCGTCTCAATACTCAATGATTGTGTGAGCAATGGTTCTTATTTCAAAAACGTAACACTATAGTTAATACTTAATAGTCAAATGCTAGTAACCTATTTCCCACAAGTGATAGTAAGCCTTTTAGCAGTTCTAAATGATTTTTGGGCCTGTTTCTATACATTCCTTAACAATCTGGGTTAGTATCGCAGCACCATGTGGCTCAACTGGGATCATGAACAAAGGCCCAGTTTCACATTAAAATAGAAGAATTAAGATAAAAGAAATCAAATATCATTACCGTACCCTGTCCCCAATTCCCGATAACTTCAGTTTCACCGGGAGAAAATATATTTATTTTATTGATCAAGAAATAGCACAAAGTTTCCTGATTTAAAAATACATCAGAAATTTAAATAAATCCAAAAAGAGCCGTTTTGCAGTTTGATTTAAATTATATATTTGTTTAAATATATGTTGGCTAACATGCTGTCATTACCATCCTGTGTCTCTTATATATGTGACAAAAGTTAATAGCTAGCTCACTATGTTATATTTAAAATTATAACAGCAAACGGCCACTTGTTTACTCACAGATTTTGTATGCAGAATATGGTTGTATCATGTTTGACGAGATTTGTGAATTCTAAAGGGTGAGAAAATGGTGCCGTAGGTTTGTTGTATGTCATTACCATTCCTTGCTTTAAATATAGAATTCAGATGTCCTATTAACATTAGTCTGTTACATTAGTGTGTTGAACATTACCTCACTTTTTTAAACTATAAAACTATTGTCATTACTGTCCCTTATGAAGAATGATCACTGGATAGTGGATGGTAATTACGAAACATGGGACGGTAATGACAAAAATGTAATGTTTAGAACTACATATTTCAATATATCCTGAACATTGTGGAACTAATGGATAGCTCAGGATTAAGGAGTTGAACTTAATAAGGAGGGAGCTGAAGCACTGTTGCTACTAAAAGATAAAGCTTTTAAAAAATGAATACAAGAAAAAAAAAGTACGAAAAATGCAAGGAAAAGCAGTCTCAGTATCACATGGTATAAACAACAAATAATATGCAAGTGAAAAATAAAAGTAATTAATAAAGTAAAAGGTGAATAGCACGACTTTTAAGAATCATGTTACTCTTAAGTTAAGTTGTTCTGAATTAATATTTTTATTTGTTATCATTTAACAAATACTAAACAATAAAAAAGTAAAAAACAGTAACTTAAAGAAATCGTTACTAATTATATCCTCAACATTCATTACCATCTGTCTACTGTCATTTCCGTTTCTCATTTGTCATTATATCGTTCCTTTGCATTTCTAAGCATATAATAAAATTGCTATTCATTTATGTTCCATCAATGCATGAAAGAATCATACAATATATACAACTCTTTGAAAGTTTAAAATAAACAAGGTTTTCTGGTGCACGGAATTAAAAACAAAAGAAAAATTTTGAATAAAATTGAAAAACTTAGAATTTTGACCTTTCTGGTTTGCAGAAATAAACTATTTTTAAGTTGGTTAATACAAACTTATTCTCATTTGACATAAAGTGTTCTTACAAAGAAGTAAACGCCAACAAACATACAAGAAATACATTTTAAGTTAATGATTAAGGCGAAAATATGAAAGGGACGGTAATAACATTTTCTGACATTTTATTGTAAAATATTTACTAAAACTATAATAAAAAGGATATCTAATACACTGCTGACGTTAAATTTAGACATCGACCTAAACGGAAATTGACAAACAAACCATCGTCTCCTTTGTATAAAAATTCAGAACTGTGCAAATTCAAAAGTAAAAGTTCCCAGATAATGGCCCATATACGCTGTCTATCTAGTAGGGACATAAATGGGAGACATACTGTTACAATATCGAATGCATTCATTCGCAGTAGTAGAATTAAACACACCCTGACTTTGACATATACGATTTTTGTCAGCTAACCCTTGTCTGTGAAAAGAATTCCGATTTGTGTTTGTTTTCGCCAAGGAATGGTCTGAAATTATGTATTGCTGTTGCAGCACTACATAAGTATAAAATGGAAAAAAAGAGACATTTTTAGAACTATAACAGATAAGATGGTCTATCTAATATGAAGTACCCTGCCTCATTTTAGGCAGATTTTTGGAATTCTATGAGGCTCTTTTTTAAATTGCTGCTTAATACTTCGAGCACTTTACAAAAAGACTTTGTGTTCATAATTCCAAAAAGTACTTGCAAAAACTCAAAATGCTCACAGACACCTGAAAAAGATTTTTAGATTTGCTTCAAAGAGCTATTTTCAACGACTTAACATACTTAGGGACTAACATGAACGGTCTACACATTACAGATATTTGAAAAATGCATTTTTTTCATTTGAACTAATCAATAAGTGAAAATCATTGAAGATCAAGCAAAACTTACATGTCCTTATCTTAACTTTTCAAGTACTATTTGATGCAATAATCAAAATTGGCATACAGGGTGGTCAATATTTTTGAATCATCTCGGAGTTGTCTTTAAATAGAATCACCCTGTATTTCAAATTTCAGTTTTGATTATGGTAACAGCTAATAAAGACTTAAGACAGTTTTGCTCGAATTTAAACCATTTTGATCAAAAACTTATTATTCATTACTGGTATACTTGTAATGATTATTTTCAATAATTGCTTAAAGCTCGCACTTTTATTAAAACGTCAAATGAAATTGTTATTTTTTAACTGACATGATGTTTAATATTTCTTTTCAGCCTGCTATGGTTCTAATTCAAATAGGCAAAACGAAGAGAAATTCCGGACAGGCAATGAACATTATCTATTTTCGAATTACATATTTAATTTTTTAGCATTAAATGGAAATCACATTGAACTAGACATGTCGCATATTGTCATATTTGCAATGAGATTTTCTATCTAATGATGCGAATCGTTCATATCCCATTTAAAAAAATGCCTTTTTTAAAAGCCATAACTGCTTAGTAATCGCAACCATTTTGTTATTAAGAGTGCTTAGTGCTCAAAAAATCAAAGCACTCTTTTTGAGTGCTTGATGCACTTTTCATCAGTGCTCGACACAGCTTTGATGGCCTAGATTTAAATGATTAATTCTGTTTATATCCTGGGGATAATTAGGAACATTCCCAAAATATAAAATAGTCAGGTAACCCTTGAGCAAACAATTGAAATGGCTTAATTATGAAAACAATAGACAATGGTATCTCATATTCATATTCCATAAAAAATTTTAAGTTTTATGTGTAATGAAAAAAGTACACCAATCTTTTTGAGATTTAAAACTTGCTACCTAAATAAATCGACTAAAAAATAACAGACACAGTAGTTAAATAACAATTATATCTATCTACGATCCCACAAAAACTGACTACTATTTACACTGACTTTCGTGTAAAAAGTTAATGTTTAGTGACCCAGTGTTATAAAATTGTTATTGCATGCTAATGTCAACAAGAGATGTAGGACAAATTATTTATGAATATTTTACAGACTGGTTCCTAAACAACTTAGCATGTAAAAATCAAAGCACACTAATAGACATGACATACGTCACAATTTTTAAAAAAATATTAAGTAAAATGAATACTCTAGTAGCCGGCAGGGTGGTTATAGTGGATTATATCGCTTAACAGAGTTAAGTCAAGTTTGCTCAGGAAAGTACTCGGATGGGTAAACCACGAGCGCACCCTACTTGCCTACATCTGTTGCCTCGTCTCACACCCACATATCCACTCTGCGGCTCGGTGCATCCGGCACCTCGACACCGAAACGTATAAGGGTTAAAGATTATATATATATGTATGAATACTCTGAATGAATGCTACAGTAGTCAACACTGGTGACAATCAAACGAAGGCATTTCTACGCAACAACAAGATTTTTGTAAATTTCATTGTGTTACAGAAATCCATGATGAATTTAATGATTACTTCTTAAGGCAGACGCACTAAATTGATAAATAAAAGTACCAAATACTATAAACGAAATTTCTTTATTTAAATTAATATTTAATAAAATTAACAATAAAATAGTTATTTACGATACAAGTGCGGGAAAACAATTTTCCCGCGTGAACGCAAGTTTGAAGCACGAGCGACCGCAGGGAGCGAGTGTTTCATCTGCGTGAACGCGGGAAAATTGTTCACGCGCGAGTATTGTACAATATTTTTTGAAACGAACAAAAATTATATCTCTTGGATTTTACTTTTGCTTCAAACATTTGAAACAGGCAGGCCATGGCCGTAACAATTGCTACTTTGACAGTTATTAATATTGTGGTGGTCAGTTAATTTTTTTGTGTTAAGTCTGTGCCCAAAAATTATAAAATGTCCGATTCCGAAATAAATTGTACACCACCCGAAATCCGGGACGCTGTTAATGCAGCTGTAAAAAATTTGCTTCCCGACAAATCTAAGCATAGATATGAATTGACGTACACTAAATTTATAACATGGTGCAAGTCCAACAAAGTTCATAATTATACAGAAAATTGTTTATTGGCATATTTTCAAACTTTTCAAAGTAAAAAATCGTTGTGGCCGACATACTCTATGTTAAGATCATGTTTATTGATAAAAAATAATATAGACATATCAAAATATAACAAATTAATAGCATTTTTAAAAAAAGCAACACAAAATTTACAACCAAAAAAATCTAAAACTCTACAGAATTGCGAAATTACTAAATTCATTCATGAAGCCCCAGATGACTCATTCTTGTTAATGAAGGTATGTACACAATATTTATTATTAACATTACAATCAACGTAACATTCTACAGGCAGTGGTAATAATAGGTATCTCTGGCGCCTGCAGGCGTGAAGAATTATGTAAAATGTCAATTAATGACATTGAATTTAAAGGTGATGTTATCTTGGTTAGTGTGCCAGAAACAAAAAATAATGTTCCACGACGTTTTGCTATCACAAATCCAGAATGGATAAATTTATTGCTAAAATACAAAGAATTAAGACCAGGAGCCACCCAACGATTTTTTTGTACTTACAGAAATGGGAGGTGTATAAATTCGTCTGTTGGGATTAATACAATTGGCAAAATTCCATCCCAGGTGGCAGAATATCTGAAATTAGAGGCTCCGAAAGATTATAGTGGTCATTGTTTCCGAAGAAGTGCTGCCACCCTGCTAGCTAACAATGGTGGTGATTTGTTAACATTAAAAAAATTTGGAGGCTGGAAATCTTCAAGTGTAGCGGAAGGATACGTGGATGATTCCGTGCAAAATAAAATCAACGTTGCCGAAAAATTGATGCAACCAATACCAGGACCATCATCTTCAGTACCTAAAACTGTAAATTTAACACAGTCTACCTTTTCAAACTTCAACCCATATCCTGCAGAAAGTTCCGCAAATTCAATTTTCAATTGTACAAATTGTACGATTAATGTGTACAATAATAACGCTAGTAACACAGGTTAACCTAAAAAAATATAGTTTAGTTGAATCATATTTACTAGTTCAGTGTGGAATAATAAACAATAAAGGTTTATTTAAACATGTTTACAAATATTCTTATTAGTATTATTAAGGAATAATGATTAATACTTAATTTATTTAAGGTAAACGTGGGTAAGTGTAAATGTGGGGTAAGTGTAACCGAACATCATAAAACAAAAACCATAATGAAATTCGTGCTGCCCTCTATGATAAACTACAAAAAACACGATTCTCTAATGTCCTGTGCAGTATAGTAGGATTTTGTTCATTTTATGTTGTTACCACGATGACATCTTACTCGCGCGCGTGAAGTTGTGGCCGTAAGAGTTGGGCGTAAATATCTGAAAGGGGATTAAATCATTGTTCCAGGTAAGTAAGAGAGAATGTTACATGTTTGTAGCCATGTTCCAAGTCCGAACAATGTTGCATTGTATCGTTTTGTTTAAATAAACAACATAACCTAAAAATTTATTTATGGTTACACTTGCCCCTGTATTAGAGTGTACTGGGGCAAGTGCGCACAAAAAAATGGGGTAAGTGTGAACCTACACTGACGTTTTTATTTTTATTGTTTAGAATGGTCCGGAACTACGTGCGAAAATCTCAGCGGGGAACCCAGTACACGAAAGAAGACTTGGCCAAGGCTGTTGCTGCAATAAAGGATAACAGTCTGACACTGCATCGAGCACATCGCGTTTACAATATTCCTAAATCCACTCTGTTCACACATGTTCATGGCAAGCGTGGTGTAAAAAGCTCAACTCAAGGGAGAGATTTGGTTATTCCGATAGACCAAGAAACTAGCTAGCTAAGGGACTAAAATGTATGGAGAAGTGGGGTTTCGGTTTAACCAAAAAGGAAGTCTTAGAAGTTGTGTCCTCTTTCATTGCAACCAATAAAATTGCAACACCCTTTAAAGACAATTGTCCTGGAGAGGAATGGTTTAGATCATTCAAAAAGCGTCACCGACTGTCTATAAAGAAACCACAGTAAGTCGAATACGCCAGAAAGAAAATTTGCGACCCTTTTGTAATGTATGGTTATTTCCAACTATTAAAAGAAACGCTATGTGAACTAAACCTTAGTGACAAACCGGGCCAAATTTGGAACCTCGATGAGACGAGTTTGTCTTTAGATCCCTCTAGATCTAAAGTTCTTGGATCTAGAGGACTTCCATGCACGAGGATCACGAGTACATCGGGACGCGAAAATATTACAGTGTTGTCTACTGCAAGTGCTAGTGGTGAAAAGGCTCCCCCTCTGATAATATTTAAAGGCAAGTATGTATGGGACTCTTGGATTGCAGACGAGGGACCTGACTGTTTTCCAAACATTACATATGCGGCAACGTCCAATGGATGGATGGAGAGTGACGTATTCTTGAACTTTCTGAAAACAACATTTTTAAAAGCCATCGGTAATATTCGTCCTGTGTTGTTAATTTATGATGGACACACAACACATACAAACTGCAGTGTCATTGAATTTGCTAGAGCTAATGACATTACAATCTTGAAGCTCCCACCACATAGTACGCACCTACTACAGCCGCTAGACCTTGCAGTATTCAAATCTTTTAAAAATATGTGGGACTTGGACTATAAATTGACCATTGGGGAAAACTTTCGTTTGGCATAAGTTTTAGCAATTATAATGTAGAATAGTTTTTCATTAAATTTGTAAGACTTTTTTGCAGAGTTTGTAATTTGTTCCTAATAAAGATTTTTTGAAAAAATAAAAAATGTACCTTATGTTAAAAACTATGTAGAATTTACATTTACCCCTTATTAAGATATACATCAATGTACTTAAGAGTTGAAGCATACATTTACTCTTGCCCCATTCAAGGGGGAAGTGTAACTTTTGACACCAAAAAAGAAAAAAATCAAAATTGGTCCCAATTTGCTTAATATCTTGTTCTAACTTATTACATCCAAAAGACTAATGATGAATTAGTGTTGATACGAAATTTTAAGTTGGTGTAACAAATACTGACATCTCCACGATTTTTTAAATTCATCTCTTGAAAAATACGTTCACACTTACCCACGTTTACCTTACTTGCTTGATGTGTTCGCCCACTGTTTGTCAACCTTGCAAAATTCCTAACCTCAAATAATTCGCAGTTCGAAGCTGGTTCGATGGGAGACCACCAGCTAATAATTTTTAGTTAACTGAAATTTTCAATTTGAAATTGAAACATGTACTAAATTTTTAGTACATGTTTCACAGACAAGTGGCCAACTCGTGAAAAGTAGGCCATGTATTTCCCGGTTTAGTAAACCGGGAAATGCGTGTTCCCGGTTGACTACAGAGTGCGTCGAACGCTACTTCCTAGTTAGCGAGTTCAAAAATAATTTTGTTTATTGTTTCCAGCCTTATTTTGTGGAACTCCATAATCATGAAATAAATAAAGATTATTAAAAGTTTCACAGTTTTATTAAAATATACCTGACAATATTGTTTCGACAGCTATGCTGTCATTATCAAAGGTAATATAATTTTAATAATCTTTATTTATTTCATGATTATGGAGTTCCACAAAATAAGGCTGGAAACAATAAACAAGATTATTTCGTCTTCGTTAGAAGAACAAGCCAAGTTATACAAGAAACTTATGATCAAACACGGAATCGCAAGTCAGAATGTTTGGTTTAACCAAGAATGTCTGAAACGTCAGGTTCTTCCTAACTACATAAACATCACTACCAGAACCAAGAATTCGATTACTGAAAAAGTGATTAGGAATGCCAAAAGAAGATGGCTCAAAGAAGAATCGAAGAAATGGTTTAGTATAAGAGACAATATGCACGTTTATATAAAGGTACTCTATACAGAACTTACTCATAAATTACACAATATCCAATTTGACATCTTAGATTTTGACATTAGAGAAACCGTCAGTCACATTAAATTCAAAAAATACACCACACAGAAAAATAAACTTCATCGACTTGTACAACAAAAACGTACACTACAAAATAACCATAATTGTCAGAACACTGCAAACTTTTATCCTCGTTTCATAAACTTGTCGAATATAACATTCAATGACAGAGAAACACGATTTCTTAACAAAGGTTTCAAATTTTGTCCTTTTCCAAAATTTACCAACAAAATTAAAGAAATTTTGGCCGTTGAATGCGAAACTATACTTAAGAAAGATCATAATAACTATGCAAAATTCCAAATTTCGAATTTGTTAAAAGAGATGTCTTTGAAACAGGACAAAATGTACAACACATCTAACATATCACTTCTTCAATCTATAAAACAGAAAATCACAGAGAACAATCTAATTTCTGTTAAAGCAGATAAGGGTAGCACTTTGGTAATTCTTTCTAAAGATATTTACATACAAAAAGTTAATGAATTTATTAATAAAGAAAATTTTGAAACGTTAAACAAAAACCCAACCACAAAATTCCAAAAAGAAATAAAACAAGGTTTAGAAAACTGCAATATCTGCTTTTCAGAATTAGAAAAGCAACAAATCATTAATAAAAACCCACAAATTCCTAAACTGTATGGATTAGTGAAGACCCACAAACAGAATATGCCAATAAGACCAGTTGTATCATACATCAATGCACCTAATCACATTTTATCCAAAAAACTGAACCAGATTATTAACACGATAGGTTACAAATCGAAATACTCTGTTAGAAATTCATTAGAATTAGTAGATAAGCTGCAAAACATACATCTTCCACCACATTCAAAACTTGTTAGTTTTGATATTTGCAACATGTTCTCCAGAATACCCCCACAAGAATGTATTCCTCTATTAGATAGTTTCTTGATCAATAGTAATATAGAATTAGTTAAAAGGTTAGAGTTAATTCAATTATTTGACCTTTGTATAAGTCAAAATTATTTCACTTTTAATAACATAATTTATTTACAAAAGGATGGTTTACCTATGGGTAATTCTCTAAGTCCTCTATTAGCTAACATATTTATGGACAAGTTTGAAGATCGAATATTTGAATTAAACCTCTCTAAACACATTATCTTCTGGTTTCGTTATGTTGATGACATTTTAGCTTGTTTTGACAGTTCTTTTGAGGTTATCAATGAATTTTTAATTCTTATAAACAATATCCATCCTAATATAAAATTTACACTAGAAACAGAACAAAACAGGGCTATAAACTTTCTAGACTTAAATATCAAGATTAACGCAGACAATCTTTTTGAATTTTCCATATACAGAAAACCAACACAAACAGATATAACAATACCAAATGAATCTTGTCACCACAATACACATAAAATAGCAGCATACAGATCATTAGTACACAGAGCTTTAACTATTCCACTAACAAAATCAGATTTTAGCAAAGAGATATCAACCATTAAACAACTAGCACATGCAAATCATTATAATCCGAACATGATTGACACTTTAATTAAACAAAAAGATTATAGGTTAGCTATCAAAAGAATATATCCCATTGACAATCAAACAGAAGACACAAATTACATATCTATACCATATTTTGGCAAAATATCAGAAAAAATTGCACATATACTAAGAAAAACCAACAATTATAAAATAACATTTAAAACCAACACTAACACTTTTTCATTTTTATTTAATGCTAAAGACAGAACACATGATATCATGAAATCGGGCATTTACCGTTTAAATTGTTCTTTTTGTAGTTCGGTATATATTGGACAAACACTTCGAAATTTTGACATAAGATATAAAGAACACATACGTCATTACAAAAATAAACATCCTGAAAAATCGAATTACGCCAAACACCTTTTAGAACAAAATCACACAATGACTCCTCAAAATAATATTAAATTCCTACATTTTTGTAATAACAAACGCAAATTAGACATTTTAGAAGCCTTTGAGATATACAAACACAAACTCAGGGTACCTTTAATGAATGAACAACTTGAGCTCAGTAATTCTCCGTTACTGGAAGTATTAGATGTTTAATTATGATTTTTATTATTAATTTTTATTATTATTATTATTTTATCTAGTTACCTATTTTGTATCTACCTTAGCGACGTGTTTGTTTATAATTATATTACCTTTGATAATGACAGCATAGCTGTCGAAACAATATTGTCAGGTATATTTTAATAAAACTGTGAAACTTTTAATAATCTTTATTTATTTCATCAAAAATAATTATTACAACAATTTAGAGTAATATTAATTATCAATAATATTTATTATTCACTGTGTGAAGATTGATGATGAAGTACATTCTCAAGTTTAGTATACGAACTTTGACTCCTTTCTACACAACCGTTTGATATTCTTGACTCTCATTGGTCTACACAGCTCGTTCTACCTGACTCATTGGCCAACAATGTAATATAATGGAATTTATAATAACAAGCTATTTCTTATATTACTTATCTCTTCTTATGATTTCCCTTTTATAAAAATCTCTGGTTATTCTAGGATATTATATTTTGAGCTTGAATAATAAAGAATAACTTAAACTAGTATAATATTTAATGAGCATATAATGATGGCTATTATTCACAAGGATGCAGTCACGACACGAGCAGTACGTTTTGTCCATGACTTAAATATTTTTGATTTCATTTATACTTCAAAATACTTTTAGAAATGTATAAACGACATTGACATTTCAATTTAATTAATGAGTTTTATATGCCATGAGCCATTGTTTTGACATATAGCGGCCTACTAGATAAAATTTTAAGTAGAAATTGAAACCTAGTAGTAGTGAATAATGATATATTATTATCAACTATAATGAGTATATTATAACATATATAAATATTCTGGTCTGATTTGGTCTTTTCTACTATCTTCCTCCATTCCTGTCTATTTGTGACTTTTTCTCTCCAATCCCTCACATTCATCTTTATATCTTCTAGGACTTCGTTTTTACATCTATTTTTGGGTTTTCCCCTTGGTCTTGTTGTTCCTGGTTCCCATTCTGTTATTGTCTTAATCATTCTATTTTCATTTGCTCTCATTACATGTCCCAGCCATCGTATCCTTTGCGTTTGATTTCTCGTACTATGTCCTCACTTTTTATCTCTCTGTCTATTTCTTCATTCATCCTCACTCTATATTCATCTTCTCCTGTTTTCACTGAGCCCAGAATTCTTCTTAGTATCATTCTTTCATATATTCTTAGTTGTTCTTCATCCTTCTTTGTTAACCTCATTGTTACTGCTGCGTATATAACTGTGGGTCTTATTAATGTTCTGTAAATTCTTATTTTTGTGTCTTTTGTAAGCTTACGGTCTTTTAGCAGTGGTTTGTATATGTTGAACATTTTGTGTCCCCTTTGGATTCTATCTTTTATGTCTTGTACTTTACTGTTTTTATTATTTATCTCGGTACCTAGATATGTTAATGCTTGCACTTTCTTGAATTTCGTATTGTCCTATCTTGTATGGTGTTTGATCTTCTGTGTCTCCTCTTTTGCACTTCATATACCATGTCTTATCTTCGTTCATTGAGAGCCCTCTTTTCTTCGCTTCTTTGTTTATTATCTCCAATGTTTCATTTAGTTTTGTTTTTCGTCTTGATATAATAACTAGATCATCAGCATACGCCACCACCTGTATTTCCTTGTTTCTTATTGTTCCTCTGTGTTCTGTTTTTCTTATTATATTTTCTATGGCCACGTTGAATAGCACTGGCGATAGTGCGTCCCCTTGTCTTACGCCCTTGTTTATCTCGATATAATCCGTCTCTTCCTCTCCTACTTTTATTGTCGCTTCTGAGTTTTCCATTGTCATTTGCGTGAGTCGTATTAATTTTTGTGGTATTTGTAGTTCTTGCATGTCTTTTATTATTTGTGGTCTTCTGATTTCGTCGAATGCTCTGCGAAAATCTATGAATAGCAGGTGTAGTTCGATGTTATATTCATAGGCTTTTTCTATTATTTGGTTCATTATGTGTATGGCGTTTACCGTGGATCTGCCTGGCCTAAACCCACACTGATCATCTCCCAGTTCCCTTTCTGTGTACTGTCTTAGGCGTTGTTGGATTATGCTTGTAAATACTTTGTAGGATGTGTTTAAAAGAGTAATGCCTCTATAGTTGTTGCATATTTCGGGATCCCTTTTTTTGAATAATGGTGTGATTATCCCTCTTCTCCATTCATTTGGCATTTTTTCTTCTCTCCAGATTTTTTTTATTATGTTGTGTAGTCTTTTGTGTAGTTCTATTCCTCCATATTTCAACATTTCCCCATTCACTTCATCCGCCCCAGGAGTTTTTCCATTCTTTATCTTTTTAATCGTTTCTTGCACTTCCTCCAAGCTTGGTTCTTCCTCTATTTGTTCGGTTACTTCGTACCCCTTGTCTTCTAGTTCTACTCCTTCTTCTTTTGTATACATTAAGCTCTGGAAATGTTCTCTCCAGATTTCTTTTACTATTTTTTCTTCCACTTGTAGTCTCCCTTCTTTATCTTTCACGCCTCTATTATTAATTCGGTTGTTTCTTCGGGTCTTTCTTATGCTTTCATACATTTCTCTGGTGTTGTTTCGATTTCTGTTGGTCTCTATCTCTTCCATTTTTTGGTCTATCCACTCTCTTTTTTTATTCTTCAATACTTTGCCCGCCTCTTTCTTTACTTTCCTGTAATTTTCATGATCTTCATCTTTCCCTGTCCTTATCCACTTCAATCTGGCCTCTCTTTTCGTATTTGTCTCTCTCTCACATTCTTCATCAAACCATTGTTTGTCTTTCTTGTTTTTCTTGTATCCTATTGTTTTCTTGGCTGCCTCTTTTAGACAGAGCTTAACACTCCCATATTATAACATAGTCGTGGACAAAACAATAAGTTTTGACACTTATTACTTATTACACTCGAGCTACGCTCTCGTGATTTTTCAAAACAGCTCTCGTTAACAATTTAACGATTTACTTTCATTGGCAATCCAATGAAAGTAAGCACTTGAAAACAACCATTAAAAATATCCAGCTAAATCCGAGCTCTTATGGTATTGCCCCCGAAAATATGGTTGAAACATAAAGTTTTCATACTGACTTATTTTTTGTTTTTTCTTTTATTTCTACATTTTTATTGTGTTTATTTTATAGAATAAGTACATAAATACCATAAGTTTTGTTCTATTTTCATTAAATAAAATGTTTTGTATTAAACAATAGTTAAATTGATTTAAATCGTGATTTTAATTTAAAAAATCAGCTGATTTAAATCATGAATTTAATCATGATTTAAATCAGGCCAACCCTGATGATCACTAATTTATTAAATGTGATGCGAGCAAAAATTATTCTTAAACTAATGAGCAAAAACAATTAATAAAATATATGTAATTATTGTATTATTATAGCAAACCTATCGACTTATTAGAAAATGAATTTATCGCGTCCAGGAAATTATGAACTTTACATAATCGTTGTGTCTCATTTAAATATTCAATAATAGCCTCAATTTGTTCATCATTAGACAAATCTGATGATAAAATTTCTAATAAAGCCAAACAACACCTTTCATCATCCCTAATAATACTTTGAATGCGTATTTCCAGTTGAAGTAACAGATATGAATGTGCAGGTGTATTTTGAGACTACATTTATATTTATATAAATTACACTTAAATGGTTTCTCACCGCTGTAAGTGTACATATGCTACCTTCGAGTTTACTCTTCAATGAATCTTTATAACCACATATATGAAGTACCTTCAAATTCTTTCTTATCACTATAAATGAGCATGTGTTTTTTTTTAGAGTACATCTTTGTGAACATTCATAACCACATGTATTACATTCAAATGCTTACCCAGCTTAAACCAATTTCGTGTTATGTGTGAGCATGTGAGTTTTAAGACTACTCTTCCATGTAAATTTATAACTACATAGATTACACTCATACGGTTTTTCACCAGTATGAGTTAGTATATGATTTTTGAGACTACCTTTCTGTGAAAATTTATAACCACAAATATTACATTCAAATAACTTATCACCATTATGAATGAGCATATGTATTTTAAGACTAGAATTTATTGTACATTTATAATCACATAAAATACATTCAAATGGTTTCTCACCAGTATGAGTGAGCATGTGTATTTTGAGACTACTCTTACGTATACATTTATAATCACACAGATTACATTCAATTGGTTTTTCACCAGTATGAGTTAGTATATGATTTTTGAGACTACCTTTCTGTGAAGATTTATAACCACCAATATTACATTCAAATGACTTATCACCATTATGAATGAGCATATGTGTTTTAAGACGAGTCTTTATTGAACATTTATAATCACATAAAATACATTCAAATGGTTTCTCACCAGTATGAGTGCGCATGTGTATTTTGAGACTACTCTTACGTATACATTTATAATCACACAGATTACATTCAAATGGTTTCTTGCTACCATGAGTGAGTATGTGAATGTTAAAATTAGATTTTCTTGAACATTTATAATTACATAAATTACATTCAAATCCTTTCTCACCACTATGAAGGAGCATGTGTAATTTGAGACTATTTTTCATTGAACATTTATAATTACATAACCTACACCCAAATGGTTTCTTGCCACTATGAGTGTACATATGTATTTTCAGATTACTTTTTGTTGAGCAATTGTAACTACAGATGTTACATGCAAATGCTTTTTCACCAGTATGAGTGAATATATGGTTTTTAAGATTACCTTTTTGTGAACATTTATAACCACACATATTACATTCAAACGGCTTCTCCCCACTGTAAGTGAGCATGTGTATTTTTAGATTATTTTTCACTGAACATTTATAACTGCACAAATTACATTCAAATGTTTTCTCACCAGTATGAGTGACCATGTGTGTTTTGAGAGTACCTTGTCGTGAAGACTTATAATCACATATTTTACATTCAAATGCTTTTTTGCCACTATGAGTGAGCATGTGTCTTGTAAGATTACCATTCCGTGAAAATATATAATTACATAATTTACACTGAAAATGCTTTTCACCACTATGACTGAACATATGTAATTTCATATTGCCCTTTATACATTTATAATCACATATATTAGAATCAAATGGCTTGTCACCCCTATGAATGAGCACATGTGTTTTAAGGCTTCCTTTTTGTGAACATTTACAGTTACAAACAATATTTTACCACTATGTCTCCGCCTGTGAATTTTAAAACTATATTTCGTTGAACATTTATAATCACATAAATGGCATTCAAAAGCTTTCTTTCCACTGTGAATGAGCATATGCCTTTTGAGATTATCCTTAATAGAAAATTTATGATTACATAAACTACACTAAAAATGGTTTCTCGCCACAATGAGTGAGCATGTGTTTTTGAGACTACTTTGTTCTTAACATTTATAACCACATACATCTAAATGGTTTGTATTCGATGTGAGTAACCATATGTTTTTTAAATTAGTAGCCTGTAGAAGTTTATATTTCTGTACATCACATTTGTATAGTTTCTTATCAATACAAAAAAGGATTAGGATTGTATTTACGATCTCCAAAAAACTACCCTTAAAGCTACCACACCGAGCACTGACCAATATCAATCTGTCAAAGTACGTAAACAAGTTAAAAATTCCATACTTCAGAGGTATTTTTATGCGAAAGAAACGGGTATCCGTAAAAACGAATGTGGAATTGTGAATTTGGATGATACAGATGAGGAAGGTACGCATTGGACATCGTATGTTAAACGTGGTCGAAATATATTACACTTTGATAGTATTGGTCAGTTAAAACCCCCACTAGAATTCGTTCATTACTTTAAAAGTGGTAGCTTAAACGTTATTCGTTACAACTACGATGCTTTTCAGAAGCTAAATTCGTACAATTGTGGACATTTAGCGCTGAACTTTTTATATGATAACACTCCTTAACATTTCCTCAGTCTTACTGGGAATGTTGAGATGTCTCAAACATTCATCTTCTCCGCTACAATTTCTGTTTTAACTTCTCCTTTTAACCCTCCCATATATTTGGATCCTAAAAAACAATGGGTTATGCGTTTGACAAATTTCGAAACGTTTAGTACTATTCCGAACGTAACGGATAAAAACAACGTGTTTAAAATTGGTACAAGAATAATAAAGATACCTACAGGGTCATATGAGCTTGCTGATATAGCTCAATACATTAATTCTCAAGTAAACGGTGAGTCTGTTAACATCGATCCGAATCATAACACCCTAAAATCGATTATAAAAGCCGATCACGACATTGACTTTACAGTTGAACACTCTATCGGAACATTGTAAGGGTTTAAGAATAGAATCTTAAAAGCTAAGGAACGTCACATATCTGATTTTCTAGTTAAAATTATCAAGGTTAACTCGTTATTGATAGAATGTAATATAATAACAGGGAATTATATTAATGGTACACCGGCCCATGTGATACATCAATTCATTCCCAGTGTTCCTCCTGGATTCAAAATAATAGAAGCACCTGAGACTGCACCCTATTTACCAATTAATGTAAATACTATTTCAAACATTACCCTTAAAATATTATTGGATCAAGACGGGGACTTGGTTAATTTCCAAGGGGAAACCGTGACGATAGGACTTCATTTGAAGAGCGTGGATGATGGTGCTCAAATATAACACTCCTCGATGTTGCACTGATCGATCTGGCTATAAAAGATCGTGTTGGAAGCGGAAAATGGTTAGTCAAGCATTGGTCACTACTCAATTGACAAGGGGCAACCGCTTATTCTTGCAAACCTTAGGCTTTATTATCCCAAAATGAATGTACTAAATGTAAACGAAAAAGTGCTCGTCGATAACTCGATTGTTGGAGCTGAATTTCACACTCGCCAACCTTATACCACTCGTTTTGAGAATAATGAGGAAATTCGAATACCTATTCAAGAGGATATGTCCACTTTACCTTCGCGTAGTTATCTATATGTAGAAGGTACTGTACTGAAAGAAGATGGTCAACCATCCGCTAGTGGTAAATTTATAAACAATGGTATTGCACATCTTTTTAGTGCGATTCGGTACGAAATGAATGGAGTTGTGGTGGATTCGGTAACAAAAGTTGGTCTAACAACCACCATGAAAGCTTACCTTTCCCACAATTCGAATGAAAGCGTTAAGTTACAAAACGCTGGTTGGTTTCCGGATAGTACCAGCACCTTGTTAGATGGTAAAGGTAATTTTTGCGCCTGCATACCTTTATCAACACTGTTGGGAATTTTTGAAGATTATGGAAAGATTATTATGAACATTCGTCAAGAATTGGTATTAATTAGAAGCAATTCCCCCAGTAGCACACCATATTTCTTTAATATTTAAAAAATATAAAGGTAATATTATATGTGTTTTAAATATTTAAAAGATTAGGAAAGTATTTACAAAATATTGAAAATGAAATATTTAGAAATATATTGATATACATATTAAATAAATATGTTATTTGTGTGTAATTTTTAATATTTTGAAACGTATATTAAGCAAATCTTTTTATTATATACTACAATACATATTTATTGGAAACATTGATGAATTGTAAATCTTGCTTATGATCGTGCGCGATCGTGTGTCGTCGCGTATGTTCGTAGAAGGCAGGCAGAAGGAAGATGCAACGACGCCATTGTGAATTTGTATGGTTTTTCATTAGTTTTGTGTTTTTTTTTCGGATTTAACTGTTTTATGTAGGTATGTATTGATATTAAACCATGTATTGATATAAAGTATTTACCTAAGAAGTGACTATTCTACTCCTACGAATAAAAGAGAGCCTGCATATCCACTGAAAAGCTGCTCATCATCAAATGGTAATAATACATATTACAAATAACATGGTTATTCAACCAGCTACAGATTGCTGCAAC
This sequence comes from Agrypnus murinus, assembly GCA_929113105.1. Lineage (NCBI taxonomy): Eukaryota > Metazoa > Arthropoda > Insecta > Coleoptera > Elateridae > Agrypnus > Agrypnus murinus. The sequence goes on along the minus strand of OV816025.1, from coordinate 82,953,248 downwards.
TTTGACAAAAAAGGTATGATGATTATAATAAATTTATACTTTTTCTAACGGGTGATTATAAACCCTCAACATCTCAGTTGTGAAATTTAAAACGTATGTGTCGTATTACTCAAAAACAATAATTTTTTGAACATCAAATAAATTACATTAATTTATTATATGTCTAAAACAGTAATAAAACACATAGGTTTTAAATTTCACAGAAACTGAGATGTCAATTTATTTTCTAGAGTTCAAAAGAAAAACCTATCAAAACTAAAAAAGTGTGTTAAACCTTCATTGTTTTTACCGATACGATTATTATTATGTTATTAAATATTACAGAAGCAGCAACCCTAAGCCCAAATACTAAACAACTGAGCACGTCATCATAGCAGCTATTAAGAATTGGTTAAGACATACTCGAGAAGATTAAACAACAGCTAGTAAGTGCTTTATTTTACTCATGACATTGAAATCACTCATTTTGCAATTGATAACGATGATTGAAATCGCATTTCAACCACTAGAGGTTGGAATTTTCGGACTACTGGGATTTTGAATTTCAAACTGTTCGACATTCAATTGCTGACAAGGGAAATGTCATGTTTTGTCACTTAAATGTCATAATTTTTTCTAAAGTGCATTAATTTACTAAAAATTCGGTGAAGAAATAGTATATGCAATGCGTGGCTGATAAAATTTCAACATCTCGAGTTACTTACTTAACTTTTGATTTTTAATTTTAATTCTTTTGGTTGAAGTAACTCATAAAAAGTCTTCTGAGTTTTATGCTTGTATACTGTTTCGAAAATATTCGATTAATTTTAAAAAATGCTTAATATTGCCTAATCACATTTTCTATTATTGGTCGCCCCACATAATGGTATTGGGCTTGACTACATCAAATTAAGATTTTCTTAACAAGCATTATTTTTTCTTAAAATAATAAAACACTTCAATTTGTTGCAAAATTTGACTACACTAATATGGTGACTAGAAGTACAGATGTTTCAAAAAGTCCATGTTCATTATATAAATTTCCTTAAAATATGTTGCTGCGAGAGATCGACTATAACCATAACGTCTTTGACTATATATAACCCTAGATTTTTTTTTATTCTTACAGAAAGAAGAATTATGAGTCCCAAGACAAGCTTCCTATTGAATAATTATCGAGTATTTATATATTTTTACTGAGTGAATAAATTCTTTTTGCTACAATATATCTTTTATTCTAGTCCTATTCCATGAGATAAGAATTATATCCTTAATATACCAACGAATAAACTGCTATTTAATTTAATATTTCCGTTATAATTATTGAAGTCTTCAGGATGGATGAGAAGTTATTTTTTTATTGGATTGTCGTGAATTAAAATGAGCAGTGAATATTTTTCTCAGGCGTATAATCCTTTTTGTGATACTACCTGCAATTACAATTAGAGAAAAAAAACCATTTTCTTGTTGACGGTCATTTTACCATTTCAAAAGAATATACGTATTTAATTCAAACCCAAGTTTTTTATTACTAAGTGTAACTCTTATGCTAAATAAACTTCAAATGCAATTTTTGTCAAAAATTTTCGTATGTTACACTTGTTAGAGAATATGGTTTCATAAAGAGAGCAAAATTCTCTTTTTAGTAGAACAACATGTATAGGGTTTTATTTGAAAAGTTTAAATGACCTGAACAAGAAATGAGTGGTGAAAAGAAAATTGAAATTCATGTTGCTATAGAGCATAATTTGCTGTACAAAAATATCAGAGGCCTCGGATGTCTTTTGACTCTGGGGGGGCGCACTGTTTCTGACTAAATTAATAATAAAACACCAATAATAAATTTAAAACACATATATTCTAACATTGAAAGTATGCCATAATATACATAACATTTACAACAAAACTATCACTGCATGTTTAACAAAAAACAACATCAACCTGTATCTAAAATAAAAATAAAAAATTTCATTTCTTACCGAACGAATGAATATTGAGTAATAATTACTCTATGGTAATAGCTAATAACTAATAACATAATATTTTCACATTTTGATTTCAATAATTTAGCATGTATAGGTACATATATTTCCAATAATAAAAATATTGGTAATTAATTACTAACTACAATACAGTGTGTAAATAAAGTAAGGAATAAAATTCATATTTTATGTATTATCACTGTTTGAAAGAAAAGCTAGGAGACGTCAATTTTATTTTTTCCTGCGGATTTTATAGGCGTCAATTTTGATTTTTTAGCTTGCTACTGTGTAACCTCTATGACGACATCGACTTATTTTTTAAATGGAACCTCCTTAGTTTTTTGGTAAAAATTAAAAGTATATTTTTTCTGAGTTCAGCAATATGTGGTATTTAAAATTAGTATTTTTGGAGAATCAATGATATAAACTGAAGGAAGACAATTGAGCTTACATTCAACATTATTATTATTTCCGTGAAAGTTATCATATTTGGTCCTCCATATTCAAAAAATAATAATTTTAAGTACTCTTACTAACTTCTAGAAATTCTAATTTCTAGTAAAAAGTAAGAGGGTTCATAGTAGTACGCAAAAAAATTAAAATTGACGTTCATAAAATCCGCAGGAAAAAACTAAAATTGATGTGTTCGAGCTTTTCTTCCGAACAGTGATAATACAAAAAATATGAATTTTATTCCTTACTTTATTTACACACTGTATATTATATTGCAAATCGCTTTCGCGTATCAAACTACTATAGTTTTAATTATTCCAGACCAAACATAGCTCTACGTTCCGATGTACGGAGTATAAAATCTCGTTGAACTTCATTAAGATCTAAAGTACCAGCAGACTCTTTATGTATATTCAAAATTAACAAATTATAGTCTTTTTTGGGTCATAGTAGAACGAAGATATGTTTTTATCCTCCTTAGTGAGCTGAAAGATCTTTCTGCAGAAGCTGCCGATAGCTGGTATCGTGAGTATTAAACTAATTAAGCGAACTACTTGATCTAAAACATTGTGCAGCATATCCGGCTGTTTTTTCAGAACTGCTGCAATCTCTCTGATATAGGAAGGTTTTGATGGTTCCTCTTCAAAAATTGTTGGAAGCAAAGTAAGTTGTGCCTGCAATCGGTCGATATCGAAGTCCTCGGCAAATATTCTAAGCCCTTGTTTCAGTTCTTTTAATGTATGAACCGGGCCAGTTCTTAAAATAGAATTTATAATTATTGATTCTAATTTAATCATTTGATCCATTCCTGGCTGACAAAAACGACGCTCCACTTCAGATATTAATAGGTCTAAAACGGTAAAGAATTCTTTGCGTAAATACCCTTTTGCATTTAAAACAGCTGAGGTTGAAGGGTTATCCGTCTGTTCAAACCGTCGAGGTACCTTTCTTATTCTCTCTTAACTCTTCTTAAACTGATTTCTTGTGCCATTATTTTAGTGGTGTCCCATAAATTGTTAAATTGTGCATCTAATCTTAGATTTCTTGGAGTTTTAATTAAATATTCTGATTTTTGGCTCCCGAAGCACTATATCTAATGTTTTGCAGCGATCTTGCGAGTTCTTCGCAAGGTCCAAATATACATTTAGAAACATTTAATGATAACAATGTTTCAGATTTTAATAGTTTTTTTGAGTAACCTTTTATAGCAGCTCGTCTATCGTCTCTTATAGAACCACGATCTTTAAGTAGTTCTTCAAGTGTTGCTTGAATTCTATTATAATTCTCAATAAATCTATTAATTGATTTTACACGGACAGCCCATCTGGTTGGACAAAGAGGCAGTAAATTTGATTTATTAATAGAATCTTCGTTGTCTTGTCGTGTTGGAGGCAGCACTAGATTTGAATAAATAGATTTTCTTTTGGCGGATTCCAAAATTATATTAGAAACGTCTTTAATAATTGATAATGAATCACAGATAATGTCACAGCTTCGAGAAGTTTCTTGTAACGTCAAGTCTAGTGCATGGTTTGAACAATGAATATAAACTGACTTAGGTTGTACTTCGTTAATTCTTTGCTGGACTCCAAATATGCGGCCGGACATATTTGAAGCACCATCAAAACACTGACCACGTAATGTTTCAAATTCAAGACCAAGTCTTATTGCCATATTTTTTATAACCAAAAAAAGTGTTTCAGATTTCGAATCTTGGGGATTGTACATACCTATAAATTTCTCTCTTATTTTCAACGTATGTTTTTCTACATATCTCACACACAGAGTAAATTGTTCATTGCCACTAATGTCCGTTGTTTCATCAACCATCATACCCTAGAAGTTGCTATTTTTAACATCTTTTATAATATTGCGTTCTATAGAGTGTGCCATTATTTCTATTAATTCGTTCTGAATGTCTACACTTAGCCATTTATCTCTTCTATTCAACCAATTTTTTAGAGCAGGTACATCTCTCGCACGTTCTTGAACCAACTCCATGAGGTTTCCAGAAGTCATTGTTTGCCCTTGTAGAGCTTGCCCTATTCTAGCCAGATAATTAATAGATCTGACTATCACACCAAGAGCACAGTAAGCTTCCTCTTGTTGTGCTTTTGATTTAGTACTCAGTAGATTTATTATCTGAGTTCCCTTATTTTGTATACTGTTATTGTGAACAGACTTAGTATGGTAGGCACTTCGTTCATGTACCCGAAACTTTTCCATAGCCTTCTTCCAATTTCTGAATCCAATTTTAATGAAACTTAATTCAATATCAGTATGGCATTTTTCATCGTTATACGCTCTGATGCATTCATAACACAATACAACGTTACGTGAAGTATCGTAATGAAGCTAAGGAAACATTTGAAACTATTTTAATTGATACGACCGATTAGTTTCGTTTTTTGGAAATAAAAAGTTCTTACTGGGCACGTATCTAGAGGTAATTATAGGTAAATTATCTTGAGTTTCATGACGACTAGTGCCCGCAATATTGCTTGGCTTAGTTTTGTATCCAGGATCGCCTAAAATAAAATTTAAAAACTTAATTTTGAAAGTAGAATTTCTACTAAATTTTAGAATTTACAATTTTTGAAAGTAATAATTACAATTTTTAAAACCAATAACCAGACTATGTTCAAAAACCTTTTATAATGCAATAAATTAGGTAGCTATAAGTTAAGATCAATTTTATGCTTTTTTTAATTACTTACTAATAGACGTAATTTCTTGTACTGCGTTGGATGAATTATTACAATTATTTAATTGTCCTGAGGTAAAATATTTTAATAAAGTGTTTTTAGTAGTTTTTTCCCGAAAACATTATGTCACCCTAACTTTTATAAAAAAAATATAAAAACACGTAATCGTAACAAACTAACACTTCCACATCGATTTTGGACGACTACTAACAAATTAAGCGTGTTCGGTCCTAACACAAAACAATAATATGGGTTTGTTTTATGTGTAAGCGATTTGGCGACATTCGGTTTTTTTGTAACGTTTAGATTTTAAGACAGTTTATGTTATTTATACTTCCTATTCTTGTTCATTTGTAACTATGTAAAGATTTTAAGTTTTTACGATTTTAACAAAACACCAAACCTTTGGCAGGGGCGTGTTTGGTCATTAATAAGGGTGCAACGACTGTCCTGGTATCCCTTCTAAACAAATCTTTGTTTGATGTACCGCCGACTTAACACTTGCAAAACGGTAGTGCTACTACCGTATCATTTTGCAAGCAGTTCAAATAAATTCATTCTTTTTAACGGTCACGCGGGATCTATTAATTAAAAATTTGCAGATATAGTATGTCATAAATCTTTGCTCAAGTAAATAATTCTTTAATGTAGAAAGTATTAATAAAACAAGTTAAATGTAATTGTCTTTATCGTTTTTTATCAAGTAACCATCGATCAAATTAATCCTTTTGGGACAACGATTCCTACAAAGCGTTGCCCTAGCCCTCTGGTTGAAAGATCCATGTCAGCTATTTATATCTAATCTACCAACACTCGATATATTTACAGCTTTGTTTATGCTGACATACCGTTTATGCTTTTGCATCCCTTAAAATGACTTATTTGCCGCTTCCGACTGGTTACTTAGAATTCAGGTAGTAGCTCGACTGATGCGCCCCGCATGTGTTTATGCAAACGTTTGCAGGATTTCTTTCATGTTGTATAATACGTATAGTGCTGGTATAAAACAAAATAGTTTAAAAAGAAAAATTACTAGGAGTAATAATTATGTAATTAGCAATAAATCCCCAATTGAAATGTGAAGGGGCTCAGCCCCCTCTATAGTATCCTCGAGGGGGCTCAAGCCCCCCTTGACCCCCCGGTTCCGAGGCCTCTGAAAAATATTCTTAAAAACATTCTAATAATATTCTAGGAATATTATATGAATCAGCAATATAACATTCATAAGATATCCTAACTATAGTATGAACAAAAAATAACTCCATCAAAGGTGCCTTTGGTATTATGAACTCGTATGTGTATTAATAACACCAGAAAATTATATCAAATTAATAACAACCGTCACTGTCAAAGGACTCTGATTATTTTGTATAATTTTCTAGTGTTATAATAAACATGGCTTCAAAATCCTAAAGGCACCTTTGATGGAGTTACTTTTTACTCATACTATAGAATGTTAAATAAATATTATTAAAATAATATTGAAGAAATATTTTAAATAAGATATTAGCTAAATATTTAGGTGGATGTTGAAAAAGATATGTTTTAAATATTTGAAAATGAATATTTATATAATATATCTGTGCTATTGGGGATATAACATTCATAAGATATCCTAACTAGAATGTTAAATAAATATTATCAAAATAATATTGAAGAAATATTTTAAATAATATATTAGCTAAATATTTAGGCGGATGTTGAAAAAGATATATTTTAAATATTTGAAAATGAATATTTATATAATATATGTGTGCTACTAGGGTCTGATGTCGATGCCCTAATATCCACCGATGCTAATGAAAAGCTTAAGGTTAACTTACAAATAATATATTGGAAAGTTCCACATATTCAACCAGGATTGGCGGAAGAATTATCATTAACAAAACATATTGACACTCAAGTGGAATTTAGAAGCTGGGAAACACATATTTATCCCGCTGTACCGCAAACGGATAAGCACAGTTGGTCTATTAAAACATCGACCGCTCTGGAAAGTAGGTATTGCGGTACTTGAGACCTATCCCTCCACTTTTTTATGGCCACGCCCCTTCCCCCTCCAGGCTCCTCCCCTCGCCTGTAATTGGTTACCCCCACTCCTGTAGCTCCTCCCCCTTCGCTGTGATTGGTTACCCCCACTCCTGTAGCTCCTCCCTTGCTTCTGATTGGCTGACAGCGGCCATTTTGGAACTCGTCGCCATTTTGACCACGCCCGCCGCCGCCATTACGGGAATCTGTATTACCGGCAATCTGTGTGCTGCCAATAGAGGGCGTAATGCTACAATTAGTGTGTATTGCTAAGAGAGGGCGTCATGAAGGGATCTGTATGACCGGCAGACTGTGTACTACTACTAGGGGGCGGTGTCATGAAGAAATCTGTATTACTACCGGTATGATGATGTAGAGGCAACCATTTTATATCACAGCATCTTGCGCGCGCGCTAAATTTGAATCTGTCAATTTTAAATTTGTCATTTTTGCATATGTCAATTTTAAATTTGTCATTTTAAATCTGTCATTTTTGCATCTGTCATTTATACGTATGTCAATTTTAATCTGTCATTTTAGCGTCTGTCATTTTTTGAATTTGTCATTCTTGAAGGAACCATCTTGGATTTCCCCAGATTTGATTTTTCCCGCTACAAGTTCTGCTGCTGCTACCTTTCTCTCTCACACATACACCCTGTACTCTTTCCACTACCTTTTCTAGAAGAAATAATAAAGCCATATAGGAATTAAAAAAAAATTATGTTTATTAATATATATTGTTATGACTACATTTTAATTTATAATAAAATTGTTGATAGAATGCTGGTGATGATGATAGCTTGAGGACTTCAGGACTGACCTCTGTTTTCTATTTGCGGTTCCAGGGGCTGTAACAACAACAACAACAATAGAACATTAAAAAAGGGGGTTTATTGTAAACTTGATGTTTACCCACTACATACCTTATTTATTTCCACAAACATGCAGTTATCATAACACCTTGTTTTTCCTAAGTACAATAGGCCTAGAGAAATCGTTTTAGCTCCAATCTGCTGGTTAATCTCGGTAACCCTTTGATCTGTTAACTTGTCGCTGATCCGCTTGGGTAGAAACGTAACATGGTTTTCGGCAACAACAATCACACTTTGACGTTTATCACGGCAAATGACTCTTTTGAATTGTAGTATCTCTGCAATTTCTTTTATTTTGTAATCACATAACTTCTTGATCGGCTTCTGACTAATGGGAGATTTGTTCAATTGTTGTATTAGCAAATCCATTTTTTCTATGTAAAAAAAACAAAGACACACATGATAGAACTTAAATAGCAACATTTTAAAATTTAAATCTTAACACACACAAGAATAATAATAATTATTTAACATACCTAGTTGAAGCAAACAATAATAGTAATTATCACTAGCACCGTAGCCGACGACGACGAGAACAAACTAAAAACGGAAGGGTTCCACGGAACTTTTATAACCTTCTAAACTGCAAGAATGAACACGCTTGTGTAGATGTAACTATTTTGATAAGCATTTAATTGATATAACATATTTACATCTACGCGAACAAATATTAAGATCGATTCATACTCATAATTTAAAAGCTAAATTAGCGAATAATAAAATATTATAATATTGATTTGTATTGTTGAAATTATGAGTTACAGCAGTTTCTATTATTAACAAATTAATAAACGTTCTTTAGATCATTTCTTTGTGGTCGTAGCTGTATAATTATTATAATTTTTATTAATAGAATTATTAGTTATTTAGGTATAAATGCTAAGACCCTTCTTTGATTTTAATATCCAGCTGTAATTTAAGGTCAAATAGGGCTGTGATTAATTATAACTAATTTATTCAATTGTTTTTTAAATTGATACAATGTTACCTCTATATTTGTTTTTTTTTCGTATCGTCTGATAATAGTTTTATTCCAGATGATATTTTCTTTGAATTCCCTTTTGATCGTGTCATCCTTATCAGAACAAAAGTAAATCTCGCACTTTGACGGGTCTGTTTTCAACCCCCAACTGTTTGCAACGTTCATTTATGAGTTGAAAGTCCGACAAGACATCTTGAGGTAAATCTCCCGGTGTTTTGTCGTCAATCTAAACGACTATGTATGTCTGTACCAACAAATGCGGCGTAGTAAAGGGGAAAAAAAATTTCTCGTAGAGTTACAACTTGCGGCTGTATGTCTTAATTAAATACACCGTACAGTTCGATTTACGATCTAATAATAAATAACGACGACGACGGTCAATCTGACGGGTTTAAAATAAACCTTTTCTGCTATGCCCCTGTCTAATGCTGCCCACCTGTCTTTTAAATAGTTTTACATTCAATCATGCAAGTTAAAACAGGATAGAATTCGTATATATTGCGTATTTCATTTAATTATTATGCAGTCGTATTTAAGGGAACCTGTCTCGACAGGATAGAACAAGCAAAAGGATTTAATCAAGAGTGTATAAAAGCAAAAATCAGAATCGCAATTTTTTCCCAGAAATTTATTACCTATTTACCTAATTTTTATGTTGATTGTTGAAAGTGATATGAAACGCGCACTCTAGTCTATTGTCCTATTGACAGGGTCATAAAATCTCCCAAAAATTCCTTTCCTATACTGAGTGTAAATAAGCAATTTCCAGGTAAAAACCCCTTTCTGTGTAAAAACTTTATTTCTAAAATGAAAGACAGAAAATAACATTTCAAATTGATTTATGACCGCACGTGTTCAAATAGATATCATCGGGGATCTTAATGTGTTATATATTGAAGCTAAAAAACGAATTGTTTATAACAGATTTAAATCTTGATTGTATGAGTTCTAACAAGATACAAGGGGTGTTGATCATCGTAAAAAACTCTTTTATAATCATTTTGAAAGCAAAGATGAACAGGGCATATATGTATAATATACATTTATAATAGTCCTACGTGTAATTAATAATAAAATTTTATATTATTTAAACTATTAATAACTATTGTATCGAGCAGAAGAATAATAAATGCATTAAATTATTATAAAAAGGGTCCTTAAAGTACCGTAGCTTTTTTCACAGAGAGACCGTATAAAACAATCTCCCAAAAATTCATTTCCTATACTGAGTCTAAATAAGCAATTTCCAGGTAAAAATTCCTTTCTCTGTAAAAACTTTATTTCTAAAATGCTAAAAACTGAATGCAAGAATTTAATTAAATATCTCTTAGAGCATTTTAAAAGAATACACTTTCTTTAAATTTTTATAGAATTTTCTTTAAACATTTTTCTTTTAAATAAACGCACACAATTAAATCAATTTACAGAATTGCAGAGGAACTTTTTGATTATTAGGGGAAATAATTATACCCTCCATATTCAAGTTGAATCTTGTTCGTCACACCTGCGTTCAATAAAAAACGATATGACAGCTGAATGAATTATAACCCCAGAGGACCAGAGTGGTACACCATTTAATCTAAGAGATAAATCTAGACGGTTATGTATGTCAGCGCTGTAGTCAAAGAAAATAACATTTCAAATTGATTTATTACCCGCACGTGTTCATCGGGGCGCGCGCGTTGTTCCTTTGTTAAACGAACAGGTTGAATCGTGTTTATTTATAGTCTTGCATAATATTGCGCAATACAGCTCGAGCCCTATAAAACCATACCACTGTCACTTGCTTGTGATTGCTCGAAGCAGCTATACATGTATGTTTTTTGTGCGTACTGTTAATTATTACGTATTACGTTTGTGTTTAAACTGGTTTGTGTCAATCTTAGCTGTTATTACCAGTTGTTGCTACAGGCCTTATTTGAAATCTACAACTTTAATCGAACAAAAAAGGTAGGATTTTATTATTATTATTGTTTATAATAATCTGAGGTTACGGGAACTGAGTTATAATAACGTCTTTGTAGTTTTTGCAAGACGAGCGTCAGCTGGGTATAAGAACGAACATTTTCTCCGTGGTAAAATAATTATTTAAGATACATTTGAACAATATATATAACGTATTTGTTTATAATAATAATAATAATGTTAAATTTGAATTTCAGCAATATAGGAATAGTTTTATATTTTTAATTTTCCCTAGTTTTATTATCGATTAAAGCTAGCATAGTAATTGTTTTATGCGAAGTGTAACCCTGTAATAATCTTTTTGTGTAACCGTTATTAGGTGTTTATCTAGGGGGTTGTAACATAGTTATTCAAATCATAATTTGAGGTTATGCTTTTTTTTATTTTTAATTAAGAGAGTTCTTTGATTACAAGCACTTAGTTATATTTAAATCGTAAATTTTACAGAAAATGTATCGGCGAATGTACGTGCATGGGCCCGAGGTGTATTACAATGGTTGTACAGCAACACCAGGCATAGAGGTATTGTAAGTAGACTTTTTTTTATCTATCTATAAACAACATACTAAAACGGTGTTAATATTTTTCAGTTCTTGATGCATTGTATGGGTGTGGAGAACCTCTACCCTCATATTCGGCGGCCGTCGCGATCGAGGTGGCCACAGGTCATATGGATGTCGGGGGATTTATAATAGTTGCTAGGTTGTACGTGAGACTTGACCAGCGAGAGGGGTGGATTGTTTATGTATGTTTTATCAATCTATATATGACGGTGTAAATATATGTAGCTTTACTTTTTGTTTTTCAGGATATATATCAACTAGTTCTAAACGATATTTAAAATAATAAATACATTAAATCACTATCTGTCTTTTTAATTAGCATCCATTCTCTCTTTTTACAGTGAAAAATAGGTGAAAAACCTTCTCAATAAAGCTTCTTTTTCATTTCATATTTGAAACTATTTACTAGAAAGCTGGTAATTATGAAATTTGGTTTTTAATAAATTAAACTGTCAGTGCGGGAATTATATAGATCTGAGATTTGTACAAAGGGAATTATTGTCACGTATATGTATCATGGCTGCATAAACTAAACTTTCCAGTGTCATAAGTATTGAACCCAGACGGCGTTTGATTGATTAATAACTTAGAGTTCCTTTATGATAATATTAAATAATAAAAATAAGAGTTGGGACATGTACGAGGCCAGATTTTAATTGGCTGGATCCAATGTCAAGGAGTACATGATCTTAATAGTCTGACGCTTTGTTTTTTTAATTGTATAACAACATTTACATTACTTTACACCCTAATACACATTTTCTTTATGAAATTAGATTTTCTTAATATATGTATTTTTTATAAGTAAATAAATTATTATAGAAAGAAACAAGAAAACAGAAGAAACAATTTGTCAAATCAAACAACTGAAAATTGATAGGTGAAAATACTTCATGAGAAATCAAGTCGTTCTTGACAAAGGATCCACATGTCCTAACTCTTAACTTATATAACCTATTATTATTATATAGGAACTCTGTAATAACTGGGTAATAGCGGCGTAAATTCAGCCCTTATTTTAAAAGTTTAATTTTCATTGCAGCCAATTTCGACACTGAATTTTTTTTAACATTTTTTATCGGGGGTTATAAAGTTCTCTTTTTATGTGCTCTGTCAACGAGTTTGAGAATTATCGCCCTTTCTACTAGGTGATAAACATTTGAGAGCATCGTTCTAGAGATTTCTATCTTGCCGGTCATCGTTAGACAAGAGTAGCAAAATTGTCAGAAAGGTATTTTGTTTTCTCAGCTGTTATAGATCGCTTAATCAGATTTAAAAAAAAGGTCCGTTATACATGTAGCTTATTTTACGTAATCAAGTGTTCTATTGTATTAGAATTTATAGACATGACAATTTTTCCCTCATAAACCAAGAACAGCTCTTAATAAATATAAACTGTTGACTCTGGGCAGGGGAATAAAAATTATCTATGTTGAGATCTACATTTTAAACATCAATAAATTAATAGGCAGGTGTTCTCGTGGGAACTTGATTTTACCCAACTCTCAGGTGATAACTATCAAAGGTATGCTGCGCATCACCTTTGATAACCCTATGGGATATTGCGTAAGATCTTGTAGTTTGGTAACGCGTCCACCAAAGGGGGGAGGCTTGTTCACTGTTTGGGTATAAAAATCTAAACTCATAGCAATACCTGCTCTATATATATATATATATATGTATATATATATATATATATATATATATATATATATATATATATATATATATATATATATATATATATATATATATATATATATGCTCGACTACAGTTCAAGAGCTTCATTACGTTTAGTGGTTGTAAAATAAAAACTCTGTGTGTGTGTGTGTGTGTGTGTGTGTGTGTGTGTGTGTGTGTGTGTGTGTGTGTGTTAGTACCGGCCTAAATCATCAACTTTAGCCAACCATAAGGTAGGAATTTTCTCTTATTTTTGTAATGATTCATTTGTACTAAATTTACGCGTTGATGTTGTTTTAAGAGAGAAAAAAAAAGTAACAACAAAACATCATGTCGCTATTATCATTAAACGAGATCGAAGACGGTAACAGTCTAAATGAGTTACAATTACAACAACAGTTTCGGCAGTGTATCTTAGACGCTGGAGTCAGCATACCTATTTCAGTAACAGTGCTTGTAACGGTCTAAGCTAACGTCATACATAACATGCAAAAGTTTGATAAAATACATGACTGCATGCTCACCTATGTCAACACTTGATAAAATAATTGTAGTACATTTGTATATATTCTTTCACGTTGCAGGAAGTCTTTTTAAATAGATGAAAGATATAAATTTTGTATTTAGTAAATGCTTTAAGTCATATTAAAAATGATTGTATATGTTTTATGAGAACTCGATAAATGTTTTTAGTTTTCGTATAAAAGAAAATGAATATGTCAAGATGTACGTCTGTGCATGTATATACTTTCAAACTGCGCGTGTATCTGTTTGAAATTGCTCATTTTTATGCTTTATTATGTACGTCTGTGCGTGTATCTGTTTGAAATTGCTCGTGTTTATGCTTTATTATGTACATCTGTGCGTGTATATACTTTTAATGTACGTCTGTGCGTGTATCTGTTTGAAATTGCGCGTGTTTATGCTTTATTATGTACGTCAGTGTGTGTATCTGTTTGAAATTGCACGTGTTTATGCTTTATTATGTACGTCTGTGCGTGTATCTGTTTGAAATTGCTCATGTTTATGCTTTATTATGTACGTCTGTGCGTGTATCTGTTTGAAATTGCTCGTGTTTATGCTTTATTATGTACGTCTGTGCGTGTATCTGTTTGAAATTGCGCGTGTTTATGCTTTATTATGTACGTCTGTGCGTGTATCTGTTTGAAATTTCGCGTGTTTATGCTTTATTATGTACGTCTGTGCGTGTATCTGTTTGAAATTGCGCGTGTTTATGCTTTATTATGTACGTCAGTGTGTGTATCTGTTTGAAATTGCGCGTGTTTATGCTTTATTATGTACGTCTGTGCGTGTATCTGTTTGAAATTGCGCGTGTTTATGCTTTATTATGTACGTCAGTGCGTGTATCTGTTTGAAATTGCGCGTGTTTATGCTTTATTATGTACGTCAGTGCGTGTATCTGTTTGAAATTGCGCGTGTTTATGCTTTATTATGTACGTCTGTGCGTGTATCTGTTTGAAATTGCGCGTGTTTATGCTTTATTATGTACGTCAGTGCGTGTATCTGTTTGAAATTGCGCGTGTTTATGCTTTATTATGTACGTCTGTGCGTGTATCTGTTTGAAATTGCTCGTGTTTATGCTTTATTATGTACGTCAGTGCGTGTATCTGTTTGAAATTGCGCGTGTATGTACATGTAACCGGACTATATAAACAGGAACTTTGTTCCTGATCATTCATTAGACGTTATAGAACGACGCTTGTGTGATGTATGCGGTCTGAACATTCGACGCTCCGGGTATGCAAGCCATATGAATATACACCGTGGACACAAAGTCCCATGTACTAAATGTTTCAAATCTTTTTCACGTAATAGTAGTTATAAAAGACACTTGAAAACAATCCATTGTACCAGCACAGGTGCGAATAATAATAATGATAATAAGACAAAGCCTAGAAATGATTTAATAATTAAAGACGCGGGTCTGAAACGTATGCATACCAATGAACCCTGTGACACAAATAAAGAAATAAGGCTCGATGATAATGAAATAATAAACGCTCGTAATGCTATACGTAATAAATTAGCCTACTTTCACAGTGATAAAACTGAATCTCGACCGGGGACCGTTTATCTCTCACCGAAACTTGAACAGGCATCTTCAGTTACATCTGTTGAAGATGATGATGATGATGATGATGAGGAAGAAGAAGAAGAAGAAGAATGCGATTCCGACTTAAGGATTTATCAAGAATTCTCTAACTATTATAGAGCATTATTAGCTAGCGGAGAAAACAAAAACGTAGATAAAACTAGGTACGGTCTATATAATGACATCGATAAGTGGCGATTTGCTTGTTCACGAGTACAGTTTCAGGGAAAAGATATTTTAATTAAAAACAAACTTTTCAATGGAACACCCGGGCTGTTTACTTTACTAACGCTTAAACGAATAAACCCTCCTAGTCCAACAGAGGAAGATATCGACAACTATATGAAAATAATCTCACTATTGCTCATAAGACTATAGGCGCAACGGTCGACTAATAAGCGTTAAACATTGGAAATACGAAAATGTAATCAGACCAAATTTATACAGAATAACAGACTTTGAGGTTAGTCTTCCCAAAAAGTTAAACAAGATGATGAAACCGGATTGGATACGTCAGAGTACGCCTGATCAACTAGTGGATCGACTACAATTGTTGTACGCCACAAAGAAAGCTCATAGCAACAGTCTCGAAAACGACAACGAAATAATTTCAGTCATCACAGAGCTTAAAGCGAGAAAAATCATAGAATAAGTAAATATTTAATTTGTACTATGTAATATAGCCGTATTGTAATAGTATTTATATGTAATATTTTTGATAAGATGATAAAATAAACGAAATACATTCTATAAAATCTTCTTATTTCTCAACCTCTCGCTGCCTCAGTAAACGTTCTGGTATGTCTGTTTCTAGACTTATTTAATAAGATTGCATAATGCTCTATGGATTTCATAAAGCGATTGATTAATTTAAATATTTTAGAAGAGGTGAACCTGCAGAGTTTTGGGTAGAATACTCTTCCGAGCGCGAATTATAACAAGCAATACATTTCTTAATTTTTAATAATAATATTTTAGAGTGATTTATGTCTCCAATAGCCGGGTTGTTTTATAGAAAGAATAGAATTTGAAAAATACGTCGCGCTCTTTAAATTTATAATAATACCTCACGGTCATCTTGAGCTGGTATATGTTGTGTTTTATCGAACCGTAAACCAAGCCAAACATCAGGTACTACTGCCGACGTAAGAAAGTGAGAAAGATTCTCATAGAATAAAAGATTAATGTTCTATAATGGTTATCCGAGAACAGATAGTTGTTTAGTTATTTAATTATTGTTTTGTTGTTGTTCAATACAAATTTTGAGAAAGATTGTCATAGAATAAAAAGATTAATGTTCTATATGTGTGTATTATTACTATTCTTACCCATCTGTACCATGGCATGAAAAAAAAGCGATAGCTATAACTAGTATGAGAGAGAAGCATGAATGAGGTAATTACCTACACACCTACCTGTGATGACGTGTCATTAAACAAGATGAGACTTGTCTGCCAGCGATACACACACCTGCCTGTGATGATGACGTGTCATTAAACAGGATGAAACTTGTCTGCCAGCAATGACAGCTTGTTTACCGTATGCATGATACTGAGCATGCGCTGGATCTAGGTAAGTACAAGTGACTATATAAAGCCGACCGTTGTTAGCGTGTAGCAGTAGACAGTACGTGTGCAGCAACAGTAGCAGCAGCAATTACGATGATGTCGAGCAGTCCTAATTATTATTGTTATGATAACGAGACCTGTTAGAGCGAAGCTCTGGAAATAGGTAAGTTGTTGTTGTTTATAAAGCTTCAAGTTCGTATGCTAATTTGTGTCTATTTTGTTGCTGCTTGTTTAGATGAGGAAGGTTCGGATGTTGCAGATCATGCATCATCATCATCAGCAAGTACCGACAACGACGGTCAAGCGTGGAACAATGAAGAAGAAACAGGTAAGGTGTTTAAAAACTTTTGTGTGTTTATGCTTATATTAATCGATTATTGTATTATTATTGTTTTAGCGTTCCTGTCGCAGCAGCAGCAGCCTCTATACTACGCTGATGACGCTGTAGCAGCAGCATCAGCAAACTTTACCATCATAGATACACCGGTAGCTGCAGCTAAAGGTGAAGTACGTGTTCAACTGCTCGGGGCTGTCCAGTATCCGTTGTATGTTACGAGACCTCCAGGGGAAAAAGAAAACTACGACCATATACACAACATTCAAGTAGGACTTATTCCACCCAACGACGACGACGTCCAGGGAGAATTTGACGTAGTGGTGAAACTCGAGTGCGTGAATAGCATATGTGAGTATGGTGAAATTGTGTTGTCGGAACGGGACTGGTTCGAACTGTATGATATACGAGTCGAGGCAATGTTTAAAAATTTCTTTTATGGTTGCTGCTGCTGCAACGACAACGACCCTGACAACAGCAACAAAACACATCGTGATAAACATTTGAAATTCCATCTATGTGAGAATTTATACATCGAGATTATTCACAACGAGTTTTTCGGCAACAGGGTTGCGATTCATGATAAAAATCGTATTATAACCTTAAAAGATTACGAGTTTCAGTCTATACTGCATTTAGCACCGTTGATCAATCATCAGGCTCGAACGTTACGTCACCTCGACTTTTCGCGTTTCTACCACGCAAACATAGAGAACGTAGCAGAGGGTCAACTGAAACGCAACTATGAAGATGTCTATAAATCGCTCCCGACATCCGATTCAATTTTATTCACGACCGAACTGTTATGCGGTTACTACTCAGCTACCAGTTTAATAGACAACACAGCAGCAGCAGCAACTGGTTGTGGATTGAACTCGTTCATTTTATTAGAAATAATAAAACATTATCCGCAAAAGTTTATCGACGCCGTACGTACACAACTGCTATTATATCAGCAACAGCAGTCGGAGACGCAAGCGACGACAACGTTTGCACCGTCATACTGAGGACACCTTGGCGCAAATAAACTTAGAAATAGGTTACAACAAAAATATTTGTATACAATTTGCAAGTGTTACGAACTCTCGGCTCATACTGTGTGTGTGTGTGTGTGAATAATTTGTCAAATATGGATATTGTTACTCTCTGTCTATTAAATGTATAACAAAAAAAATAAACAATATGTATAAACATTGATGTTTTATTTGCTAGCATGATTAAGACTGAAGGGCGTTCATACATACATCAAAGTGTTTGTTCCTACCTAGTATACATGTAACGAGTATACAAGTATGAGAGAACTAATAATGATACAATTACACCTGCCGATGATGATGATGACGTGTCAGCGACAGGATTAGACTTGTTTGTCAACATCGACAACTTGTTTACCGTATACGTGTTACTGAGTATGCGCGCAAGACCTAGGTAGGTGTACGTGTCTATATAAAGTTAGCAGTTATTAGGCTACTAGTTAGGCAGTTAGGTACTAGTAGCAGCAGACAACACGTGTACAGCAACCGCAGCAGTAATCAATATGATGATGACGAGCAGTTCTAATTCTTGTTACGACGACGACGACTCCTGTAGGATCGAAACCCTGGAAATAGGTAAGTTGTTGTTTAGAAAAAACTTCAGGGTGTTTGTATATATATATATATATATATATATATATATATATATATATATATATATATATATATATATATATATATATATTTGTATATATATATATATATATATATATATATATATATATATATATATATATATATATATATATATACATATATATATACAAACACCCTGAAGTTTTTTCTAAACAACAACTTACCTATTTCCAGGGTTTCGATCCTACAGGAGTCGTCGTCGTCGTAACAAGAATTAGAACTGCTCGTCATCATCATATTGATTACTGCTGCGGTTGCTGTACACGTGTTGTCTGCTGCTACTAGTACCTAACTGCCTAACTAGTAGCCTAATAACTGCTAACTTTATATAGACACGTACACCTACCTAGGTCTTGCGCGCATACTCAGTAACACGTATACGGTAAACAAGTTGTCGATGTTGACAAACAAGTCTAATCCTGTCGCTGACACGTCATCATCATCATCGGCAGGTGTAATTGTATCATTATTAGTTCTCTCATACTTGTATACTCGTTACATGTATACTAGGTAGGAACAAACACTTTGATGTATGTATGAACGCCCTTCAGTCTTAATCATGCTAGCAAATAAAACATCAATGTTTATACATATTGTTTATTTTTTTTGTTATACATTTAATAGACAGAGAGTAACAATATCCATATTTGACAAATTATTCACACACACACACACACACAGTATGAGCCGAGAGTTCGTAACACTTGCAAATTGTATACAAATATTTTTGTTGTAACCTATTTCTAAGTTTATTTGCGCCAAGGTGTCCTCAGTATGACGGTGCAAACGTTGTCGTCGCTTGCGTCTCCGACTGCTGTTGCTGATATAATAGCAGTTGTGTACGTACGGCGTCGATAAACTTTTGCGGATAATGTTTTATTATTTCTAATAAAATGAACGAGTTCAATCCACAACCAGTTGCTGCTGCTGCTGTGTTGTCTATTAAACTGGTAGCTGAGTAGTAACCGCATAACAGTTCGGTCGTGAATAAAATTGAATCGGATGTCGGGAGCGATTTATAGACATCTTCATAGTTGCGTTTCAGTTGACCCTCTGCTACGTTCTCTATGTTTGCGTGGTAGAAACGCGAAAAGTCGAGGTGACGTAACGTTCGAGCCTGATGATTGATCAACGGTGCTAAATGCAGTATAGACTGAAACTCGTAATCTTTTAAGGTTATAATACGATTTTTATCATGAATCGCAACCCTGTTGCCGAAAAACTCGTTGTGAATAATCTCGATGTATAAATTCTCACATAGATGGAATTTCAAATGTTTATCACGATGTGTTTTGTTGCTGTTGTCAGGGTCGTTGTCGTTGCAGCAGCAGCAACCATAAAAGAAATTTTTAAACATTGCCTCGACTCGTATATCATACAGTTCGAACCAGTCCCGTTCCGACAACACAATTTCACCATACTCACATATGCTATTCACGCACTCGAGTTTCACCACTACGTCAAATTCTCCCTGGACGTCGTCGTCGTTGGGTGGAATAAGTCCTACTTGAATGTTGTGTATATGGTCGTAGTTTTCTTTTTCCCCTGGAGGTCTCGTAACATACAACGGATACTGGACAGCCCCGAGCAGTTGAACACGTACTTCACCTTTAGCTGCAGCTACCGGTGTATCTATGATGGTAAAGTTTGCTGATGCTGCTGCTACAGCGTCATCAGCGTAGTATAGAGGCTGCTGCTGCTGCGACAGGAACGCTAAAACAATAATAATACAATAATCGATTAATATAAGCATAAACACACAAAAGTTTTTAAACACCTTACCTGTTTCTTCTTCATTGTTCCACGCTTGACCGTCGTTGTCGGTACTTGCTGATGATGATGATGCATGATCTGCAACATCCGAACCTTCCTCATCTAAACAAGCAGCAACAAAATAGACACAAATTAGCATACGAACTTGAAGCTTTATAAACAACAACAACTTACCTATTTCCAGAGCTTCGCTCTAACAGGTCTCGTTATCATAACAATAATAATTAGGACTGCTCGACATCATCGTAATTGCTGCTGCTACTGTTGCTGCACACGTACTGTCTACTGCTACACGCTAACAACGGTCGGCTTTATATAGTCACTTGTACTTACCTAGATCCAGCGCATGCTCAGTATCATGCATACGGTAAACAAGCTGTCATTGCTGGCAGACAAGTTTCATCCTGTTTAATGACACGTCATCATCACAGGCAGGTGTGTGTATCGCTGGCAGACAAGTCTCATCTTGTTTAATGACACATCACAGGTAGGTGTGTAGGTAATTACCTCATTCATGCTTCTCTCTCATACTAGTTATAGCTATCGCTTTTTTTTCATGCCATGGTACAGATGGGTAAGAATAGTAATAATACACACATATAGAACATTAATCTTTTTATTCTATGACAATCTTTCTCAAAATTTGTATTGAACAACAACAAAACAATAATTAAATAACTAAACAACTATCTGTTCTCGGATAACCATTATAGAACATTAATCTTTTATTCTATGAGAATCTTTCTCACTTTCTTACGTCGGCAGTAGTACCTGATGTTTGGCTTGGTTTACGGTTCGATAAAACACAACATATACCAGCTCAAGATGACCGTGAGGTATTATTATAAATTTAAAGAGCGCGACGTATTTTTCAAATTCTATTCTTTCTATAAAACAACCCGGCTATTGGAGACATAAATCACTCTAAAATATTATTATTAAAAATTAAGAAATGTATTGCTTGTTATAATTCGCGCTCGGAAGAGTATTCTACCCAAAACTCTGCAGGTTCACCTCTTCTAAAATATTTAAATTAATCAATCGCTTTATGAAATCCATAGAGCATTATGCAATCTTATTAAATAAGTCTAGAAACAGACATACCAGAACGTTTACTGAGGCAGCGAGAGGTTGAGAAATAAGAAGATTTTATAGAATGTATTTCGTTTATTTTATCATCTTATCAAAAATATTACATATAAATACTATTACAATACGGCTATATTACATAGTACAAATTAAATATTTACTTATTCTATGATTTTTCTCGCTTTAAGCTCTGTGATGACTGAAATTATTTCGTTGTCGTTTTCGAGACTGTTGCTATGAGCTTTCTTTGTGGCGTACAACAATTGTAGTCGATCCACTAGTTGATCAGGCGTACTCTGACGTATCCAATCCGGTTTCATCATCTTGTTTAACTTTTTGGGAAGACTAACCTCAAAGTCTGTTATTCTGTATAAATTTGGTCTGATTACATTTTCGTATTTCCAATGTTTAACGCTTATTAGTCGACCGTTGCGCCTATAGTCTTATGAGTAATAGTGAGATTATTTTCATATAGTTGTCGATATCTTCCTCTGTTGGACTAGGAGGGTTTATTCGTTTAAGCGTTAGTAAAGTAAACAGCCCGGGTGTTCTATTGAAAAGTTTGTTTTTAATTAAAATATCTTTTCCCTGAAACTGTACTCGTGAACAAGCAAATCGCCACTTATCGATGTCATTATATAGACCGTACCTAGTTTTATCTACGTTTTTGTTTTCTCCGCTAGCTAATAATGCTCTATAATAGTTAGAGAATTCTTGATAAATCCTTAAGTCGGAATCGCATTCTTCTTCTTCTTCTTCTTCCTCATCATCATCATCATCATCATCTTCAACAGATGTAACTGAAGATGCCTGTTCAAGTTTCGGTGAGAGATAAACGGTCCCCGGTCGAGATTCAGTTTTATCACTGTGAAAGTAGGCTAATTTATTACGTATAGCATTACGAGCGTTTATTATTTCATTATCATCGAGCCTTATTTCTTTATTTGTGTCACAGGGTTCATTGGTATGCATACGTTTCAGACCCGCGTCTTTAATTATTAAATCATTTCTAGGCTTTGTCTTATTATCATTATTATTATTCGCACCTGTGCTGGTACAATGGATTGTTTTCAACTGCATTTCGGTGTTCTTCTCTTCTTACTTGAATTCTTCTGTTGGTCTGCCCTATGTAGGATTCCCCGCAGTCTTTACATGGGATCTCGTATACTCCTTGGCTTTCTAGTGGTATTTTTGCTTTTGCGGATGGAAGCATGTTTCCAATCTTCTTGTCGGTGTTGAAGATGGTGTCGATGTTGTGTTTTCTCAGCACTCTACTTATTTTGTCCGTGGTCCCTTTGATGTACGGTAAGTGCGCTTTGGATACCGATGTTTCTTCTTCCTTTGGCTTTGGGTCCCTTGGTGTTAACGCTTTCTTGATATTTCTGGAAGAGAAACCATTTTGTTTTACAAGACTGCGGGGAATCCTACATAGGGCAGACCAACAGAAGAATTCAAGTAAGAAGAGAAGAACACCGAAATGCAGTCAACAAAAATGAGAGAACGTCTTCACTAGCACAACATGTAAGTGGTACATCTCATAACATAGATTTCGAAAATACAAAAGTTTTAGCGAATATACAACATAAGACCCGACGAACCATAAGAGAAGCCATTGAGATCGAGAAACGTCCAAACAATCTTAATACCAGGGACGATACACAGCGACTACCATCAGCTTGGAAACCAGCTATAACCAGCATCACCGTCAAGAAGCGAAAACCAGCACAGCAGAACGATAAAAGGGAAAGCGAGAGAAAGCCACCGGATCAAGCGAGACCAATGACACGCAGCCGCGCCAAAAACCAGCCGACCGCAACCATGCGCAACACCGTAACCGTATATAAAGACCAACCGCTACAGCAAGACGTCAGTCTACATCGTGTAACCACGCGAAGCAGAAGGAAGTTAGAAGTGACCTGAAGATGGCAAGTGTGATCTTGCCGAAACGTCGTCAACCATTGTCTGGTTCCTCTAGGAGCCGAATAGTGAATACGCGGAGTGAAACCCGGAAAAGTAGTGAAGTATCATATAATATCCGCGGAAACTTAAAATGTAACATATATATATATATATATATATATATATATATATATATATATATATATATATATATATATATCTATAGGGCACCACTATGCGTCCCCCCATGTAAAATCTTAGGTTCAAGCATCGTCCGAGGTCACTCGGCGTCCGGATATACGGACGCTGGGTGACTAGTGCCTCAAAATTGCACCATATGAAGCTTAAAGTGTCTAGATGACGAAAATGTAAAAATTAGCTGTGCGCAGTTTGACACCCATTCCTGATTCGTGTATAAAATCGTAGTTCGAGCGTTTGCCAGACGCAGCGCTAATAGCGCGGGATATGTATACATTTGTATACAAATTTATGGCATAGGTTTACCCTGCGTCCGCATATTTAACAAGAATTGTGTTGGTAACACTGATTGCTTTGTGTCTAGACAGTGACGTCATTTCAACGGGACTTCACTTTATGCATTGTATTTCTGAGTAAAGATTGCGTCATTTAAGGTGACAAAAATTCTTACATATTATATTTTGTTAAAGCTATTTAATATTATAATTAATATTATTATAATATATTTAATATTCTTGATTTAAGTGAAACAAAACGTTAACCATTATTATATAATCATTCAGTATTTAATCAATCACTGATGCTGTTAGCTAATAATAAATAATGTCTACACATGAAAAGTGTTTATTTAGTGAAAGAATTTTGACGCTATCTCTATTAATAAATAAGAACGCATAGTTCGCTATTTTTTCGCATAATTCTTGAATAAAACGCTTTTTTGTCTTAAAATTAATAACATAAGAACCGCAAGATTTCTTTCTAACCCCTACAAAAATTTTATAGATATACGACATATACTTTCTGAGAAAAAATTAGTTAACTGACTTTCAATGACATTGTTCCTAAAATTGGATACCTATTATTGCGTATCGTCCGATAAAAACAAAAGTATACCAGTTAGAAATATAATATTTTACTGTTGTATGTAGAAATAAATTTACTATTTGCTCGTTTTTAAAATATTTAACTTGGTTCATTAGTTCCCGAGCAATACGCTTTCAAAGTCAGAGGACTCTAGAAAAAAAATGGATCGTAGTTATGTATACTATATTTTCCATTTATTTTAGTTAATTCATTTTATCATTTACTAATTTATTTTAATCAATTCTAATGTTTATTTAGGAGGTACACGCTGAAGAGTTTTTATTTGTTTATAATTAAATTTCCATTACAATTTAAACTTGAGAGAAATAACTGTCATTTTTGTAAAGGCGCATTTTAAAAGAAATTCTAAAGATTAACCATTTGCCTATAATTCTTATTATTTTTAATAATACAAGTCGACATTATTTTAAAATGATAATCACAAACCAGTTAATTAAAACGCAAAACACCTAATGAAAAGAACGCCAGTTTTACAACAGTCACGTACGTAGTATTATTTTACCCTTCACAATTTTTATTATTGAAATCCAAGACGCGCTGAAGTTGAAGGTAGCTTTATTAATGAAACAATTCATTTTTGTCTAGGTAGCACTTAAGTTGAAAATGGCAAAATTAATTGGCAAGGTTTATTGTATAAATATTATACCCAAATAATATTTTAAATTCTTAAATAATTTCTCGGAATATTTAGTCTACTGAAAAAAAACACTGTTGTGCTACGTACATTTAATAATATTATGTAATAATAATTACTTAATAATACAAAATAAATATGCAATAAAATAAAATCAAAAAATAAAATAAAAATAAATCAAATTTACAGTTTTGTTATTCATATCATATCATAAGAATCTATGCAATACATGCGCAGCACCGTTTTTGTTTGTTTTTGTTAGTTTATACACATGTAAGAGCATTATAGATTTAACTGGAGAACTGTAAGACACAAGCCAAGCTTAGGCAACAGATCCCTTATTATTACTAATCTACTGTTGTTATAATTTCACCCTTTGTTGATTTAGATTTATAAAGTATTTACTTATATACTAGGTGGACCCGTGGGCTACGCTCCACGCTCTCATTATATTACTTAAAAAAAAAGAACGTTTCATTATCCGTTTGTTATAAAGAAAAGATTTAAACTTGCAACGTTCCAACAATCAACACAAATGCTGCTCTTCCAATTTCCTTATTTGAACGCACAACTGTAGTGGTCGACTGGACGGACAAATTTGTACCTTACGTCAAGACAGCATAGATACTACGCCGATAGCTTTTAGGCTACGCCCTCCAAAATCTTAGACGATTAGACGATGTGGAAGGGATCGGGAATTATAATATAGATAAATTTTCTATAGTCTTAGTCTTTTTTTTTCGCATATTCTGTTTCCCTGAACAGAATGTGCGAAAAAAAGTCAATTATTTGGTAATGTTGTGATATTGTTATTCTTTAACGAATTTAATTTTTATTATTAATAATTAATTAGTTACTATTATTAGATTGTAGATTGATGATTTATAATATTTCTATCCTTTATTTAAACATTTTTATATGTTTTATATTTCTAATTACATAAATTGATTTATTTACATAAAATTAACATTAACAGTTAACATTATTATTTGTACTGAAATTTACATTTATATTTTATTTGTACTGAAAATTTTCTTTCTTATTAAAATTATTATTATTATTATTAAAACAGATACTAATCGAAACCAAATTAATTGTAATGCAATAAATTGTAATGTAATAACTAGAACAATATACAGGGTGTATTTTCGGTTTTCTTCCATAAGTAGGCAAATAGCATGTGCACAGACACTTTCTCAGATATTGGCTCCCCTAATTATTTGAGATGAAAAGTTGCAAATCCCTTTGAGTACTATTCACCACCCCCTACCCCACTTTAACTAAAATTTTTAAACAGCTTCCATGATATAAGCGATTTTTTGGCATAGGAAAATAAAATTGTAAATGGGAAATTTGCTTATTAGCAAATTTCCCATTTACAATCATTTTATTTTCCTATACTATAACATCGCTTGCATCTTGGAAGCTATTTAACACAGAATGGTAAAGAAGACTGTTTTGAATAGTAGTCAATAAGATCTAGAACTTCTCTGTAGTGACTTTTCCTCTAAACTACACTGTAAAACAGTGAAAATTATTCATTTGAAAGTGGGTGCATTTGTATTTTTGAATGCTGTCTGCAGAAGTGCAATTGAATCGGTGAGTCCAAGAACAGTACAAGTCCACAAAATGGCGTTTTGACTTGAGATAGCCAAAGTGTTTAAAATTCGAAGATCCATGCGTTGCGCTTAAAAACATGACAACCTTCAAGACTAATCCGGCCTTACGCGCCACCTATTTACGGCGTTGCGATGAAAAACATTACAAGTCCAGGACATGTACTGTTTTTATCTCACTGATGTCATGGTCGCACGTGCGGTTGATGTAATAAAGTGAGGGCATTTTATTCTTATTAAGCTGCAAAAACACTACCTTTGCGGTGTTTTTTAGAAAGTTAAAAGCAGTAGTTTTTGAGTAGTTGTAATGGATATTAGTGGCAGTAGTGATAATCTGACAATAGTGTTGAGGGTCTTTATGGTAGCCATAAGTGCAAACGGGATCCGAAAACTTGGAAAGACAGTAAAAGGAAAACTGCTGCTCTTAAAGGTGAAGCTTATGTTTCTACATCCGAAAGAATGGTTGCAGCAAAAACGTTTATCTTTTTATAAAAGATAATCCTGAATTGTAACATAACGTTAAATATGAATTCTATTTATAATACTTCAGGCAAAGCTATGCACTCACATTTGGAAGACCACAGGTGGACGTTTGTTCCGAATGTGAAAGATTAGGTGCCAAAATAAAGAGTAAAAATTTGAATGACACTGCCAAACGAGTCGCCGCAGAATAACTGATGGTCCACAAGCTACGTGTGCCAAAAAAGCTGCTTCTTCGATCCCCAAACCTGGTGATAGTACGGAAACATTTACTATTTCAAAGTATAGGCAGTTAGTTTATGATAGTTCATCCCCAGGATACGCTAGAACCTATGAATATATAGATGGTTTAGGTTCTTATACATTTAAGCTCTTCAAACAAAACCAACCAAGTCCTGCTTTGCCAGAAATACGCGCATATCAAGAACCGCTTCCTATCAATGATAAGAAGATCGCTGATGTTAAAACAGTCATGCAGTATATTAACGATGAAACACTAGAGTTCTACTATCATCTTACTTCTTGGAAACAAAGTAACGCAGATGAAGATCCTGATAAATAAATTGGCAATATAATGTACTTTTAATTGACATTTTTATATAAATTTACTTAATAAAACATTTGTTGCATGTTTAGTACTCTCCATTATAGTTTTCAAAGAACCTATCCTACACTAAAACTCAAAAAGTAAACAAAAAAAAGACTCCAAAGAGTCCAAGAGCAGTACAAGTGCATGTTTTTTTTTCTCTCTATAGCTTGGAAGGGGGTGATTTTTTGGATTTTTTATGTTCAATTATCATTTATAAAGTTAGTTCTCTTTTATTACTCCCATTTTCATTTATTTTGAAGATATATATGACACAGTCGCTTATTTGGGAATTTTCTTTTGGCGGGGGCTACTCTATATAAATTCCGAATCAAAATACTTAGATTTTGACATAAATAACC
The DNA here is from genome assembly GCA_929113105.1 of Agrypnus murinus. Taxonomy (NCBI): domain Eukaryota; kingdom Metazoa; phylum Arthropoda; class Insecta; order Coleoptera; family Elateridae; genus Agrypnus; species Agrypnus murinus. The sequence continues at coordinate 82,924,831 of OV816025.1, read as the reverse complement.
TGAACTATTAAAAGAAATTCGGGGGGCCCTGCCCGTTGCCCCCCTTCCAAATACGCCACTGATATGACGATTTATAAGTCTTTTATGTCCCCTTTACCCCAAATTTGTCGTTCGCAAAACTATAAACTATGGAAGCAGAATTAAAAATTTACATCTATGCTCGATTCTAGATCTAGATCAGACTAGTGTTGGCAATTGTTAGACATTGATTACGGATACCTCCAGCGACTATGAAAGACAAAGTAAAAGAAAAAGTCTGTAAGTTTTTGTGAATATTGTTAATTTATTTTGTATAGAATTCGATTAAAATGCTCTCCATCATCATATTTTTTTTAACCAAGGGTACTAGACAAAATCTAATTCCAGATTTAAGTGCTCCATATTAGAGTATCTATAACGTACACCATAATTCTTTTCAAAAATTTTAAGGACCTCAAATGTGTTGTACAGTGTAAAATTAGGGGAGCCAATATCTTAGAAACTGGGTTTTTACATGCTATTAACGTATGCAACAAAACCGACAATACACTCTGTATGTAGTATTTGAAACTCTGATATACTACATATAAATTTTTAAATTTAGCGTTTTCTAACCGGATTTCTAATTTTTAGACCTTTTGTATGGCAGGGGTCCACCAATTCTGGAAGCATACAAATGTTGTAAAATTGAATTAACTTTGGAAGCATTTCTACATTCCAGAATGCCTCGTCTCTTTTTATGGTTTCTATAAACAATCCAAACGGATTATTATTTATAGATTCTTGCCATACACAAGAATGCACGTATTTTTTTTTGTTATTGCCAGTTGCCCTTGTACTTGATAAAAATACTTGTCATTTCTTTTGAGGCATATCTTGCCATCGTTATCTCGGTGCATGAAGGTATTTTTTCTGCTCTCTATTGCTTCCCCAAGAGGTATCTTCTCTATAACTAGTGGACATTTAACTTCTATAATGGCAACTTCATTAACGAGTCCATCGGGGCTTGCCGCCAGAAATGGGTATTCTTGATCAATAAATAATCCACATTCTTTTACTTCCAAGTTGTATTCACTTTCAAATTCTTTTATGGCAATTGGCTCATGTTCCAAGCCATAATGCGTTGCTCTATTTCCTGTAAATGTTGAGTACAGTATTTCCTTAACTGTGTTCACGCAAGATGTTTTGGCTTGCAATTTGCAGACTCTTCCGAAGTGAGATGCTGTCAATCTCAATGATCTTTCTTGTTTCCAGAGAGGGTTCCTTGACTGACCGACAGTATTTCTTTTCTAGCATTTGGCGTTTCCTTTTCAATTTTAGAGCATACTCGTATCTTTTTGTAAATACACTTTGATCTTCTTGTAATAGTTCGTGGTAGTCTGTCCCAGCATTAAATAATATACTAGCAGCTTCACATCTTGTTTGATAGGAACCTCGAAGGGAATAATTTCCCTTTTCCCCCCTACAAATTTACACACTAACGAATTGTAATGTTCTGCCAAATTGTTATTCATGTTTAACAGCAAACTATTAACATTTAAAGTTAACCTGTAAAGAGTTGCTTCAATATCTTGATATAGGCCACATTTCTTCATATCAGGAACGAAGTTTTGTTCTCCTTTTTTGTACAAGAAAAATACCCTATTTCTTGACATTTTGCATGCTCGCCAAAAACGTGCGAGGGGGCATTTAAAATGTCAGCAGTAAGCAGCTGCATTTTCTCAGCATGAGTTTTGCCTTCTATTATTCTATGACGTGCAGCTTTTGAAATAGATATTCTGAGGCGATACGCATTTTTCTTTAATTCTTGTCTGAGAGCTGGAGGTACTGGCTTATTTTCAGATTTACTTGTGGTTCTGGTGACAATATCAAGTAGTTTGGAAGAGAAATTTCGCAGCAAATGATTCCTGCATTCTACTTTTTCGACTAACATGTTTCCATATGGTTTCATTTCTAATAGTTTTTTATGCACCGAACTGTCTCCGTCGCCAACCATGCGAATATATCTAACTCCATAAAGTTCCAAACTTGATTTAAAACCTTCAAGAATGATGTCGGTTTCCATTCCCGTAGAACTTTTCTGCCAATTCTTAAAACACTGATGTTTAGGTATTTAAGTTTGTTTTGTTTCGGCCCTAGCGCATACAGTGCAATACTTATTTCGTACTCCTAAATATAATAACTTTCCTGTTCGATAACCGATTATACAGCCAACCCCAGATAAAGCATCATAGTTGACATTGTACGATCTTTTGCACCAAGCCCCATCAGTCACGACTGTTACGTAAGGTATGTTATCTTTGCTAACTTCTTCAAGATCTCTGGCCAGCTTTGCTTCTTCTTTACCGGCTTCCTCCATCACAGTCCAAGCTTTGTGGCGTACGAATTCGCTAACTATTTCGTGACATTTTAAATATGTTTTGTTCGACATCATGGGCATGTTCACGGTAGCAGCAATTTCATCCAGTTGGGCATAACCAATTCCAGTTGAAACAGCAGCTAATGTTACAGCTGTGTTGGTATCTAGAACATTATTACACAAGTACAAGTACCATAATTATGGTACCGTTGGTAACACTGCCCTGGACAGACAAGAATGCTTCTTCCTCACACAATCGGTAATATCGTAATTCTGTAACAATATCCATTGTTTATAGAGTTTCTACATCTAGTCAGCGAGACCATACAGGCGGATCAGAGTAGCGCAAACAACCCCATTTTGTGGCGAGAAAAGCCCGAAATTGTTAATTATTATTATCCCCATTGAATTTAATTAAATCCATGTTTAGTTTAAAAGGCTTTTCTACATAGTTTTCATTCTGACAGCCCCAAATTGTAATATGCCAAATACGTAAGATGCGATTTTAATTTACGAATTACTATATTTTACACTTCTTTTATCTCAATATGGCGTCGATAGCGAAACTCTGATACGCCAAGTTGACCTGGCTGACTAGATGTAGTGACTCAATTGTTTAACGAGGTGACATATTTGATTTCATGATTTCAAAGCAATTCCATATTAAAAATTAGTTTTATTATGTTCGGCGGTTTATTTCAAATTTAAGATTCTACACACCCTTTATGACAATTTTTGTATTATAAAATCATTAAATTATGAAAATAGTATCTGCACAATACAGATACTCAGATACTACAGAAAATGTACCTAGATCCAAGTACAGCTACAAAATTTTAAAAGTATTTAGATATGTATCTAGGTACCATAAAAGTATTTAGATATTGTATCTAGATACTTGTATGTTATCTAGATACATTGCAACACTGGATGAATCCCTCCAAGACCAAGCAATAGGTTGGGATTTTTTTTAGACACACTGAATTTCTTTGAGCATGTGATGTACTTCTTCATCGCATCACAATGAACCGTTTAGTTCAGTTACATTTAATTTTCTAAGAAATAGAGAAACCATACATGATCCTAGGGAAGGTTTTTACTTTATTTTCTTCGTTAACATCACTATTTTCTTTTGCTTTGATAGTACAGTAGCTTTTGAGCAGTACAGTAGTTTTTTTTTTCCTTTGCGTCATAATTTTTTGCAGTTTTCAATGGTCCAACACCATAGTGTGTGCTTGTCGAATAATTTATATGAAGAAAAGAAGTTGTCTAGGAAAATATTATGATTATGGTTATTCTCTACAATAGATAGTAGATAAAAAACAAAGTCACCTCCCAACCCAAGTCTTGATTTTTTATTATTTGGAGGATAACTTGTATAAGTACCCTTCATCTGAACAGATATACCATAATTTGAAACCGAATCTCATCGGTTTTACTTTTAGAAGCATTTTATTGAGAGTGTCGTCCAAAATATGGAACTATCTGTTCATCTAGTAATATAAGTTGCACGAGAATACTCCATACTGCATGAGTTTTTCATTCATGATGTAAAAATTACCTACTAAGATTTACCAAAAAGAATGAAGTGAATATAATCATGGGTGACTTCAACGGAAAGATAGGTAAAGGGAGAGTTCAATATATTGTTGGAGACCATGGTATTTGCAAAAGACACGATAGGGGGGATATCTGGTACAGTTCTGTAATGAAGAAAACTTAATGGTAGCAAACACCTGGTTCCAACTTCCAGAGAGGCGATTGTACACTTAGAAGTGTACTTAGGACCAGGAGACAATGAAGGAAATATCATAAAAATCAAATAGATTACATACTGATTGATAAACGATATAGAAACGGAATTAAAGGTGTAAGAACTTATCCTGGATCAGACATAAGATCTGATCAGAACCCCGTAGCTGAAAAACGTGAGATTAAATTGAAGAAAATCCGGAAGAGAAATAAAACAAGACCTAACTTTGAGAAACTGGGGGAACCACAAATAAAAGAGGAAATAACACGAGTTTTGAATAGTAAGTTTAGGGAAACGGTATAATTGGAAACAGAAACAATGGAAAACTTTTGACAGTCTATTAAAAATGTAAACATGAACTACAAGAAAATGAATTGGAAAACCAAGAGCAGAGAGCAAAACAGAAATGGATGACGGAAGAAATCCTTTTATTGATGAACGAAAGAAGGAAGTACAAACATAAAGACTATAATAAATATAAAGAAATCCATAAAAAGATTACAAGGCTTATAAGAGAGGCAAAGGAGACCTGGATGGAGAAACGTTGTCAAGTACTAGAAGAGCTAACCAGAATCAAGAGAAATAGATCAACAAGATTAGCCATTGAAAATGATTATAGCATAAGTGAAACACGCAATAAAACTATCAAAACACGTAGAGTCCCAGGTGAAGATAACATCTATACTGAGATGCGTAAACGTATTAGACGATGAAAGCCTCAACATCTTAACATCTTTCTTAAATAGAATATACTATACAGGAATCGTACCACACGACTGGACCCAACCTATTTTTATTCCGATACTTAAAAAGAGCGGAGTAAAACAGTGCTCACAGTACCGATTGATTAGCCTGATGAGCCATGTACTTAGATAATGCTAAGAACATGCATCAACGAGTACACACAAAATGCGGACAATATGTAGGAGAAGAACAATTTCGTTTTCGCTTAGGCATTGGAACTAGAGAAACAGTTCAAGGTCCTAGGACTAGCAGAAATACATAAAACAAAATTAAATAGCTTATCGGTATCTCCAACGTATGTGACTCCTGCGTACAATGTTGCTTCCTCACGACTTGCTCCAAAATTATAAGTCTGGATCTCTTCAGCTAGTTTGCAAGCATAATTTTCAGAGAAGTCTATATGTAGTAACCCTTCATTCTTACTAAGACTGTTTTTCAGTGCTAAGCAGCATTTTCATTTTTAATGTTAAATTTATATTTATTTTTAAAGTTTTAATTTCTTCTTGAACCTCTCCCTGCAACTCTCGGACAGGTTTAGTAACATTGATTTTAGCTGCAATCTTAACATTAAATTGAACCTTTTCTTCATTTTATTTTGACATTTCAGAGGCCTGCCATACATATGCAATGCGGAAGCCTTACTACATGTTACAGGAGTTCATATGAATTGTCATTATCTACAAGTTTTAGTGGTTTTAGTTTTTGTGGTTTGAAGCTTATGTTTGCACGTTGCTTGTACAAACAGGTAGCTCTGTTAATTTCATTAGGTTTGCATACATAATATAGACGGTAATAACATAGGGATGGCATCGAGAGAATGTACTGTAGGATATTTTTGTTTTGTGTGCAAGGCCCATTGTTTTATTTGCTAAACTACAAAGACGTTAGTGTCGAATATCAATGGACATCAACAAAGCACTTAAAAATCTTTTCCGTTGGTTTTTTGACCTCCAGCAACTCTCCAAGGTTTCACCAGCGAGTCATGCAAAACTAGAGTACGGATATTGCTTATTTCTCATTGCTTTTTCCTTTTCCAGGTCTAAGTCCAACAAAACGTTTCCGTGCAGTTTTTTTTTATTCAGAGATGGGCATTAGTTTTTCTTCAGGTGTTTTCATAACTGTATTGTTTTCAGTTTTTTTCTACTTAAATGCTTTCTTCTTCTTTTCACATCCTCAAGTTTGCTCAAAACAAATAACCAGAAACCCAAGTACAGAGAGGTTTCTTTTTGTATCTGAACTTGCCCGACGAAGAGAACACAAAAAAATTGAACAACTAAAAAATCATTTGGCAGGTCAATCACCGCTGGATATTTTTCTAAAACTTTTTGATGATGAAGTTCAAGGTATAGTATTGCGATATTTTGTAAAGTAGGCTCATGATAAATAATACACACGATTTTATATTTACAAAGAAAAAACTTTTCAGTTTTATTGGCATCCTGTTTTTATTAGGCGTTATCATACGTTGCCCCAAGCTAATTTGTATTGGTATGTTGAAGAAGGCAAAGGAGTCGATATTGTATAGAACTGCATGAGTAAAAACAAATTCAGAAATATTCAGTAAGGTCGATAAAACTGTTACATTTTCTAACTTTGCGGCCTTTTTTACATCTTCTTTTTCTTAAGGTGCTGTCTTCTTATAGAAGGTTAGCAACAACTTCGGCAAATCGTTCACTATCTTTTGCTATTCTTAGTAATAACTGTGAGTTTAGGCCAGTGCAGTCTCTCACATTTCTCAACCATGAGCCTTGTCTCCTGCCAGTTCTCTTCTACCCTCAATCTTGCCCTCCATTATCAGTCTTAGGTATGGTTCAGCAGAAGTTCAAGAGTTGCAGGGAGAGATTCAAGAAGAAATGAAAACTTTAAAAATAAATATAAATTTAACATTAGAAATAAAAATGCTGCTTACAACACACTGAAAAAGAGTCTTAGTAAGAGTGAAGGGTTACTCCATATAGTCTTCTCTGAAAATTATCCTTGCAAACTAGCTGAAGAAATCCAGACTTATCATTTTGGAGCAAGCCGTGAAGAAGCAGTCATTTACGTTGGAGATACCGATAAGCTATTTAATTTTGTTCTATGTATTTCTGCTAGTCCAGATCATGTCCTGCAGCTATTTGGGCACACTTAATCCTGTCTTTACCTTTCTGTCGCAACAATTGCCAAGAATCCAAACAGTTTATTTGTTTTCAGATAGACTCTCCATTCTTTAATAAGGTAGTTAGTTATCTTTAAACTTTGATGCATTGAGTATTCCTTAACTATCTTTGTAACATAAACGGTTTTTGTATTTAGTCAAAGTAAAACTTCTAACCGAGAAACAAGAACAAATACGACGAGTGACATGGACTAAATATGTAGTTGTCCTAGAAAATGTTCCAGAGAATGACTGGTATAAGGTCATATTCAGCGACTAGTCAAAGTCTGGTGTTTTCGTTGGTTACTCTCGCAAAAGAGTGATCGGAGCTGAACATGAAGCATTCCATAAGTACTGCTTAAAACGTACGGTTAGGTTTCCTCAAGGTGCAATAGTTTAGAGCTATATGTCAACTGGAGGGTTAGAATGATTTCAGTCCATAGACGGCACAGTTAATGTTGAAAAGTATCAGCAAATTCTTAACGCTAACTTGTTACCAATCGCTAAAAATCGATCTTGACCGCGATTTAATCTTTCAACAAGATGGTGCTTCTTACCACACATCAAAAACGACCAAAAAATGGTTTGAAAATCATAATTTCAAAGTTGTTGAATGATCCTCAAGCAGTTCGGATCTTTAGTGTTATTGAATTTGAAATTATCAGCAAGTGGGGCATTATCCAATTTAGATAATTGTAATCCCCAAGTTAGAAGTATGTCAGCCAAAATTTAAGCGGCGAATAAAGCAAAGCGAGATGTTAAATCTTATTGAATTGTATTTATAAACTGCTATCTGAATATTTAGTTGTCAGCGAGTTTTGTTGAATTTTTGAAAATTGTTTTCTGCAGATCTTTTTTTACAGAAGTTAATGGTTATTGTTTGAAAATGGTGTAATTTGGAACACTAGTAGGAAAAATAAACATAGAATTCATGAAACTGTCCGAATACATATTTAGTTGTTAGGGCTCGTACATGTTTTGTAAATTTCACAGAGGAACATCGATAACTTAATACCAGAATTTATATTTAAAAGGTAAATAAAATAAATAAAGGTTGCTTATGAAACTAAAATTTGCAAATAATACAAATTTCTTTCTCAAAATATTATTCCAAACACAAATGAAAATGGTCCGAAATAAACAATTAAATATAACAAGGTTACAAGAAACGTGTTTAATACCAAAAATAGGTGAATCCCCTGTTATATTAGCATTATCTTAATACTACGTATTATGAATGCACAACTGTTTTTTCTGAAACTAATAATAATTTAAATTTATAAAAATCATTTACATAAATAGGTACTTAATGTAAGCTTTGCCTAAATCAGCATCAGTAATTGATTAAATATACTGAATGATTAAAGCTTTGAATTCCGTGTAATTATTTTTGTCACTTATACCTACGACTACCCAAACTCTTTTTGTCAAATTTGTCTTTAGGCAATATTTGATAATATTGTTGCATGCGCTCATTTTTAAGGTTTAATTTAAAAAAAGAATCAAGTTTCTAGCTCAAATATGTTTGGAGATATAACGATTTAAACCACAAATCTTGAAGCTATAATTAACACATTAAATCGCTCGGCTCTTTAAAATATAGAACTAGGTATTAGTAGCAATAAGTATCATCACAATTTTGTATGATAATTACACGTTCTTTAATAAGAGATTAAACAACTTTAACAAAAAATAGAATTTGCAACTGTTTGGTTTTGTTACGTGTAGATCATTATTTTATTACATATGTATATCGGCTCGACTTTGTTTAATAAACAAAAGAATGGGTAAAACCCGTTTTATTAATGTTTGTTGATGTACCGTTTTTAATATTTAACAGGGATATGCATTTAACCTATAATAATAAATTAACTTACAGAATTTAAATAGTTTTCATATAGAAAATACATATTAAAATCAACTAAATTCAACTGAATTAAATAAAACTCAGACACAAATGAATGAAGTAGCTTTAATAAAACATAATTATTTTTGTCACTTTAAATGACGCAATCCTTACTGAGAAACACACATAGTACTTTGACAATGCAGAGAGCTATATCATATACGCTTTTCGAATTACTCCCAGATGTTAAGTTTTATGCAAATAAATCAAATTTTAATTTCATCCGTCCTTTAAAATTTGCAAACGTTGACATCAAATTTGAAATCAGCGACCTCAAAAACCCCTTTGTAGAAAATTGCATACAAATCAAATAATATTTCGAGTTTTATGATGTTTTTATGCATATAGTATTTTAAATCTGAAAGCCTTTTAAATAAAATTCATACACATACAGAAACGAAAGTAAAAGTATTTATTACATAGCGTTAATAAAATAGAATTATTTTTGCCAGTTTAAATGACGCAATCTTTACTCAGAAATGCAGACAGTAACTCGACACCGCAGACAGGCAAAGGAATTGCTGGCAGGCTGGCCAATACTGAAAAAATAAATGGACGCTGTATAAACCTATAGCTTGCATAAAATAAACAGACGCTGAATAAACCTATAGCTTGCAAAAGACGCTGACTGATACCATCATTTATATACACTTATATACGCCGGACGCTGGGCGCTACGCTTTTGGACCGGAAGCATAGTAGGCCTTTATAGATATATATATATATATATATATATATATATATATATATATATATATATATATATATATATATATATATATATATACAAGAAAGAGTTATAATAATGGGATATCGCGCAACAGAGAAGAAAGAAAAAACAAGTTGCAGCCGTCTACACGTGTTTCACACTTATTAGTGATCATCAGGACGGCATAGCAGATGGAATAAATATAAAAGCAACTCACTCAGAAAGATGTAACAACACAAGGTTTCACTGATAGCAGCCAACCGCACATTTGCAGTATCGGCCTGAAGACACTGAGTTTTCAGTGCAACAACAAACGTCACTACGGAGGCAGCTAAAGCCACTACCGTGAGACAACCAATCCCAAAGTATAATATCAATGATTAGAAGTAATAATGCGCGTAGAGATGATATACAAGAAAGAGTTATAATAATGGGATATCGCGCAACAGAGAAGAAAGAAAATACAAGTTGGCTGCTATCAGTGAAACCTTGTGTTGTTACATCTTTCTGAGTGAGTTGCTTTTATATTTATTCCATCTGCTATGCCGTCCTGATGATCACTAATAAGTGTGAAACACGTGTAGACGGCTGCAACTTGTTTTTTCTTTTTTCTCTGTTGCGCGATATCCCATTATTATAACTCTTTCTTGTATATCATCTCTACGCGCATTATTACTTCTAATCATTGATATTATACTTTGGGATTGGTTGTCTCACGGTAGTGGCTTTAGCTGCCTCCGTAGTGACGTTTGTTGTTGCACTGAAAACTCAGTGTCTTCAGGCCGATACTGCAAATGTGCGGTTGGCTGCTATCAGTGAAACCTTGTGTTGTTACATCTTTCTGAGTGAGTTGCTTTTATATTTATTCCATCTGCTATGCCGTCCTGATGATCACTAATAAGTGTGAAACACGTGTAGACGGCTGCAACTTGTTTTTTCTTTCTTCTTTGTTGCGCGATATCCCATTATTATAACTCTTTCTTGTATATCATCTCTACGCGCATTATTACTTCTAATCATTTATATATATATTTATATATATATATATATATATATATATATATATATATATATATATATATATATATATATATATGCTAATATAATTTGTGTGTGTGTGTTACCGTTTAGACCAGGACCTTGCAGATCACGCGTCAAACGTATCAGCAGCAGCAGCAAGAGCTAAAGGTAATCATATCAACAACAACATCAGCAACAGCAGTCGGAGACGTCAACGACGACGACGACGACACCGTATGCTCCGTCGTACCTTGGCACAAATAAACTATCTTAGAAACAAATTACAAAAATATTTGAACAATCTACAAATGTTACGAGACGATCTCGACTCATACTGTGTTGTGAATAATTTGACAGATAACATGTTGCAATTGTCTATTAAATGTACAGCAAAGAAAAATAAATAATATGTATAAACATTGATGTTTCATTTACTATCACGACTAAGGGTGAAGAAGAGTGAAGAGACTAGCATAACTAAGGGTGAAGTAGGGTGAAGAGACTAGCATGACTAAGGGTGAAGGAGGGTGAAGAGACTAGCATGACTAAAGGGTGAAGGGAGAAGGATGAAGGCATCATACCGGTAGTAATACAGATTTCTTCATGACGCCGCCCCTAGTAGTAGTACACAGTCTGCCGGTCATACAGATCCCTTCATGACGTCCCTCTCTTAGCAATACACACTAATTGTAGCATTACGCCCTCTATTGGCAGCACACAGATTGCCGGTAATACAGATTCCCGTAATGACGGCGGCGTGGTAGCATGGTGCCAGGGCGTGGTAGAATGAAGCCAGACGTTCCAAAATGGCTGCCTTCATCCAATCAGAAGCTAGGGGAGGAACTACAGGAGTGGGGGCTAACCAATCAGAGAGCAGTAGGCGGGGAAATCCAAGATGGCGGCGACCAATCAGAAGCAAGGGGAGGAGCTACAGGAGTGGGGGTAGCCAATCAGAAGCAGGGGGGAGGAGCCATGCCATTGGCATGCCACATGGCATGTCAATTTCCGTCTGGCTCAGGTGGCCTAATACCTACTCTGGAAACTTTCCGTTACGTTATTATAGGGTTTCAAACCAATCGTGATGGTCAGTTGCAGAAAGATATGAGCGCATTCGACGCCTGTGATATTCAATACGTGGCGGTATTTTTAAATACGGAAAGATATCCTTACGATCAATTAAATATTAATTATGCCGAAAATCGATATGCTACTTTATACGAAATGTATGCTAACTTTCAACGATCGTACTATGATAAACCCAACGGACCTCTACTGGCTCCTGAAACATTTAAGGCACTTACACCTCTAATCGCCATCGACTGTTCGCAACAGTAAGATTCCTTGCTAGGGAAAGCTGTCGTTCTTCGAGTTACTTTCGAAACTCACAAAAGCATTCCTGCAAACACTACTGCTAAAGTCTTGTAAATATAAAATACTAAAACCTTTAGAAATTAGAAATTGACTGTCAGAATCGGAAATGTGGAGAAACTCGAATAATTTTAATTAAACCTAAAAATTTTCCAAGCGGTCCCGCACCGGTTGCTCAACCATCTCAGAACAGGATAATTTTTGCTGTGTTATCACATCTATGTATTGGTAGTTCGAAGCCACTATTAATTTATTTTTATTTCTTTTGGTTTAAATACGGCAGCCATATTTGTTTCGTGGTGCACGACGTTTCTTGCACTTTTCTATGTAAACTAAAATCTTGATATCTCAAGAATAGTTGGTCGTAGAAAGTCGCGGTAAAAACCATTGCATTGTTCACATTTTGAACTACATTTGTTGTTCTAAACATAAATGTTGTAAGATGCTTCCATATGGGCGCAAATTAAGTTCGAAGTTTAACGCTTTTTTTGCAAAATTTCGATTTTTTAGAGTGTCATATTTCCAGACAATGGTGAAGTATCAGCGCTCATTTTTTTTAAAAGTACACAGTTAAGGATAGTTTATGCTTAAAATATTTCAAATCTGAAACTTCCATTATTTTGGTATTTATGGGCTTTTGAAATTCTCGTTTTCTTCATTTTTGAACAACTTTGGACCTCAACATCTCTTATGGTCATGGATGGATTTTCTTTATATTACGTGCATATGAAGCAGCATATGATGGCAAACTGTGGTAAGAATTTTAACTTTGTTATTATCGTGCGGACAGAGTTATGCTCAGTTGAAAACTGTAAATGTATACCATTTCCACAAGTAGTTATTTTTCTTCATTTTTGAGTAACTTTGGACCTCAATATCTCTGATGGACATTAACAGATTTTTTTATATTATGTGGATATGAAGCAGTATATGATGGTAAACTATGGTGAAAATGGTAACTTTGATATTAGCTTGAGAACAGAGTTATGCTCATGTTAGCTGTCATTCAATTTACACAGATTGCGAGGGAAATCGGCCACGGAAGAAAATACAAAGAAAAAGCACCCTTGTTATATTAATAACTTTAGTTATCACTGCAAGGACTTCTATCAATAGCATATAACTATATAATAATAGTAATAATAATAATTTTACTTTCCCAAACCAATATTAGCACCAGAATAAAGTACATTTACTCAGTAATACTAATGGAAATGGAATACATTTACAGTTTTCAACTGAGCATAACTCTGTCCTCACGATAATAACGATAATAAAATTTCTGTTTTGTAGTAACAGTTCACTACCAGTAGATACAAAAAAGCTTGGTCTGCCAATCCCTATCTTGGTGCGATTGGCGTATCAGGATGACTTTAACCCTCTTTCGGGGAGCACTATCGACTCATTAGTTACAGAATAAAACTATCTTTAATTTCTCGAACTCACTCAGTGTAACGAAATAAAAATGGTCTGCCGCGTGATATCTTGGAGCGTTGCGCGGTCCGACCAAATAAGCTGGTAGATTTTGAAGAGCACTTTTTACCCATCGAGTTACAGCATAAATTTTACGTCAAATTAAAGGTAAAACGTATTACTTTTCAAATTGCTTTGTCTGCCAGGTCACAGCCTGGCAGTTTCTTCAGTCCGACCAAATTTATGTGTGAATGTAGTATCGAACGTTACTCACTATTACCTACTACTAAACGGTTTTTTGCGCGTGCAGTTCAAAAACGTCACCTTTTTTGCTTGATTTTGAGTCGTGAAATAGCACACTTGTTTATAGTAAAACAAAGCCTTGACAACGTAAAAAGACTTTTTTTTACCGGTCGACAAAGACTTTTTTTACGGGTCATGATCTTGAATGAAATTAGCTTTTATTAGATAATTCGAACGTTATTTATTAATATGTTATTACAAACATTGTTAATTATACATATAATACTGAACAAAAGATTCTTAATTATTAAAATAAAAATTGATTGTGCTACCGCTAGCATTATTTACATTGATACCAGAGGAAGATGCAGTAGCATTAGTAGAGGCGCAATTTGTTTCATTTAAAATTTTAAATTGTGTTGGCAAGCTAGTTGGAGCAAGAGAAGGACTGTCTTTTTCTTCTTTATGAAAATTTAATATTTTATTACATGTTTTATTTTTTTGCTCAATTGAATTTTCAATATAGTTTTCAGCAACTGTGCTACTCTTCCAATTACCATGACGTTTAATTTCTGTAATATCTGCGCCAGAATCTGCTAAAAGAGTAGCAGATGATCTTCTGAAACAGTGGCCGGTATACATTTTCACATCTGACAGCTTCAGAAATTTAGCAATAATACGAGGGTGATCCCAGAAGTACCCGACCTGACCAAGAGGTGGCGGTAGTTGTTTGAAAATATCACTGTATTGGAAAGTACGCAGTCTATAAAGCATATGTTTCAAGGTTAAAAGCGCCACGTTGTTCAGTATTTGTTTGGCAGCCATCAATAGTGAACGTTGTCAGTGAATTTGTGAAAATGGAGAAAATTGGTCATCGTTATGTGATACAATACTTTTATTTGAAAGGCCTCAGCCCAACCAATATAAAAGCTGAACTGGATTCTACTTTGGGTGAGTCTGCTCCTTCGTTTACAACAGTTAAATTTTGGGTAGCTGAGTTTAAACGAGGCCGTACGAGCTGCCAATACGAGCATCGCAGTGGTCGACCAAATGAGGTGACGACTCCAGAAATGGTGAAGAAAATCCACAAAGCGGTACTTGATGATCGTCGACTGAAAGTGCGCGAGCTAGCAGACATTACGGGAATTTCAAAAAGTGCGGTACATCGCATATTATCTGAAAATTTGGACATGAGAAAACTGTGTGCAAGATGGGTATCGCGTTTGCTCACACTCGAGCAAAAACTGTCGTGAAAATGTTTCAATTGAGTGTTTAGCGAAGTTTCACAGCAACAAAGCAGAATTTTTGCGCCGTTTCGTAACAATGGATGAAACATGGGTCCATCATTTCACACCCGAGACAAAAGAACAATCGAAACAATGGACTCAAAAGAGAGAACCGGCTCCAAAGAAGGCGAAGACCGTTTCATCTGCAGGCAAGGTTATGGCGTCGGTTTTTTGGGATGCGCGTGGAATAATTTTTACTGATTATCTCGAAAAAGGAAAAACTATCAACGGACAGTATTATGCAAACTTATTGCAACGTTTGAGCGAAGAAATCAAGCAAAAACGGCCGCATTTGGCTAAAAAGAAAGTTTTGTTTCATCACGACAACGCGCCAGGCTGGCGCCGCCAGCTCACAAATCTGTTATTGCAATGGCCAAAAATAATCAATTAAAGTTTGAATTGCTACCTCATGCACCATATTCGCCAGATTTAGCCCCCTCGGATTATTTTCTATTCCCAAACTTGAAAAAATGGCTCAGTGGTCAAAGATTTTCCAACGATGAAGAAGTGATGTCAGCAGTTAATGGCTATTTTGAGGAGCAAGACAGTTCTTATTACAAAAAGGGTATCGAACTTTTTGAACACCGCTGGG
Source organism: Agrypnus murinus (assembly GCA_929113105.1). Taxonomy (NCBI): domain Eukaryota; kingdom Metazoa; phylum Arthropoda; class Insecta; order Coleoptera; family Elateridae; genus Agrypnus; species Agrypnus murinus. The sequence continues at coordinate 82,909,322 of OV816025.1, read as the reverse complement.
AAAAGTGTATAGAGCTGAAAGGAGATTACGTTGAAAAATAAATAAATCTTTTTCCAAAATTTTTGTGTTTTCTTTGTTGGGTCGGGTACTTCTGGCCACCCTCGTACTTGGAATTTCTCCAATTTTATGTATACCGACAACCTGATTAGCAGATTTTCCTCTGGTTACCTAAAAAAAACGTTGACTAGTCGCGTTAGCAGGACGAAGAGCATAATATTTTCGGTAGAGTTGAATGTAATCCTGATGAGTTATTGTGAATGTTCGTTCTTGATGTGTCTTGGAGTCAGGTATGTGTACGACAAGTACGCATCCTCGATCTTCTATATTATTAACAGTCAGCTTTGTCAATTCTTCTCTTCTCATAGCTCCTGAGATTCTAAAAATCAAAACTACCTAAAATTAAAAAAAATTATACACACGTTCAGCGGCATTTTGCTTTAATTACTTTCATTAGCAAATGATTGTCATCATCGGCTTCCTCCAAAAACTGCTTAATCTGCTTTCCTGACAATGTACGTGACTTTTTTGGTCGGTAACCTACTGATTTTTTTCTTCAAAAAGGGCAGTAGTTTAGGGAATTTACTTATGTCGATATTGTCGTTTATGTTTATCGTAGATTTCAACATGGAATATGCAAACCATGTCGTTGATGGTTTACAATTCTTGTATTTATCGTCGAAATATGCCAAAAACACACTTTCAGATATGTTTCTAACCTTTTTCTCGCCACACCAGTCCTTGAATAGTCGATACGTAGCTTCGTAAATTTTTTTCGATTTTTCAGGTAATAAATTCGAAACTACCTCCTTTGCGTCGATTTGTAACTCCGGTGGAGTATTAGGTAAGCAATCGTTTTCACTTTCACTGCTCATTTTCCTTAAAAAGCCCAAAAAACAGCACCACTTTCAATTAAATAGGAATGACAATAATAAACAGCAACTACACAAGCCCTAGTTACCATACCAAAGCACACTGCTAAATTTAATTTTATGTAAAGATTCGATCGAAACTTTAATTTTAGTAATTTTTGACAGTTGCACACAAAATTTTGTATGCCACATGGCCGTGAACTATCTTTTTTTTTATTCGAATGATTATTCATTCTCATAAAGAAAAGTCCTAGTTCACTGCCTTGTAACATAAATAACTATTTTATAAATATTTTAACATTTTCAATAATATAATTATAGTAATATAACATTACTAGCATGGTAAGAGGGTTTTTATTGGCGGACAGAAGGATATGACTGGCGAGTCGTAGACGAGCCTGTCACCTTCTGGAGCCAGTAAAACCAGTTACCTTGCGTGTATTGTTATATATTTTATTTGTTATTCATTTGTAAATAAATGAAAATACCTCAGATACATATTCAAATTTCGATTACAAAAAATTCGCAATAAATTTGTGGTAAGCTTTGGAAACGTTACCACATGATTGCATGTTGTTTATTTCACGATTTATTTATTTTCACAATTTTGGTGAAAATGAATGTGCCCGAAGCAATTATTAAGGAAGCCACCAGCGTAGCTTCAAGTTTATTGCCAGAAAAGTCATCTTCAAGATACGAGCGTGAATATATTATTACGGGAAATAACAGTTGTACCATGATTTTTAACGTTTATGATGCAAATAAAACAAAATTTTCTAATGTAAATAATGCTACTAACTTGTAAAACTGACAGTTAACCTGTAAAAATTTTACAAGTTAGTAGCTTGTCAAAATAAACTTTCTTTATTAATATGGTGTTTAAAATTGTTAATCACTGTGGTAATACATTGATTATATTAAAGCAACTAAACCGGACTAAACGAAATAGAAGATGAAATTAAAAAATATTTTGGTAATATAATTTAAGTAGAATAATTTTAGTAAAATGAAACTGCTAAGAATAATCAAAATTTTTTATCTGTAACATAAGTAGGGATGTTTTACGGCGGCGCAATCGTATACGGTGGAGCGAAAGAGACGGAAATAAAAGCTTAAGTTTAAAACCTCAGTTACACAATACCAGTAACTGTAGGAGTTCTTAAAACGGAGCACTAAAAGTAATTGTTTCTCAGAGTAGTAGAATTTACGCGACGTTCCATGAAATCGTCCTAGTAACTAAAACCGAATACTAAATGCAAGTGCTTTCCTGTGTTTACATGAGAACATTTTACGAACAATAAAATGTACACTATCTGCTATTACTAAAAACATCTGTGTACACGGGTTTAGTATTCAAGGAAGTGAGAGTGGGGGTAGTTCGGCCGAGAAAATAGGATCTTATCTTTCTATAAATCAAAATTCTTCAGATTCCGAGCTACCATCAGTTAAAATGTTATCATCTGAACTATTATGTTCTTCTGATTCTGCAGGTTCGTCTTTTTGTATCACATCTTCTACCCGTAAAGGTGTTGGTTCACCTTCAAACCAACTTGGTTGTAGTGAACTAGTATTGATGTTTAGCAACCAGCCACAATCTTCCGAATTAAATTTTTGGCAATTGACTTCAGTGGCAGAAAGCCACATGGAATAGGGCCTTTCGTAGCAACGAGTGCGCATGCTCAGTTGTTGAAACTGCATAGTTACCTAAACGGTTCATAGAGCGCGTTTGAGTCAAAAAAATGATCTGGCAACATTGTCCAGCAGGACATCGTCAACTGTCATTTGAAACAAACACAACAACAAAAAGATGGCTACTTTCTTGCCTTTTTATAGTGTTACTTTAAATGAAAATGACGTGCCTGGTGCTTCATTGGGAAATAAGAGACCATCAGAACTGACAAAATTGCAGCTTCAACGGTTTTTAAAGTGTAGAAATGTTTGTACAAGGGGAAATAAAAACGAACTGATTGTGAGGTTAGTATAAAATTGTTGAAAAATTACATTTTCCTTATGTAACTGCCGAGAATCGCGAATTACTAATGCATGTGCAAGAGCAAGTGCAATATTATTTTTATTATTTTCACCGTTTTCACCATTTAACCTAATACGTTTGACAGTTGTCAGTTAATCGCAATCGCCAATGTTGCCACATTTCTGCAAACATTCATAAAATTCACTTTCGCGCGGCGCATGCGCCACTAATATTTCTGTAACGAAAGGCCTTATTGATAAAGATTGCTCTTAATATATGTTGTTTTTGTTAAATAATTTAGATTTTCGCGCTTCTATTTCAGTTGTTTGTATTACTGTCAAATATGTGACATTCGTTTTATACTTAATTTTGTATGCGACGCACATTGAAACGCGTAAGTTCTATTTTGTAACAAGCTTAATAAAGAAACATAAAAATTGTGAAACTGGTCTTTTAAATCAAAAGGTTACGGGCCCAGAACACGTTGGGCAATTTTGGTTCTGTTGATAATTGTCGGATTTGGGTTTGGAGGCGGATTTTTGTGAGTCAAAAATCATAATCTCAAACACATTTTTTTTTCAACTTGGTGAAATCAGTTACACGTATGTTTATTTTATGGTTTCTTTTTGAAGTTGTGCTAGAGATAAAGGCTTGTTTTTGAACTTTTGAACTATTGTGTGTGTCGCTTGGTTTTGTCCAGATACTGACAAGAAAAATAAAAAACAATTTGCACGTTTCAAGATTGTTTATTTTAACTGCGAAGTGTAAATTTTGAAGATACTCCAATGGCAGAGAGATTGGATTTGAGTCAGTTAAATAAATTTGATGGTACGAACTATAATCAGTGGCGTTTTCAAGTTAATTGTGCGCTTCGTGCAAAAGGTTTATACAACATAGCACAAGGGACAGAGGTAAAACCTGAAGATGTCGATCAGTTACAAACAATATGGATTAAGAATGACGCAACTGCAATGTACATTTTGACGTCTGCTTTGGATTATTCTCAGATTTCATTAATTGAAAATTGCGAGACATCACATCAAATAGTTAGTAAGCTTGATTCTATTTATTTACAAAAATCTGTATCAAGTAAGATGATTGCACATGAGAGATTTCACCAATATCGCATGAAAGACACCGAAAATATGGCTCAACACATTGCAAACGTTGAAAATCTTGCAAAGAAGTTGAAAGACATCGGTGAAAACATCAGTGATGCCGCTATAATGACTAAAATAATTAGCACGTTTCCTTTAAAATATAAAAATTTTCGTCAAGGTTGGTTATCGGTATCCGAAGATCGTCAAACGCTTGCATGCTTAACAGCGCGATTGATTGATGAAGAAAATAATCTTTCTACGACAGAGCAATTTGAAAGCGCACTCTCGAGTTTAAGAAATGTTTATAAAAAACATAATGAATCAAAAGGTCACAAATCTTTGCCCAAAGATAAGAAGAATGATAAATCGACAGAGAGAAATTCAAACAAACAGAATAATCTTAAATCTAATGTGACGTGCTATTACTGTCGTCAAAGAGGTCACATTATTCGTGATTGTGAGAAAGCAAAACGCAAAAACGAAAAGAATAAAGGGGAGTTTACAGCTTTTCACACGAAATTATCTGAAAATGTGGTTGACATTGCTGACGTTTGGATTATGGATAGTGGAGCATATGACATACCGTACTGATTATTTTTCAAAATTGATTGAAACTGATCCTGGCACCAAGGTGCTTCTTAGAAATAACCAATCGCTTCCGGTCTTTGGCATAGGAGAAGTCATAATTCAGAAATTAGTCCAAGGTGAGTGGCACGAGTCGGTGATCACTAATGTCCTTTATGTTCGAGACCTGAAAAGAAATTTGTTTTCTGAAGGCATTGTAACGAGAAAAGGTTGGTCAATTGTTAAAAAGGAAAATCACGCTGACATTTTTGAAAACAATAAGTTGATTGCCACGGCAATTCAGGATAATAACAACTTATATCGAATGTTGTTCAAAACGGTTATCACTCATCATGCGAATCAAGTTGTAGAGGACACTTTGAAATCATGGCATGATAGGCTTGGCCATGTCAATGTTACGCGTATCCGCGATATGATCAAGACGGGAGCTGCCTCAGACATAAAATTGACCAATGATGAAGACTTTCTCTGCGAATCATGTTTATATGGTAAACAACATCGTTTTCCACATCCCTCAAAAGAAATTCGCAAAGAAGAAATTGGCGATCGCATATTTTCTGACGTTTGTGGCCCAATGTCAACCGAAACCATTGGCGGAGCAAGATATTTCGTCCTTTTTAAGGACAGCGCATCAGCTCATTTAACGGTTTACTTCATAAAGCATAAGTCGGACGTTCTGAGTCGATTTAAAGAATACTGCAAGATGTTGAAAAATCAATTCGGTCACAGAATAAAGACTCTACACTGTGACAATGGAAAAGAATATATTAAAGAAGATTTTTCAGATTTTTTAAAAAATGAGGGAATTAATCTGGAAAATACAGCACCCTACACGCCTCAGCAAAATGGGCGTATCGAAAGAGAGATGCGTACAGTTATGGAGAGCGCCAGATCTATGATGCATGCCATGAACGTGCAAAAGTATTTATGGGGCGAAGCTGTGAATACGGCCGTATACATCTTGAACAGGACACCAACAAACAATAGAAAAGATACAACACCGTTCGAAATGTTTACGCAAAGAAAACCTTCATTGACCCATCTCAGGAAGTTTGGCTGCACATCGTACGTACACGTTCCAGACAGTCAACGAACGAAACTTGACAAGAAATCGAAGAAGTTCATGTTTGTAGGATATGATGGTAATTCTGACAACTACCGATTATTTGATCCAAACACTAAAAGAATCAATGTGTCCAGAAATGCAATCTTTGATGAGAAGACTACTATCAATAATCAAAGAAATTTAGTTTCAGTTCCAGTTTTTGAAGGGGTTGATCGTACAAGAGATCAATTTTTGGAAGATGATGTTCTAGGGAACAATGATCAAGACATTAAAAGGGATCATGAAGATGTCATTCATCCTGTCAATAAAGATGAAGATCAGGAGAACGAAGCATCGCGTTACATTTTACGATCAAGAGCTGAAATATAACCTCCTTCACGATACATCGCATATTATACTGAGGTCAAAGAACCAGGAACTTATTCAGAAGCAATGAAAGGCGACGAAGCTGAAGAATGGTCGAATGCAATTAAGGACGAACTAAACGCACTTAAGAAAAACGACACTTGGGAACTCATCCCGAAAACTGATCAAATGGAAACTATTGGATCAAAATGGGTTTTCAAGATTAAAGAATCTTCAGTCCAAGGTAAACCAAGATTTAAAGCTAGATTATGCGCAAAAGGATTTTCTCAAACCAAGGGTGTTGATTACGAAGAAATCTTTTCCCAAACTACGAGATATGATTCGATTAAAATAATTTTGTCCATAGCCATCAAAAACAACTACAAAATTCTCCAGTTTGATGTAAAAACCGCCTTTTTACATGGAGATCTTCGAGAAACGATTTATATGACTCCGCCAGAAGGAGCTGACATTACGGAAAACATGGTCTGTAAATTAAAAAAATCGTTATATGGACTTAAACAGGCATCGCGATGTTGGAATAATACGTTTAATGAGTTTATGCTTAATATTGGATTCGAACAAGGACACGCAGACAAATGCATTTACAAGAAAAGAACAATAGAGTCGACCATTATTCTTATTTTATATGTTGACGATGGTCTTATTATGTCTTCAAATAGTGAATCAATTCAAGATTTCGTAATCCAACTAAAACACAAATTTGAAGTTGTCACATGTAAACCTGGTAATTTTGTTGGGATGGAGATTGTACACGATGAAACTAATGGTAGGATATTTATCCATCAGACAAAATACGTTCAGAAGATCGTTAAGAAATTTAAGCTTCAGGACGCAGCTATCATTAGCACTCCAGCAGATCCACACGTGAAGCTCATGAAGCCAGATCAAGCCTCAGTTTCTGAAGAAACTGTCCCCTATCGGGAAGCCGTAGGCTCACTCATGTTCGCAGCTATTGTGACTCGGCCGGACATCATGCACGCCACGAATCAAGTTAGTAGATACACATCTAACCATGACTTATCACACTGGAATGCCGTTAAACGTATCATTAAGTACTTAAAAGGTACAGCAGATTTAGGTATTGAGTATCGAAGAGATTCACCTACATCTCTACCCTTGGGTTATTCCGATTCTGATTTCGGAAACGACGTTGACACACGTCGTTCCATGTCCGGGTACGTTTATCTCATATCAAATGGGGTCGTGACTTGGTCAAGTCGACTTCAAAAGACAGTCTCTTTATCAACCACGGAAGCTGAGTATATCGCTTCTTCCGAAGCGACAAAGGAGGCAGTCTGGATCCGTCAATTATTGATGGATGTTGGGGAACCTGTTCAGGAGCCGACCAGAATCAACATCGACAATCAAGGAGCGCTTTGTCTTGTGAAAAATCCAGTTTTTCACAAAAGAACAAAGCACGTAGACATCAAGTACCATTACATTCGGGAAAAGCTCGAAGACGGGACAATAGATGTTGCTTTTGTACCGACAGTTAGCAGATTTACTTACCAAACCCATTCCTCGAGATCAATTTAACAAACTTGTCTTTAACTTAAGCATGAAAAGGACTTGAGGAAAATTTTTTTGATCATATTTTATTGCTCATTGTATTACATTAATTATAATTTTTTTTTAATGCTAATTCATGTATTAGTAGATAATCATTTTTTTGTATTGTGTATTGAAGCGCTTAAATGGATGGAGTGTTAAATAATTTAGATTTTCGCGCTTCTATTTCAGTTGTTTGTATTACTGTCAAATATGTGACATTCGTTTTATACTTAATTTTGTATGCGACGCACATTGAAACGCATAAGTTCTATTTTGTAACAAGCTTAATAAAGAAACATAAAAATTGTGAAACTGGTCTTTTAAATCAAAAGTTTTAAAGAGTTCCAACATGGTGGAATATTCGCCGAGTCAAAACCATGTATTCTTTTCAAAAATGGTTCTTGCGTGGATTGTGATCCATATTTTTTGTTAAATATATCAGCTTGCAGTATTGATATCATCATTATTTACGTTATACATCTGATTAGTAAATTTTTGAATTGTTTTTATTTTTTCAATATTGTTTATATCATCGGGATCAGCTAACTCAGTAAAAGTTTGTTGATATTTTTTATTTGATTTTAGAATATTTAATGGCCTGATTTTTCCTTTTCCTTTGAATGATGCGTTGTAGTCACAACCAGTGTAGGCATGCAAAAATGGTAAAGCTTTGCAGAGCTGCGAGCCTAAATTTGCGAACAATTCAGCGCAATTGAGTGCTTCAGATGTATTTGATGACGTTAACCATATTTCTTTTGCTGGCATTATATCTATGATGCCCAATAATATTACAAGTACGTCTGTATCAGAGGCCCGAATTAGTGTTCGATGCTTTTTCCGACAAATGCTTTTTTAAAGCCGATGTTATTTAAGCTTTTCTGAAAATTACTGTCTCTACTCTGGGTTTCTCCAGTAATCTGATAGGGTGTGCAATGCTCTCGTCGTTTTTGACGTTCTGCATCCTTTATGGACGGTGATTTATATACATCAAAAATAAGATGAATTTCTTTAGCAGTAGCGTTACAGATTTTTATAAGTATATGTTCGGAGATTTTTCCATAACTTTGTGGAACAGTACCTAATCTCCGTAATAAATGAAAGCCGTCAATTAAATAAACTTCTTCGTTAGAGTATACTTTTAGTTTAGTGTTTTTTGTCAAGGCTATTGCAAGTTTAGATTTTGGCGTTTGCATCATGTCCCCATTATATTGGGATAATGCTGGTGGAACTGGGGCTAAAGGAAATTTCATGCACGTACCTATGTCTATTTGATGCTGTAAACTGAGTGACAGTAAACGTCCGAATATGTTCCTTTCTATTTTCAATTGGACGTTTTCACACCATTTTTGAACTCCGTTTTAAGAACTCCTACGAGTTACTGGTATTGTGTAACTGAGGTTTTAACTTCAGCTTTTATTTCCGTCTCTTTCGATACATACATCCCTACTTATGTTACAGATAAAAAATTTAGATTATTCTTAGCAGTTAGCAATTTCATTTTACTAAAATTATTCTACTTAAATTATATTACCAAAATATTCTTTAATTTCATCTTCTATTTCGTTTAGTTCGGTTTCGTCGCTTTAATATAATCAATGTATTACCATAGTGATTAACAATTTAATTATATTATTGAAAATGTTAAAATATTTATAAAAAAAAATTGTTTTCATGTTACAATTATTCGCGACCATACAAAATGAACTGCACGCGCAAAAAACCGTTTAGTTTTTAGTTTATTCTGTAACTAAAAAAAAAGTGTATTCAAATTCAAGATAGAGTAAAATATGCAACCCAAATAACAGATTTCTTTAGTAACTGGATAAATAAAATTAAATAAAATTGAAGTGAAATCAAAGAGGCATTTGCTTCTTATGTTTTATGTTTGACATTTAGTTTGTTTGTTTGTTTGTGTTTGGGCGAGGAATCAGGATGGCGGAGCATCCGTCGTACCACATGGCACCGATTGCTATGATCATTTGGCCGACCCTACTAGGATTTAGCCGAATCTGGGGGAATTCCACCCCCAGTAGGGATCTTTATCGTGCCAAACATCGCATTGACACGGGACCTACAGTTTTACTTCCTATCCGAAAAGAAGGCATGTTTTAAATTTTTCTCCGCTATGAAAAATTACCAGTCCGGCCGGGGATCGAACCTGCGATCTTTGGATTATGAAGCAAACATGTAAACTACTAATCCACCGAGACTGGCTTGACATTTAGTTATTAAATCATAAAATCTGACAAATAAAGTTTGACAAATTTCCTTAACCACAAACAATTTTATGACATAAGAGTCAAAAACCCATCACTCTTTGATCTATATTTCTTTAATTTTGTTTTATTTATAGAAATTTGTTATTTGGGTTGCATATTTTACTCTAGATTGAAATTGAATACACTATAATGAGTCGATAGTGCACCCCGAAAGAGAGTTCAAGTCATCTTGATACGCCAATCGCACCAAGATAGGGATTGGCAGACCAAGCTTTTTTTGTATCTACTGGTAGTGAACTGTTACTACAAAACAGAGGTTTTTGGATGATTTCTTTATCTATTCAAATAAGGGAGATATTGCGTGTAAACGGTATTGTGGGACACCCTGTATAGTGTGAATTACTGTTACAGGTAACCACATATTTGTATGAAGCGCTTTTATGCTTTTTAGCATTCTTTTTCTGACGTAATGTTTCGTGTATTTCGGTGCTTTTAAAAAGCAGTGCTTTTTTGGCATTTATATCTAATTTGTAGAAAGAAGTATGTATCTTTGATCTACTTTCACTATATTCTTTTTCTCCGCATCGTAATCTACAGTTTTCAGTGCACAAATTTCCTAAATTTATCTCTTTTACTGGCATTTCCTTTCACTTATATGAAATATAAGCTTTACCTTTTTCTCTTACCAAAGCTGCTCGTTTCTTTTTCCACTTATTTTCATTTCTTTGCCTTTTCCTTGATATCTTTTCAGACACAGGAAGTTCTTTTTTCTTTTTCTTATTATTAACATTTTCTGCAGGTGCATTTTCACTCAGCATTTCCATGCCGAAATCTGCTGTGACGTGAACCGAAGTTGTGTGAGAAGGTTCTTCACCTACTTCTTGCTCCTCGATTTTTTTGCGTGGCCATGATATTGCGTCATTTTTTCTTTTTTTAACATTGCTTGTTTCGTCTTCGTCGCTACAACTCGATTCTCCGCTTGAGGGTATATATTCTTTGCTATCAGAGTCTAAAATAAAAAAATCATAATGCTACAAAGGTGTTCCAAAGTACTTTTATACGATAATAAATAATTCTTTAAACATCAAGCCATTTTTAATAGGTTTGGATTATAGCAATTACGGTACAAATTGTAAAAACTGTTTAATTTAAACTTACCGTCGTCTACTAAAAGTTCCGATTCGTCGTCTGAAGTTTCAAAGAAATTGAGGTTATGTCCGGATTCTGTTTGGCATTATTTTCCGGCTCAACGTTAGTATGTCCTTATTCAATGCCGATAAGGCGGATATAACCATTCGTTTGCCTCTTGACTGCTCAATGTTATTTTAATCACCCCGCGAAGCGGGGTGAGGCTGTTATAGGGCTAATAAAAGTAGCCCTCTTCAGCCAGCTGTTGGCAGACCAATTATTATTAAATTAAAATTTAATAATAACTAGCCCGGCAACGGCAAGTGACCCTTGTGATTATTATTAGCAGCATTAATAATAATGTTGGTAATGATAATCACAATCGCTACGTAGTCGTTGTATTCTTCGATAATTTCACTTTCATGGCTGTTCTTTGTCTTGTTATCGGCCATGCCAACATGTGGAACATGTTGACATGAGCGACAACGTTGGAATTCGATAGTTGTTTGGTATAATAATTACCGTTGTTTAATTGGATGTGGAGGCGTGGCCGTTGTTGGCGATTGATTGTTGGTAATTCTTAATTGATGTTTGCTACTTATGACGTTGTAGTTAGATTGTTGTTGAGATAAGTTGAAGTTGTTTGTCATAATTAGCAGTAGTTGTTAAAATGTTGAGATAGTTGAAGTAGTAAATTGATGTAGGTGAAGATGGTAGTTGAATGTTGATTGATTGCAGTCGATGAATTTGTAGAAGTAGTAGTAGTACCTAGTTATGGATTGGTCAACAAAAAACAGCTCTTTCCAGAACCACCCCCGAAATATGGCTTTCGGGGGATCTTTGTGTAGCACTAAGCAGTGAGTCGATTCCACTGTCGTTCCATTCAACAAGCCCCTGAACAATGGAGTTCGGAGGACACCCAGGATGGGACTCAAGGTGTAAGGATTAACAGTCGCTAACAGATAGCTCAGACGAGCCAACCACGTACTCGCAGAAGTTACCCTTAGTGTTAGCGACTGTTATGGAAAGAAGGAAGGTGCCCCCCTGGTGGAGGGTTGTCGGCCCTAGGCTGGAACAGCACTAGGGAACCTGGATACTTCGGAGCCTAGACAGGCCCACCACCCCGACTAGGAACCGGAAAGTTGGAAAAATAGGACAGGGGTTGCCTCCTGGAACTAGGTTTTATCGACTCACCGGTTAACACTACACAAACTGACCGAGCCCGGTTGCCGGCTGAAGAGTGGCCGCATGATTAACAACTCTACTAGGGTTCGCGTTCCGTTCGAGATGATAATCACACGCGTGTCCACTCTACAGACAACAACACTACTGGCGTTTGCCTCTTGATAACATTTTACCTTTTAACTTTATGGTTTCACGATTTTATTAACACTTATTTGCACCACTACACACGTAACAGCAGGTTGTGTACCGTCAACTTGCAGCGGATGAAGGTGGTATGTGGACATACCGCTTTCATCCAGCCAAACTGACTTTCTGTTATGCGCACATGCCTCCTACATCCACCATTATCTGCGCAATTAAACCTCAGACAGACTTGAATAAAGGAGGTATGTTACAGCACAATCATACCACCTTCTTCCACTAAAAATCTGAAAAACTCAAAAAATGTTACTTAACACCTTCATCCACTCGCCTCTTCAATTATAAGATTTAAAAAAGTCCATCTGTTTTATAGTGTATTAGGGGATGGTAGAGAAACCTCATAAACATTTTTTACAAATATACACGCAATTCATAAAATCTAAATAGCAAACTAATAAAAATGTGACATTGTCAAGCACAAGGTTTTTCGCGGTCAGCAATTTTTAAAGATGCAATAGATCTCTACAATCTTTTTTATTGACAGTAGCAGCAACAGCGCCATACCGTGTCTCTAGTCATGAACCATAATTTGTAATTCCCGCGCAAGTCATTTGCACGGCCTTGATCATAAGACTTTCCTACCCATGTAAACAACTCAGCATATAAAAATCTTAGCACGCTAATATATGTGATACTAAAGATGCATGACATAAGCCACAAATTTAAAAAAATATCAAATACAGTGAATACTTTAGTAACGCGTTATGATCGTAGATAAAACATTGTAAGATAGACGTGTAAAAAGTCTCTTCATTGCACTCATATCCTTTAAGACACTCGCTCGTACCTCGCTCGTGTGTTGAACCGTTGGTGCAATAAAGAATGGCTTTTTACACTTGTATCTTAAATATCTATTATATACCAAGTGAATTAAACCATTGTTTATTTGCGAGAAGAATGTTAAGTTCACGAGCGCGATAGCGCGAGTGAACTATTTCTTTGAGCAAACAAACAGGTTTAATTCACGTGGTTTATGCAATATTTTAATCTATTTTGCGAATATAAAGCTTCAATTTACGGATTTTTATGAATGTATGCAAAATACGATAACAAAAATCTAATGGTGATTGAACTAGTTGCGTTGATAAGGTAACCGTTTATTTATAACCAAAACAATTATTTGTGCCTGAAAGTATTTTGGTTTTGGTTTTTCACAAAAGATGTTAGAAATGTGTGATAAAATAGTATATTATATACCCAGGGACTGAAGTGCATCTTTTAATCCCGAATGTGTGTTTATTTTCCGAGCGTTAGCGAGGAATGACTCATTGCTCACAATCTCTAAACTGAACGGTAATGACCGCGGGAAATCATTTCTCACGATCAATAGTTCTATTAAAACGTCATAGATGGCAGCACATGCAATAATATAAAATTATTAATTAAGTTGAAATAAAAAAGTTGAAAATTTTAGATAAAGGTTAATTTATTATGTTTAACTAATGTTTTACATTAAATTATATTTTGAATGCAAATCCATCTAGAGAGATTATCGCTTTGGCGGGGAATCGAACCCTGGACCGCCTGGTTGCTAAGCCAGACCTCATACCGTTCATTTATCTAGGCGAGTCAAAATAATTTAGTTATTATTACTATATAAAGTTATTATAAAATCCTTGTTAAATTAACAAATTAAGTAAAATTCATTAATTTTTATTATTATTATATACAATTGTTAATATCTATTAATAATATTCATTATTGTTAAATTGCAACAAAAACAATGAGAACTTTTATAATTTGCAACCTTTCATTCATATAATTCACAAGTGAAAGCGCGATGACTACACCTATAAAGCTGCATTTCCCTGTTCTTCCACCTGTAATCAACGCCAGAATATGATTACATTTCGCGGAAAAGGGGTTCGACAAAAGATACCGCTATACGTAAGACGTTCAGATGTGGGTGTCAGAAACAAATTGCTTAATTTAGCAAAGTACTCGTATTTTGTTTTATAATTTAATAAAACAATTCTAAAAGTTGGCTTTGAAAATAACAATGGGATGAATTTAACATGAGTGAATCCGATGATGGGCAAATGAAGTGTACACTGTACACCTCCAAACATCGAAGCAAACACGGAAGCTGCTCACAGTACATCTCTTAATTTGTTGCCAGAGATTTTACGTAAAAAATATGAATGTGAGTAGAAAAATTCTATGTTAAATATGTTTCTTAGCGTTTGGTGTTTTATTACTTTTTTGGTGGTCATAGATAAAGTATAGTGTGTAAATCGTATGATTGCGGACTTCTTCACACTCGCTAGAAATTGGCACTTTTCTGCACTTTTCTGCACTTGTAACACAATATACTATTTCAAGAACCGTGTTTCATAATTTCCTAATAAATTTTTTCAGGAAGTGATATATTTTGAATCACAAAACCGAGAATACGGTTACTCCGGTTAAGTTATGGAATATAGTATGAAGTTTGATTAGCATGTAATACATAGCTTAAATGGGGTAAGTTTTATTTTTATATTTTTTGTAAAATAAAAATATTCGCCAATTGTGAACATGTTCTCAACAGTACCTCTGTGACCATAAGCTCATCTATAAATTGACAAATGTCAAAACATGAGCGACCTTGATTAACCTAAAATTTATACAAATATTGACATATTGAAATATTTACCAAGAATTTTAGTTAGTTTTCTTATTATTATTAAGTAATATTTTTAATTACATTTCATTACGAAGTGGCAATGAAGACTGAAAGTAAAAACTCTGTGATTCGTGATGAACTCATCTTCGGCTGTAATAGCAGTGCTAGTCTTCAGGGAGCGACTGCCCATAATACAGATGATGATGAAGAAGGCGACAGTAAATCTTCACCATTAAGTTATAAAGAACGTAGAAGAGAAGCACATACTCAAGCTGAACAAAAGCGCAGAGATGCCATAAAGAAAGGTTATGATTCATTACAGGAATTGGTTCCTACATGTCAGCAAACAGATATGTCGGGATATAAACTGAGTAAAGCAACAGTTTTACAAAGATCTATTGATTACATACAATATCTTCAGCAACAAAAGAAAAAGCAGGAAGACGAAAGAAATGCGTTAAGGAAGGAAGTGGTTGCGTTACGAATAATGCAAACAAATTACGAACAAATTGTTAAGGCCCAACAATCGCAACCAGGGCAAACTGAAACTAGGATATCAGATGAAGTTAAGTTTTCCGTATTTCAAGTAATTATGGAACAACTGTTTCTTACGTTTAGAAATGTCTCGGTGAACAATTTTACAGAATTGTCAGCGGGAGTATTTAGTTGGTTAGAAGAATATTGCAAACCTCAAACACTTAAAGATATGGTGTTACGTGTTCTTCAAAGACATAACAGTCTTATGCGTGATCAACCACCTTCACAATAAGCTTTTATAAAAATTGTTTTTATGTTATTTAGTAGGTACAGTCTGGGACTTTAGTAATGATTCAGGTCTGAAACTAGTTTTATGCAAAGGAAAATTACTTTAGAAAGAAATGTATAATTTTACAACTATTAGAAAGGATATAAATAATATAAAAATTATATACAGAAACAATAGTATAAAGCAAAATTGTAAAATGTGATGCGTATGGCTAGATTCCGACCCGAATCATTACTAAAGTCCCAGACTGTACATAATCTATATAGGCTTTAAACATAATATATAAACGTAGTATGTTTTTATAATAAATAAATTTTAAGGCATGTTTAATTATTTAATTAAATTGGTTTGTTTAATCGTTGATGCTAATGAAATTATACAAAGTAGTAATTTCATTAATAAAAATTACTCATTAATGTAGATTTCTTTCAAATCATAATTAATAACGGAAAAGACAGAAATGTGTTCACAATCGGCATATATCTTACTGCTCTTTCGTCTCGCCTTCCCGAAGGATCTTGCTTTTCAATTTTTCTTGCAAGCAAGAGTTGCTCTGGTAACACTTCTTACCAATCACAATAAAAGATGAATTAAAGAATTTTCACAGACGGCGTTTATGTTTCTCAATTTCTAGGTTTACTAATTTGTGGAGTTCGTATGATTTTTGTACGATGGGTTGCCTATATCGTACAGCTAATGCAGATTAATGTTTGAGGATAGTGTATGACGTATACCCGCAGTGCTTGTTTGATGGTTTGTGTTAGTCGCCATTAGCTTGACGGCAAATATTGAGTTTTGGTGGCGAAATTATTTTGTTTCACAATAAATGTACTACTTATAAAATAGTAGAAAATTAATTATTCAATATGGTAAATTGCTCTGCCTTTAAGTGTTCCAGCAGAAGTGAGAAGAACATAGAGGAAATTAGTTTTCACAGGTAAAATAGAAATGCGTCGTTATGCACGAGTGCCTAAATTATATTTTATTAGTGCGTTATCGAAATTGATTCTACTTTTAATATGATGTTTAAACATCAAGCTTTAATTACATTTACATTGGAACATAGTTAAAATAGTATTTTAAATAAATTGGCGTAAAAGCAGTACTGTCAGAATTATATACACCTGGGATCAGTAGCGTGCCTAGCAATTTTAATAAGATATTCAAAATTAAATTAATTAAATTTACTTATTCTACATATCGATGTATTTCCTAAAAATTGAACTAAAGGCAATTAGTTTTAATTTAATGAAATTATATTGTAAAATAATGCTTTTCTGATAACGTAAATAATATTTGCTTAAGGTAATATAGTACTTTAATTAATTAATCTGTGCCACGTTTATTTAATATATTTAGTTTGTGATTAAGATAATCATAAAAGCTCTAAAGGCACGCCATTAATTGACTAGCACAGTGTACTCTCCTAAGAATTAACTTGCCAATACGAAACTTTCATCCGACTGGTACCAAGGACAACGATAATATCATAAACAAAAATTTTTGCAAAGCATTGAGTCTTACGGGAATTATAAACTTTAAATGCTTGTAACTTCGTTTGCGAAGCTTCAAAAATTAATTAATTTTAGTGTACTTTCGCGTTTATCAACTCATATTTCAGAAACGAAGTCGTTCTTATAAAATTGTAGACCGCGATCTTTCGCTTCTAACGGTGTCACTTTTATATTTTTAGATATTACAATAATTCCGTAAAAGAATAAAATTTAACGCTAAACACAATTAAATTGTATCGACGTATGTACTCCTCAATAAGTACCCCTTACGTTTCCGGCCCCGCACGCAGCAGTTGTCTATGTTCTTGGGTTAATACACCTAAAAATGTATTTCGTTTCTCTTAAATTAATTAATAAATGCCTAATATAAGTTTAAACACATTAAACATTTTTCTAGAATAAATAATTTAAATAGAATAATATATTTATATCTTCGTTATTTTCCCATTTACCTAATAATAATAAAACATTATTCCAGAATAGTTAAAATTATAACATAGACATTTATCTTTTTCCAAAACACTTGATAACAAAGAATCTCGTAACTTTTTATTTTTTGGCTAGTATCATCTCCTATAAAGAGATAGTAAATTAACCAAGAACGAAAAAATGTAAAGACTTGGGTGTGCCTGTGTACTATTATCAACATTATTCACTGTCGACCTCGCTTTCCTCATCTTCTTCATTAAATTTTGGATTTGAAAGGCTTATTGTACACATTATTTTATTAACATTGTGACACGATACTTGGCCCATGCACCTACACGAACCTATACATGCGATATTATTTTTCCTGCAACTGCACCATTTCTGTTTGCAGTCTGAAAGTAAAAGTCGTAAGAAAAAATGTAGAAATGTACCTGTATACCTTTTTTGCATCCGCATGTTGATAAGACTGTAATGTCTGTCTGTAATGATGGAAGAGTTTGTAATATAGGAAAAATCTGGTTACTCTTCCATTGCCAACCGTAATCGCAATAGTTTAAATAGTTTTGAATCGGGTTTAAGGCATATAGCCAAATGTTGCACTGGTAGTGTGCCCGTAAGAGCCGTAAGCAATGATATTTTAGGCTGTCCTCTGTAGGTGGTAATTTATCAATAGTTTTAGAACCAGCAAGTATACCTCGAAGCTGATTAATGGAGTTAACGTCTTGATTATTGGTATAAAGCTTAATAACAAAATTGTGCAAGTTTTGAAAAGTCTGTTCATCGAAATCCGAAATTATTAAACAATTTGTATGACGCCAGGTATGTTTTCCAACAAGATTTCTTCCCGATGCCAGAAAACTGACTTGTAGTATCCGATCCTGTGAGGGCATGAAACTCTGGAAGATTTTGTAAAAGATGTTCGATTTTTAAGAGATGAACTGGTATGCAGCAAATGCTATCCTTTTTTCCGGTCTTCATCCAGACTTCTGGGGTTAAATATTTTCTAAAGTGACACAGAAGTATCAATTTTAGATTTTTTATTAGAAATCATATACCAAGTTGTACCGATGCTTTTATAAAACAACAAGCGACAAAGAGCCAATAACGGTCCTTTATAGAACAACAAGCGACAAAGAACCGTTTTACATCATTAGTAATACTACATGAAAGGCTTTGTTATAGCAAATACTAAGTATATAAAGACTGACACTTTGAAACTACACAACTAAAAGGAAAATCATACAGAAAAAGACTTTATGAAATATAGAAAAAGCGATAGAGTAACTTATTAATCATCTATGCATATAGGCCAAAATCAATCTTCGATAGTAAAAAAGTTCTGGATCGCTTGATAAATTGAATAAAGAAGCTCCCATGCTATGTTATACTTACACGTACAGGGTGGCCCACGCAAGATGATCCTGTACCTTATCTTGGAAACTGTAAAAGTTACGAAAAAATGTTAAATACCAAAGTTGGTTGCTGTAAAACAAATTTTAATTTTATAATAGTTTTGTATATACAGGGTGAGTCATATTGCTGTGGCTACTATCAACTCTTTTATTTTTAATGGAACACCCTGTATATTTTTACTGTTTTTGATTCTACACTTTATTTTAAGTATGTTTGCCTAAGGTATACATCAAAAGTCTGCACAGTTTCTGAGCAAACTCAGCTTTTCTGTTATTTTTTCAAAAATCCAAGTTTTTTCAAAAAATAAATTTACATAGTGCAAGTTACATTTAAACGATTATAATAATACACGACGCTTATATATATATATATATATATATATATATATATATATATATATATATATATATATATATATATATATATATATATATATCTAAATCCGCGATTCTGCATAAATTTATTACTGAATAGTATACAGGGTGTTCAATCTGATATACCAAAGGTATAAATTGAACAGGAAAACCTCACTTTTTCAAATGGAACACCCTGTATATTTAAATTTTATGTGATTTAGTTTTTGATTCCCTACCAACTCATGTATATATGTTCTATGTAAAAGCGAACAGTTTGCAAAAATGAGGTTTTCCTGTTTTACAAATTCCTGTTTTATAACAGTTTTAGTTATCGGCGTTTTCCTGGTTCTCTAGATATTTTCCTTACTAATTTGGATGGGAAGATCTTCAGCGTTACAGACGCAGCTCTATCCATTGGCTAATCATGTTTTTGGATAAGAACTAAATTGACTATTTTCAGTTACTTTTGATTTCAGTAGTATCAGTATTTAATTATGTATTTAATTGTTTAAATTAAATTGTCATTTGTCGCTGACATGTCGACAACATTGTCGTCGATCGGTAAACTGTCCTTACTGTTCTTGATACTTAATATACTATTGTGTTTATACAAACAGCCCTTAGTGTTGATCGGTTTACCCGAGCTCTGTACCAGTGACATACCATCATAAATATGTATAAATTTGCGGGGTAAATTAAACAAATTCTCTTCTAATAAACACAACACGAGTTTATTTCTGCAGTTTTCACACCAGAATGAACAGTCTGGTCCCTTTTTTAATAATAACATTCTCCTAAATTCCAAAATCATAAATTTTATACTTTAATATACATAACTGAAACTAGGTAATTTCTTATGAAACGTAGGGTTGTAGTGACCCGTAATGTCAGTGATCCGTGGCTTAGCTGAACTCTACTAATACCTATTAAGGGAAAACTAATTGATTTACACTATAAACGTTTAAACTTATTGTCGTGTTCAGCGATAAAGCTACCCGCTTTATCCCGGTTCACAAGGTTCGATTAAAAACTCTTTAATTATCTGAATATAAAGAATACTTGGACTTGATTTCTGACGTTACAAAAACTCATACATTGACAGTATTTTTCAACTCAACAACTGTAACTAGATATGTTTCCGAAAAGATCATCATGAATACAGCATCCTCCCACCGGAAGAAGGATTATATCAAATCTAGTGATTCATTAACTCTGAAGAAACATACGAAAATTAGTAAGTAATTATAACATTAAAAAAATCTTTTGGGTAATCTGGAAACTCGATCACATCGCATTGAGATCATCTTAGGACGGAATACTTTGCTTTCGATGTCGGGCTCAAAATCGTACACTCCCGCACTAGCCTCGTCACTTGCATGTACGCGCACTTCTGGTGGATCACCATCGACGAGTGGTTTAATGTTTCTGAAACCCCCGTCGTCAGCGGACTTCTCAGGCGATTTGCCATTTTCGTTCAGCGTATTCGACCCATCTTCTTCATCGATACACTCCAAAGGATAAATACGTTGGACAGGTCTAATAATATGTCCCTTGTTAGTACTCACTCGCACCAAACGAATTAATCCATCTTTTCCCGGAATTAATTCTGATACATGACCTAGCGGCCAGTCGAGCCGCTTGTCTTTATCATTATTAACGAATACAACTTCTCCGAGGAATATTGGCCGGCTATAGTTTTTACAATTCATAAGCTTTAATTGCCCCAAATACTCGCTGCGAAATCTACGACGAAGGTCTTCTCTAAGCTGTTGCGTATACAGCATTTTCCTGGAAAGAAACGCTCTATCTACGAGGGTAGATTGAAAAGTTTCCGGAATGGGCAAGAGATGGCGCGCGTATCGTGAAATTGTTATGATGGTTGTCAAGGCTAACCTATTTTAGGAAAGCTGTCAAATTTTCAGACACGTGCGTCGTTCCGTTTATGTTTACTAGGATATCTTGTGAAGCAATTCAGGCACTTTTGCAAAAATGGATAAAAACGAATTTCGTGCAGTCATCAAACATTTCTGGATGGACGGGAAAACGGCGACGGAGATACGAGATATTTTGCAGAAAGTTCATGGCACATCCACACCTTCATTTTCGACTATTAGTTTCTGGGTGAGCGAGTTCAAACGTGGCCGTACGAGCACCAAGGATGAACCACGCAGTGGACGTCCAAAAACGGCCACAAATGAAGAAATGGTCGATAAAGTCCATGATCTCGTGTTAGCCGATCGACGAGTGAAGTTGCGCGAAATAGTAGAGACCACGGGCATCTCATATGAACGTGTGCAAAATATCGTGCACGAACATTTGGGCATGAGGAAGCTCTCGGCGCGATGGGTGCCGCGTTTGCTGACTATGGACAACAAGCGAAATCGTGTGACCACTTCGAAAGAGTGTTTGGCCTTGTTAAATCGTAATCCAACGGATTTTTTTCGCCGATTCGTGACCGTGGACGAAACATGGATCCACCACTACACACCAGAAACCAAGCAGCAGTCGAAACAGTGGATTTCTCCAGGCGAATCTGCTCCGAAGAAGGCAAAGACTGTCCCATCTGCTGGAAAGGTCATGGCCACCGTTTTTTGGGATTCGCAAGGTGTGATACACATCGACTTTTTGCAGAAGGGAAGAACTATCACGGGACAATACTACAGCGATTTATTGGATCAATTCAACGGCATTTTGAAGGAGAAACGGCCTCATTTGCAGCGAAAAAAAGTGCTCTTCCATCACGACAACGCGCCGGCCCATTCATCCCGAATCGCCAATGCTAAATTGGTTGAATTGGGCTACGAGGTGGTGCCGCATCCCCCGTACTCTCCAGACCTGGCCCCGTGCGACTTCTTTTTGTTCACAAACATGAAGACTTGGCTCGGAGGCAAGCGCTTTACGTCAAATGAGGAGGTCATCGCCGCCACTAAAGCTTATTTTGCAGAGTTCCCGAAATCATATTTTTCTGAAGGCTTAAAAAAGTTGGAGCACCGCTGGGAAAAGTGTATCGCCCTGCAAGGATATTATGTTGAAAAATAAAAACAAAAACCTGTTCAATTACTGCGTTTTCTTGCCCATTCCGGAAACTTTTCAATCTACCCTCGTACAGCATCACAATCAGGTATTCCACTTTAAATTTGGTCCCGTAAAAACATAGCAGGTGTAAGTGCTGCGAAGTCACTAGGATCACCTGATATATATTTGAGAGGCCTAGAGTTAATAACATTCTCACAATCACAAAGCAGTGTAGAAAGGTCTTCATAATTAAGGGAAGCGCGACCAAGAACTTTACGTAGTAATTGCTTTAACATACCGATCATCCGTTCCCAATATCCGCCCCACCAGGCAGCTGTCGGTGGGTTGAACCGCCACTTTATACGTTGAGCTGATGCACTTTCAACAATTTTCTCCCATTCCAACCAAGGCAATCTTACCTCATAACGACCCTCTTTATCTACGTGGAGAGCTTGCGCAAATAAGTCCTTCGCTGCTAAAGCCATTTTATTTCGGGATTTCTTTTCTGTAGGCTCTGTAATTCCCAGCACATCCAAATTCCATAAATCACTAATGGAGGCATCTTTGACAAAGAGAGAGATAGAAGTCATTGCGTAACTAACATTAGTCTCAGTCGAAGAAACTTTCCCTGACAAAGTCCCCCTAACATAGTTTCTGCAGCGACCAATCCACATTTCAGTAAGTATCTTCTACCAGTGAAAAGTTTGCTACCTACATCAACACCAATTAGAAGCTCAATAGGACCTATGAAACTAATATCCTCTAATTGGATATTCAACAATTTTAGTTCTTCTGTCCAAGGACCATAAAATATAGCGGAAATATTCTTACAAATCTGGACTTGATCTAGAACCTCGAATGTACAAAAATAATTTTTATAACATACTCTCACATCAAAACAGTTGTGAGAATATTCTTCAACTCCGCCGCCAAACAAACAATGGACAATGTTTTATTTATATTTTTGCTTATAACCGAGTTGTTCGGCAGTCGAACTTAAAAGATATGACCTTTGCGATCCACTATCTATCAAAGCACGTATTTGACGAATACCATGAGGTCCTTTCAGCTCTACTCGCAGAGTTTGTAAGAACACATATTCATCCGTGTTATTAACAAGCGTTTGTTCAGTAGATAGAGATTGCTGTATGACATTTTTCTATACGGACTGACTACCGGACCTCGACCTTTCTTCACGAACTGATAACTCAGGACACATCAAAGTGACATGGGAGTTATTACATATGATACATCTCTGTCGCCCTCGCCATTTCTTAGATTGGTGGTTGCCTTTAAGGCAACGGAAACAGCCATTCTTTTTGATTAAAATCTTTTGCTTCTCCTGTAAAGAATATCTGCTAACTTTGAAGCAATTGGAACTCTCATGAAGACCTTTACAAAAAATGCATTTGAGAGTATTGGAGTTCAATAGAGCAGTTGCTGTTGGAATACCGATTTGGTTTGCGGAATAACTATGACACAAGCCGAAACCTTCAGCAGCCAATGAAATTTGTTGTTCATTTTCCACTTCGTTTTTTAAGAAACTCAGCAAACCTTTGAGACGACTTTCGAGTATTGACCCACTTACACCTGCTACTAACTCCGCTGAAGTGCTCTACTCTATTCGTTACCAAACCCTAAGCAAGTCCTGTGGAAGACATGATTCTATTAAAGGAAAAAGCATGGACGAATACTTATTTGAAGTTATCTCTAGTGTTTCAAGTGCACGTAACTGCGTTTCAATTTGGTCGTATAAAGCAGACAGGTCAATCTTACTTTTAGAAACTGCATTACTTAAAATGAGTTTACGTAATTCTCGAACATATACCTCTATTTGTAACTCTTCCCTTGCAAATCGAGACTGCAAGATATTTATAATTTTACTATAGTTTTCACTCATAGCAGGAAAACTATCAACTAGTTGTCGAGATGTGCTTCCGGGAATAGTCGCCTGAATTAAATACTCAATTTTGTCATTTGTATCGATATCCGGATCTTCATGTATTTTCCTAAATTGAGCCCAGAATGGCAACCAGTCACGAATACTTTCATCAAATTTCTTAAACTCTATAGTAGGTAACTTAAATTTCCGCTTACCTGCACTAATGACGTGGTTACTTACTTCAGCGTTAACAGAGCGCTCGGTATCTACCTCAGAACTAGCCAAGTTCAACAGATTTTTACAACAAAGTTTAAGCTCAGCAAACCTTTTGTCATAACAACCAGAGGACTCCATCTCTGCCAACAAATGTTCTTCAGTAGCATCTCCTTGAAGGAGAAACTCATAAATTTCCCTATCACTGGTCTTCAAGTCATTGTACTTCTCCATCAAAAGTTCCCAGGATAATTGAATTTCTTCTGACCTATCGTCAGCGTTCTGAGCGGTACATAAAGCTTTCAACTTGTTAGCCTCTTTCGTAAAGAGGGTACGAAGTACTTTACGGTGTTTTTTCTTCTGCTCCATATTGTAATTTTTCACAGCCACACACACTCGGTTCAAAACCACCGCTAGATTCACGAAAAAAACTAAACGCGGCAAGAGTATGCAATAAAAAAAATCTCGAACAGAATCGTACTTCTGTCTTTGCAACGCGAAAGGGTCCTGTCACGATTAAAAACTCTTTAATTCTCTGAATATAAAGAATACTTGGACTTTATTTCTGACGTTACAAAAACTCATACATTGACAGTATTTTTTCAACTCAACAGCTGTAACTAGATATGAAATAAATAAAGATTAGTAAAAGTTTCACAGTTTCATTAAAATATAACATGACAATATTGTTTCGACAGCTATGCTGTCATTATCAAAGGTAATATAATTATGACGACCTCCTCGATTCGACGCCGACGTTTCACGTCTGTATGCGGCCTGTTCATTTGCCAGTTTTCGGCGTTCTCCGCTTGGCGCCACGTCCCGGGGAAATGGACGCGTTCAACCGTTCGATTTTATCCGACGCGTTCACACATCTAAATGTACACTTAGAAAAATGCTTGGAATGTTTATAATCTGTGATAATATTTTAAAATAAAATCCGGACTCTTTTGAAGGTTATTGTTAAATATTTGACTTTTCTAAACTTTATTCAGTAATTATTCGATATAGCGCTACGGGTTTTCGTTCGAAAAACGTCAAAAAATAGTTAAAGATTATAAAATATTCTTATCAGATGACACAAACACCATTTTTAAGCCATTTTCACGTAAATACAGCCAACTTTTTTACTAACTGTAACCTAACATCATAACATTCTAAGCTCAAAATAGCCATTTTAACATTGTTTTTCTTATTAATTACCGGCGACCAGCGCGATGTTTTTTCGGAGTATTGTTCTCTAAGTTATCCTCTACAACTCAATATAATTGGTTTACCTAAGTTCAGAAGGGTCCGTATATCGAATAATTAATCTTTATTCTACTTTATAACGAATTTAGTGCGTTTGCTTTTGTTTGATAAGTTTTTGATTTAAAAATAGTAATTTTACTGAAAAAAATGCCAATTCACAGCAAGAAGTGCTACAGAAATTACAAATTCATTTTCTAAATTACATCGTATTTAGTGCATTGTACAGTAGAAAGGGACAGTCCGGACAGTATAGTTAACGTAGAATTTTAATTTATTTCAGATACGAAAATAACCGAAAGTACTGTTATCTGTAAATTACACTTTAAAAGCAGTTGCTATAAAGACGGATCTTCTGGTTGAAAGTTATTAAAATGTAATGTGGTGCCCTACAGTATATACAGTAATATATTTTAAAAAAATCTTTTACCATAACACATTTTAGACATGTTTTTCGAACACTCCTCATGATGTACAGTATGTATTGACCAATTCCTTTTGAGCAATTGCTCCTCAAATCGCTATTAGGATTAATCAATCAACAAGATCGTGGATATTTGAAATGTCCTAGTAAAAATTTCATATTAATAAACCAAATAACAGAACTGGTTTTAAATAGATTTCAATATTTACCTCAAGAATGCAATCATTGCAGTATTTTAGCTGATCTTGACTTCAGAATTATTTATCTTAGAATTCTTCTTTATC
Organism: Agrypnus murinus; assembly: GCA_929113105.1. Lineage (NCBI taxonomy): Eukaryota > Metazoa > Arthropoda > Insecta > Coleoptera > Elateridae > Agrypnus > Agrypnus murinus. Next base: position 82,882,928 of record OV816025.1, on the reverse strand, counting down.
TATTCTCAAGATTCACAACAAGGACCTTTCAAGAATAATTTTAAATATACTTCTAAAATCAATATTAACTAACCTTGCCAAAAAAGCACCAACAACATCTGGAACGCGATTGTACATTAAACTTCTTTCTAAAAAAGTACTCAAACATTGACAAATAAATACTTTTCATAAAAAATGTTTTTTCTTAGAATCACCACTGCCGATGGCATAAATTGTAATTTATTTGAAGTATGTTAACTTTCAAAAGTGTAAAAATTTAAGCTAATTTTCGAACCATTAATTACCGTCGCGGTTCTGATCTCCAAACCCCCGGTAGCTAGCGCCATGCGGAGAACATGTGCATAATGATATTTTTAAAATTTGAACTGGCCGTATTAAGACGTCAAACGTCGAATCGAGGAGGTCGTGATAATTATAAACAAACACGTCGCTAAGGTAGATACAAAAATAGGTAACTAGATAAAATAATAATAATAATCAGAATTAAATATCTAATACTTCCAGTAACGGAGAATTACTGAGCTCAAGTTGTTCATTCATTAAAGGTACCCTGAGTTTGTGTTTGTATATCTCAAAGGCTTCTAAAATGTCTAATTTGCGTTTGTTATTACAAAAATGTAGGAATTTAATATTATTTTGAGGAGTCATTGTGTGATTTTGTTCTAAAAGGTGTTTGGCGTAATTAGATTTTTCAGGATGTTTATTTTTGTAATGACGTACGTGTTCTTTATATCTTATGTCAAAATTTCGAAGTGTTTGTCCAATATATTGCAGTGATACCATATCACTGTATTGAAAATTTAATCAACGATCGAACAGAAACGTTAATACAAATATTTTTATATCGGATATAAATCAAAAAGAGGGACATGTTATGTCATGGGCATAATTAATATAAAGGGTATAAATAGGACCACAGTTAGGTTCATTAATACTTAAATTAAAACTTAAGAATAAAGACTTCATGCAAACATAACCTAGCTTTTTCATGCATAATAATAATAGGTTTCATTTTTAGAAAAAGGATATAAATTAGTTAGATTGCTTGATTATAATCATGTTTATGCAACCCATGTTACTTTGGGACGGTTTCCCACTTGTTAGGAAAAAGTAATTTCCACATTGAAATTATTAGATTACGATGTTTAGCATTAGATACATTTTTCTATATTCCACGACACCAGCTCAAGTTTATGTTGCTAATTTGCTGAAAATAAACTAATTAGGTCGATCTTATTATGACTGATACAATACAATTAATCTTTGAATTTGTTTACAAGATTTCTGGTCACTTTTATTAATGAAGGTATAAAATCATCTCGTTTCATGTTAACTGACTCTTATAGTCCTTTATCCTGCTTTCCCTCACCATTGTCTTTATGTTAGTACATGGAGCATTGTATGCTGGACATTTTGTGCATAATTAGATTAACATTGACTTAATATTCAAGCTGATATTTGTATATGCATCAATTGGTATTTATTGCAGTTCGTACTGTAAAAATTATGTTTATATTAAATTGTAAAGATGTTTTTATGGAGAAATTGTTAATTTTACCTATATCATGTATTCCTGTAGCTATTTTGTAAAGGATGAACCTTGATTTGTTAAATTGTATATGTAATTAGATCGTAACGAGTTTTGTACATTGTCAAACGTTTTTCTTGAATATCATCGTTACGATACATTTTAGGACTATGAATGTATGATACTTTTCTGATCTTCGTTTCAAGGGCTACAATTCTATAGTAATAGAATTAGGATTAGTGATCATCCATATCAGCTGGTTCCGGATTAGTGACGTCACGAGCGTGTTCGATTTTCTGTTGTTTTGAAAAAGTGTCATAGTGTTCTTTTGTTCTGGCAGAAACTATATAAGCTGGGGCAAATTATAACAAAGTCAGTCGAAAAAACTTTGAAGGCAGAAGCTATGCTCGGCTCCGGATAAAATATATCTTTAATATGAGGTTAGTTAGTTAACCATATGTTTTGACATAAATGTCACAGTCTAAATAAAGTTTAAAAAGAAATTAAAGTGTTACCTGAACATTTTTTAAAGGATTAAAAGAAGATTTAAGTATTGTGCAACAATTATTAAAAGTGAAAGTGATTGTTTCAATAAATTCGGATTGAATTTTATTTTTTTTTTGACATCGATCTACGTATTGACGATATTTTATAAACAAAGAAGTCAGCTGTTTGGTTTTATCGCAGTGTTACTACTAAAAGGATTTTTATATAAAGGGGAACTAATTTATAATGTACCAGGTTGGTTAAAATAAATGATTTTTGTTAATTTCATAAATAATAATTAATTGATAAAGTTCCTCTAATATAAAATTATTTGGTTTAGTTTGTTAAGTTCTTTTCAGAATTTATTTGATTTCAATTAAATAAAACAACAAAATTTCTTTTAAAAAGAATTTATTTTTACTTGACAAATATTTATTTATAAACAAATTTCATTTGTGTTGGTTTGTTCAAACGAATGACAGTACTGATCCTATGTCAGAACACTACGATTATTTATAACGTTTGAGCAAACCTGAGAATTTATTTCTCATGTACCAATAATCTTGAATAACATTTTTTATTTTTATTTTGACGTTCTATTTGGATTTTTATTTTTGTTTGTTAAATAAAGTTTTTGTGCTTTCAATTTTACATACGTGTTTAATTGATGCTAATACAAGCATCTAGCGTTTTTTTTCCTTAAATTCAGAGTTTAGCAGCGGTTGTCCATCTTGCAGGAGCTTTAGTGCTTACGATATAAGTTTTTCTTTCTTTCCAGGCATAAAAGTAAATAAGAGTCTCACAATTCAAATAATTTATGCTTTACTGAGCAAACCTGAGCTAACTGAGAGGAATAAAGAAGAATATCTGTGGTGTGTTCTCAATTAAATCCACTGCATATAATTTATGTTTATATTTGGAACGGTGGATATTATATTGTATTTTTGTTTATTGTTTCTAGCCTTATTTTGTGGAACTCCATAATCATGCAATAAATAAAGATTATTAAAAGTTTCACAGTTTTATTAAAATATACCTGACAATATTGTTTCGACAGCTATGCTGTCATTATCAAAGGTAATATAATTATAAACAAACACGTCGCTAAGGTAGATACAAAATAGGTAACTAGATAAAATAAATTGTTTGATAAATTTGATAAAATAGCTTGTTTTGACAGTTCTTTTGAGGTTATCAATGAATTTTTAATTCTTATAAAAAATATCCATCCTAATATAAAATTTACACTAGAAACAGAACAAAACAGGGCTATAAACTTTCTAGACTTAAATATCAAGATTAACGCAGACAATCTTTTTGAATTTTCCATATACAGAAAACCAACACAAACAGACATAACAATACCAAATGAATCTTGTCACCACAATACACATAAAATAGCAGCATACAGATCATTAGTACACAGAGCTTTAACTATTCCACTAACAAAATCAGATTTTAGCAAAGAGATATCAACCATTAAACAACTAGCACATGCAAATCATTATAATCCGAACATGATTGACACTTTAATTAAACAAAAAGATTATAGGTTAGCTATCAAAAGAATATATCCCATTGACAATCAAACAGAAGACACAAATTACATATCTATACCATATTTTGGCAAAATATCAGAAAAAATTGCACATATACTAAGAAAAACCAACAATTATAAAATAACATTTAAAACCAACACTAACACTTTTTCATTTTTATTTAATGCTAAAGACAGAACACATGATATCATGAAATCGGGCATTTACCGTTTAAATTGTTCTTTTTGTAGTTCGGTATATATTGGACAAACACTTCGAAATTTTGACATAAGATATAAAGAACACGTACGTCATTACAAAAATAAACATCCTGAAAAATCGAATTACGCCAAACACCTTTTAGAACAAAATCACACAATGACTCCTCAAAATAATATTAAATTCCTACATTTTTGTAATAACAAACGCAAATTAGACATTTTAGAAGCCTTTGAGATATACAAACACAAACTCAGGGTACCTTTAATGAATGAACAACTTGAGCTCAGTAATTCTCCGTTACTGGAAGTATTAGATGTTTAATTATGATTTTTATTATTAATTTTTATTATTATTATTATTTTATCTAGTTACCTATTTTGTATCTACCTTAGCGACGTGTTTGTTTATAATTATATTACCTTTGATAATGACAGCATAGCTGTCGAAACAATATTGTCAGGTATATTTTAATAAAACTGTGAAACTTTTAATAATCTTTATTTATTTCATGATATTGTATTTTATTCTCATTTCAATTCACCGCTATATACCGAACTACAAAAAGAACAATTTAAACGATTTCATGATATCATGTGTTCTGTCCTTAGCATTAAATAAAAATGAAAAAGTGTTAGTGTTGGTTTTAAATCTTATTTTATAATTGTTGGTTTTTCTTAGTATATGTGCAATTTTTTGATATTTTGCCAAAATATGGTAGAGGTATGTAATTTGTGTCTTCTGTTTGATTGTCAATGGGATATATTCTTTTGATAGCTAACCTATAATCTTTTTGTTTAATTAAAGTGTCAATCATGTTCGGATTGTAATGATTTGCATGTGCTAGTTGTTTAATGGTTGATATCTCTTTGCTAAAATCTGATTTTGTTAGTGGAATAGTTAAAGCTCTGTGTACTAATGATCTGTATGCTGCTATTTTATGTGTATTATGGTGACAAGATTCATTTGGTATTGTTATGTCTGTTTGTGTTGGTTTTCTGTATATGGAAAATTCAAATAGATTGTGTTCGTTAATCTTGATATTTAAGTCTAGAAAGTTTATAGCCCTGTTTTGTTTTGTTTCTAGTATAAAATTTATGTTAGGGTGGATACTGTTAATAAGAATTAAAAATTCATTGATAACCTCAAAAGAACTGTCAAAACAAGCTAAAATGTCATCAACATAACGAAATCAGAAGATAATGTGTTTAGAGAGGTTTAATTCAAATATTTGATCTTCGAACTTGTCCATAAATATGTTAGCTAATAGAGGACTTAGAGAATTACCCATAGGTAAACCATCCTTTTGTAAATAAATTATGTTATTAAAAGTGAAATAATTTTGACTTATACAAAGGTCAAATAATTGAATTAACTCTAACCTTTTAACTAATTCTATATTACTATTGATCAAGAAACTATCTAATAAAGGAATACATTCTTGTGGGGGTATTCTGGAGAACCGGTGCAAATATCAAAACTAACAAGTTTTGAATGTGGTGGAAGATGTATGTTTTGCAGCTTATCTATTAATTCTAATGAATTTCTAACAGAGTATTTCGATTTGTAACCTATCGTGTTAACAATCTGGTTCAGTTTTTTGGATAAAATGTGATTAGGTGCATTGATGTATGATACAACTGGTCTTATTGGCATAATCTGTTTATGTGTTTTGACTAGTCCATATAGTTTAGGTGGTTGTGGGTTTTTATACTTTTTATTAATGATTTGTTGCTTTTCTAATTCTGAAAAGCAGATATTGCAGTTTTCTAAACCTTGTTTTATTTCTTTTTGAAATTTTGTGGTTGGGTTTTTGTTTAAAGTTTCTAAATTTTCTTTATTAATAAATTCATTAACTTTTTGTATGTAAGTATCTTTTGAAAGAATTACCCAAGTGTTACCCTTATCTGCTTTAACAGAAATTAGATTGTTCTCTGTGATTTTGTGTTTTATAGATTGAAGAAGTGATATGTTAGATGTGTTGTACATTTTGTCCTGTTTCAAAGACATCTCTTTTAACAAATTCGAAATTTGGAATTTTGCATAGTTATTATGATCTTTCTTAAGTATAGTTTCGCATTCAACGGCCAAAATTTCTCTAATTTTGTTGGTAAATTTTGGAAAAGGACAAAATTTGAAACCTTTGTTAAGAAATTGTGTTTCTCTGTCATTGAATGTTATATTCGACAAGTTTATGAAACGAGGATAAAAGTTTGCAGTGTTCTGACAATTAAGGTTATTTTGTAGTGTACGTTTTTGTTGTACAAGTCGATGAAGTTTATTTTTCTGTGTGGTGTATTTTTTGAATTTAATGTGACTGACGGTTTCTCTAATGTCAAATTGGATATTGTGTAATTTATGAGTAAGTTCTGTATGGAGTACCTTTATATAAACGTGCATATTGTCTCTTATACTAAACCATTTCTTCGATTCTTCTTTGAGCCATCTTCTTTTGGCATTCCTAATCACTTTTTCGGTAATCGAATTCTTGGTTCTGGTAGTGATGTTTACGTAGTTAGGAATAACCTGACGTTTCAGACATTCTTGGTTAAACCAAACATTCTGACTTGCGATTCCGTGTTTGATCATAAGTTTCTTGGATAACTTGGCTTGTTCTTCTAACGAAGACGAAATAATCTTATTGTATATATTGGTATATATTGGGCAAACACTTCGAAATTTTGACATAAGATATAAAGAACACGTACGTCATTACAAAAACATCATTACAAAACAAAAACATCTTGAAAAATCTAATTACGCCAAACACCTTTTAGAACAAAATCACACAATGACTCCTCAAAATAATATTAAATTCCTACATTTTTTTATTTTTTTTAGAAAAACGGCTACAAACTTTACATCGAATCCTACATGAAAAAATTGATCTAATAGGGGTGTATCACGTACGATAGATAACTCCAAAATTATGAATTGTGCCCTTTTTTACAGGCCAATTTTCGGCCAACTTTTTTTGGTGTAATAATTAATTATAAGTTATCGAATACAACTAGTCCCAGATTCTACTCTCAAAACCCCTACAGGGCCACTGGGCACTCTACTACGATAGATTTTACCGAAGCGATGTTAACGTAAAAGATGACTGGACCACGATCAGGTCCAGCCCTCAACGAATTTTTCATAACTACTTCATGACGAGTATGAGACCACATCAAGTTTCGTCCGAAAGTTACTTGAGAATATTTACTGGTGCAAATTACTCATTTATGTATGACATATGGTTTTTCTTCGATAACACAAAAAGAAGGCAAAGTACGACAAAAACATTCGGTCATTTTTTGGTAGGGAATTAAATAAATTTTATTTTACCTAATCTCCTTCATCTCGATAAACCTAATAGTTTCCGAGAAAATCGTCAAAAACCGTTAGGGGGCGTGGTTTACCCTCATTATCTATCATTATCTCCTCTAGCTCGCCACCTACAGGTGTTGACTTTTAGGGGGTTATTTAACAGCCCTCAAGGACCACCTATACAAAAAACTACGAACTTACCTCAACTTTCTGCTGTTCATGAAAAATTGTTCGAAATTGACTGGACTAATTATTATATTACCATTTTATGAAAAAAAATAGTAATTTACATGTTAAGTGCGGTAACGAAAGCAATCGGCACGAATTTGTAAATTCTGTTAACGCACGAATCATGTATTCTATTTTTTGCACGAATTTTTGAAATATATTTTAAATTTACTACTTACGTAACTTTGAACTACTGCCAATTTCGATTAAAATGTGTTGAAATTTAACTAGAAGGCCATGACCATAATTTTTCACAACTCTGTCAATTTGCAAGTTTGGCGTCTCATTGTCTTTTATCAATTTCTTTTCATTGTTCTTATAAAAACGATGTGCGATAATGAAGGAATTTCTTTGACTCCCCCCGAGATTCGAGAAGTTGCGAATACGGTGGTGAATAATTTACTTCCTACAAAATCAAGAGATCGGTATGAAGGACAATACAAAAAATTTATAACATGGTGTGAAAGTAAACAGGTAACAAAATACTCTGAAAATTGCCTGTTAGCCTATTTCCAAGAACTTGGCGAAAAAAATCATTATGGTCTTTGTACAGCATGTTAAAATCATGCTTAAATGTTAAACACAATATAGATATATCAAAGTTCCCCAAATTGATTGCGTACATTAAGAGAAAGACTGAACATCACGATCCTAAAAAATCCAAAGTTTTACAAGAACAAGAGATAAATAAATTTCTTAATGAGGCACCAGATGGTGAATATCTATTGATGAAGGTATAACTTGTCTACTTTTTGTAAGTCAAATTTTAAATTTCTTCTGATTTAGGCAGCACTAGTGATGGGAATTTCTGGAGCACTCAGAAGAGATGAGTTGTCTAAAATGTTGATGAGCCATGTCACCTTAAAAGATGATATTATGGTGGTTGATGTTCCGGAAACTAAAACATACAAATGTCGTTCATTTGCTATTTCTAAGCCAGAATGGGTAAATATTGTTCAAAAATACATCACTGTGCGAAGCCATGTCACAACTCAAAATCAAAGAGTATTTTATACTTACCGTAATGGTAAATGCATCAACTCACCAGTTGGAATTAATACCTTTGGTAAAATACCTTATCATATTGCAAAATTTTTAAAACTAGAGGAGCCTGAAAAATATACTGGACACTGCTTCAGACGCAGCAGTGCAACTTTATTGCCCAACAAAGGGCGACTTATTAATGATCAAACGCCATGGAGGTTGGCGTTCTTCGGCTGTGGCGGAGGGTTATATTGAGGATTGTGTCCAAAATAAAATTAATGTGGCCCAGACTCTGACTCTGACACAGTCTGGGTTACCATCTGCCCCCACATCTACGGTAACAATGCAGTCTTCATCTAGTTCATGTGTTTCTAATGCTGCTCAGTTTGCGGTTCCTGGGGTATCATTTGGAAGACTTGACAACTGCAGTGTAAATATTAACATAGTTAATAACAATAATTATTGTGAGTCAGCTAAAAAAAATTGACATAATAGGTTATGTTTGTATGTTTTCATTCAGATTTTAGATAGATTACCTTTCATCATTAGTAATAAAGTGCGTCTATAAATTTTTTGGACTTTATTCACTTTATTAATAAAACAGTAATTAGTATTATGAATAATTATACATATTATTATCATTCAACAGTACGCGAGTAGGCACATTGCATGTATAACGGTAGGCACCGATGACCAGTGGGCAGTGACTAGTAGGTAACTTTCTCTCCGTCGTAGATCAAATGCTCTTTCTTTTAAATGTCATTTGCCAATTTGAATTAAAGGTTTTTTAGTGTTTTCAAACGAATTTTGCTTGAATAATTAGGTAAAATACTATCTCATTAACTGAACTTTACCCCAATAAAACTGGATTTGTAGTGAGAGTCCTCATTAACGCAGTGTTTTTTGTGAGTTTTTGCAAGCACGAGTGCGCAATTTCAATTTTTCCATGCATGTATGCACATACTAGATTTGATGTTTTACATGTAGTGAGTGCAAAAAGATTATTAATCACATAGTTCAAATTTCTGCACCATATTTGGCTGCCTAAGTGGTCCCTTTGTAATGATTTTTTTTAAAACTTGGTATCGTTAATGTACCGCTGTTCTTGGGTACACTTGAACCTTAAGTAAATATTATTTTTTAAATTTTAATTTAAAAAAAATCTATTGTGTAGCTTGGCACTAAAGTTTCTTTCTATCACTCATGTGGTAAGCTTGCGAAGCTAAAATGCCGCGAAAAATTAAATCCCCATTTTTGATGATAAATTAAACTTGAGTGCCTTGGTACACAATGAACTATACCTAAACCAAAAAATGAAGAAACTAAACCGGAGTGAATCTAGCAACCGCAGACTAGCAGTCGGAGTTGATTGTGAACGAGCCTTGCTCCCAAATTGTCAAGTTTAGACAGTTTGAAATAACAAAAATAGACATTGCAATCTGTCAAAGTTTTAAAAGGCTTTTCACAACTCCAATTGTTATTTATTAAACTACTATTAATAAATAACCTTCTGATAGCAAAAGTGTGCACGACATTAGTTGCTGCTTACAAGATTTTTCACAACTCCTATTAATATTTATTAATAGTAGTTTAATAATTTACAATTGGAGTTGTGAAAAACCTTTTAAAACTTTGACAGATTGCATTGTCTATTAATGTTTATTTCAAACTGTCTAAATTTGACAATTTGGAAGCAAGGCTCATTCACAATCAACTCCGACTGCTAGTCTGCGGCTGCTAGATTCACTCCGGTTTAGTTTCTCCATTTTCTGGTTTTACTATAGTTACTTTATTCTTGATCATCTTGTATAGGTTTCCTAAAGATCATGAGTGTCGGAAAAAGTGGATTCTAAATACTAGGCTGAAGGACTGGGAGCCAAAAACACACGACAGATTATGTTCAAACCATTTTGAGAAGAAATGGTTTTATACAACTGATATGGGAAAAACTCGTCTACTAGCCAAAGCTATACCAACAATTTTCGAAGAACTTCCAAAATATTTACAAATACCACCTACTAAGGTATGTTTTATAATATTTTATTTATTATCAATATTTTTATCAACTTTTGCTATAGAAACGAGAAAGAACGCTATCTCCCGAGCCTTCGGCTTCAAAAGAGCTTGAAGTTGATAGTCCCAGAATCCAGAAATTGGAAAGAAAGTTATTTCTAGAAATTCAAAGAAGTCGCGAAAAAACTAAAAAAATTAGAGTTTTAGGGCAACGTGTTAAAAGGTGTGAAAGGAGAATATTCACCTTAAAACAACTTGTTAAAAACCTAACTTCCAAAAACTTACTATCAGAAGAAAATGGTACCCTTCTGGACAATTGTCTGATGCTATAAATTGTGGAAATTTTTACATCTTGAAAAATACATATCGCCATTACTTGGAGAGCCCTAAAATTTTCTCTATTCATAATCTCTCAGAAAACGTCAGATGATGTCATACTAATTTGTAAATATACTATAACCAAAAAATGAAGGATCTAAACCGAGTGAATCTAGCAGGCGCAGATTAGCAGTCGGAGTTGATTGTGAGCGAGCCTTGTTCCCAAATTGTCAAATTTAGACAGTTTGAAATAAAAAAATAAACATTGCAATCTGTCAAAGTTTTGAAAGGTTTTTCACAACTCCAATTGTTACTTATTAAACTACTATTAATAAATATTAATTGGAGTTGTGAAAAATCTTTTAAGCAGCAACTAATGTCGTACACACTTTTGCTATCAGAATGTTATTTATTAATAGTAGTTTAATAATTAACAATTATTGGAGTTGTGAAAAACCTTTTAAAACTTTGACAGATTGCAATTACAATTTTTAATTTCAAACTGTCTAAATTTGACAATTTGGGAACAAGGCTCGCTCACAATCAACTCCGACTGCTAATCTGCGCCTGCTAGATTCACTCGGTTTAGATCCTTCATTTTTTGGTTATAGTATAGTCTAAAGAATATTTCAGGGTAAACCAAAAGCGTTTACATAAAAAAAACAAATTATTTCAAATCTTATTGAAATTATATTTAATTTGAACACGGACATTTTTGGAATCAGAAACAAATCATGCATACACATATGTATACAGATTATCCAAAAACCAGTTTAAACATACAAAAATGGATGAGTGCAATAAGGAAGACATAAACAATATGGGTAGCACAACAAAGAAAAAATGCAATCATGGCTAGGTAAATTTTTAAACTAAAGATCTCTTTCCAATTATTTTAATTTCACTTTATGCTTTTAATAATAGATAAAATATTGATGACATATGTTTGTTTGCTTGCTTGTTATTGGAAAAGAGAGATCTTTAGTTTAAAAATTTACCTAGAAATGATTGATTGCATTTTATCTTTGTGTGCTACCCATATTGTTTACGTCTTCCTTGTTGCACTCATTCATCTTTGTATGTTAGACTGGTTTTCGGATAATCTGTATAATTATATCTATATACGAGGCCCGTCGCAGTAAAGTTCGCATACTTCTATTTCTGTTAATCGGCGCTTCGCAATTTTCACCCTGAATTTTGTTGGTTTTTCGAAGTAGCGATTTCTTGTTGCTAGAGTAAAGTACTGACCTTCTATATTATAAGTTATGTTGTTTTATTGTTAGATTTCGTTGTGTATTTATCTTTTATATTTTACAAAGTACACCCCACAATTTTTTCCCAAAATTTCGTTTGGTCTTCAAAGTAACTGTTTCTTATTGTTAAAATAAAGTATTGCTTCTTCACCTACTCCATGTCACGTTTTTTTAAATTTTACTAAGGCAGGGATCCTTCTTACGATGAATTTCATGAAACTTAACATGGAATACACAAAAACATATAACTACAAAAATAGAAGTGTGTGAACTTCATTGGAACTGGGCTCATATATATTTCCTACAAACGAAACCGATTTTATTTCAAGTACAATAATAAACTAAAATGATAAATAGGTGAATATGTTTTTATTTTTATATGTTTAGATTTTGTTTGAAGTGGAATAAAGATTTTAGTAAAAAAAGCGACTTTTATTATAAACCCTATTACCGTATTTACGAGACGCCTATGGTGTGTCTGCTTTGGTGCACTTGGTAACACGCGAATCATGACCGTCGTCACTGCAGGGCAAGGGGGGTTGTGTCATAAAATTTTCTATATAATTCTTTTGTGTGGTTTATGTTTATTAATAAATACTATAGTTTGTCTATCTGCCTCCCCCGCCTATATTTTTTCATGGCGGCGCCCATGACGCGAATGAGCCCACAGAGTCAGTCAGCTAAGACGATAAAGGGCTCTAAAACGCTAATGAGGAAGACGCGCGTATGTTTTAAAATTTTGGTATTCGTTCGTTTTGGTTAGAAAAGCAATTACAGATAAGCGAAATTTGTAAAAACGAATGATTTATTTGAAAAAAAATTAAATTTAAAAATTGCCAATTTAATCGAATTTGGCCTTGTGCTACTTCGCCCAGTGCTATTGATATAAAAAAGTAGGTACCGCCACGAATGAGAAAAGACAACATTGATGATCTAGTCACTGTTAGATGGCACTGATGAAAACCAATGTCGCCTAATGTGTTAAATTTTGAATTTACAGTTACAGAATGATTTTACACCACTTTTATTATGGCAGTTAATTGCCCAAAAGCATAACGTAATGTCATGATTTGAAATATAGGCATTCCTAAGTACAAACATGATATATGGGTTGCATAACTTTTAGGAGAAAACTTTTTTTAAATAATTTCTCAAAAGAAACTAAATAAGTATGTTTCATTTTCTTAGAGAAACATTATCTAACACACTAGATAGAAAAAGGATAAATTCTGGAGTTGATTTTTCTATGTTGAGTTTTCTTTCTATGTTGATAAAACTTGATTTACTCAACGATTATCGTTTCATAAGTTTTGTATATAAATAAGTATTGAACCCATTTCGAGGCTTGTTTTAACTTAAAACAGACAAAGTGCATAATTGTGAAGATTTATGCAAGTATTAATTACCTTACCTGCAGGTTTAATTAATAAAAAGATCTACTACAAGAATACGATTTGGTAGTTTCATTATAAATTTGTTATTTTTAAAGATTAAAAAGTTTGTGAGCTCAAATATTTCCTTATGTTGTCAAGTAGTTGCTTGGACACAACTGAGACATAAAGGTAAACGAGGGGATGATTTTTTTATAGAAGATTTATGGGTTTGAATATACAAATTTCTGCGTTCAACCTTGATAGTCTGAAATTATGTAATTTAGTTATTAATTTACAATTTGGATATCTAAATTTGTGTAAATATTCTTCAATAGAATGTAAGGATAGATTTTGTAGGAGTAGAAGGATGTAACTAGACGGTTTTTGTTAAGAATATATTCCATGATTTATTTCATTAATCATTTTTTATATCAAGAAGGTTGTTGTTTAAACAACTACTACTAATATAATATGTCAAATGATGTTGTAGTAAAACATACATATATTCAGGTTATGGGCGCCAGAAAACGCTAAGAAAAAGAGTAGTGGAGTAGTGGGAACTTATTCCTTGTATTGTGAATGCAAAAATGGCAGGTTTGAACGGTTTAACTACAACGATAATTAAATTTGATGGTAAGAATTATAACCAGTGGAAGTTTCAGGTTAAATGTGCATTAAAGGCCAGAGAGGTATACGAAATTGGATCAGGAAATGTTGAAAAACCTGCAAATGATAAAGTACATGAGCTAAATAACTGGATGAAAAATGATGCTGTTGCAATGTGTGTTATAACAGCAACAATGGATTTAAATCAGATAACGCTGATTGAGAATTGCGAGACGTCTAGTGAAATAATTAAAAAACTAGAGGGTATATATGCAACAAAAAGTGAAACTAGCAAAATGATACCTCATGAACAATTTCATTCGTACAAGATGTCATCCACAGATACCATAGCTCAACACATAGCAAAAGTAAAAAATTTAGCTAAGCAAATCAAAGAAGCAGGTGATCAGATAAGTGATACTGCCGTGGTGACAAAAATTATAGGCACATTACCTCACAAATATAGGAATTTTAGACAAGCATGGCTGTCATTAGCTGAAGAGAAACAGACACTGCAAAATCTTGTTGCAAGATTGGTAGATGAAGAAAATAATCTGACCGTCATGGAGATAACAGAAGAAGCATTTGTAACGACAAAGAATAATGGCAACAAAAAGTGGAATAATAAAAGGTATTCTGAAAATTCAAACAGATCCAAGATAGCGTGTATCAATTGCAGAAAAAAAGGGCGCTATGCAAACGAATGCAGAGCTCCAAGGCAGTGGAAAAAGACAGCTCAACAACAGAATAAAAGATTTCAGAGAGAAGAAAGCAACGGAAATTATTCAGCGTTCAACGTGGAAGATGACAGAAATGTGGCCAAGAGTATAGTAGATACCGAAACATGGGTATTAGATAGTGGTGCTTCAGCACATATGACTTGGAGAAGAGAACTACTTACAAATTTTGTGATGATTATTTTTCTGTAAAACTGGGAAATAATCAAGAGTTACCTGTAAAAGGAAGAGGTTCTGTCTCAATAGAATGTTGGATAAATGGTGTATGGAAGAAAAGTATTTTACAGGAAGTTTGGTATGTACCTGACTTAAGAAAGAATTTGTTTTCAGAAGGTACAATCACCAAAAAGGGCATGAAAGTCATCAAACAGGGTGATACAGCTAAGATATTTGAAAATGAACTGCTAAAAGCTGTAGGCATTCGAGAAAATAATATTTACAAATTATTATTTCGTTCTGTAACACTAGAAGTAAATGCAACTGAAAAGAATGATTTAAAAACATGGCATGAAAGCTTCGGGCACATAAATATAAAAACGATTGAACAAATGGTGAAAAATAATGCTGTTGATGGTGTCACTAATACAGGACAAACAAATTTTATATGTGAAGGCTGTCAATATGGAAAACAGCACAAAATGCCCTACAAATCAAACGAAGCCAGAAGTTGTGAACCTGGAGAACTTGTGCACAGCGACCTGTGTGGACCGATGTCTGTAGATTCCGTAAGTGGTTGTCGCTATTTTGTTCTCTTTACTGATCAGTGTACAAACTATAGAACTGTTTATTTTTTAAGACACAAGTTAGACACCCTCGATTGTTTCAAGAAATATGTAAAAATTTACCAAAACAAATTTGGTCGAAAAATAAAAATCCTTAGAACAGATAATGGCCCAGAATTCATAAAGATTTCAATAGATATCTGAGTGAAAATGGAATAATTGTAGAACGTAGTGCGCCATACTGTCAAGAACAGAATGGAAAAGCTGAACGGGAAAATCGAACAGTTGTTGAATCGGCAAGATCAATGTTATATACAAAAGATATGCCATTATATTTATGGGCGGAGGCAGTTAATACTGCTATTTATATTTTGAATAGAGCCACAAATTCACATAATCAAAATATAACACCTTATGAAGAATGGACGAAGAAGAAGGCTACATTAAATCATTTAAAAACATTTGGAAGTGAAGCTTTTATGCATATACCAAATGAAACCAGGAAGAAATTGGATCCCAAAAGTAAAAAGTTAATACTTGTTGGATACGAATTTGAATCTACAAATTACAGATTGTTTGATCCAATAACAAAGAAAATTACAATTGCACGTAATGTCACATTCAATGAAAATAATCAAGTAATGTTACCTAGAACGAATACAATCTTATTACCAATAAATGTAACAACGTCTGAAAGAAAAGAAGAAATTAATTATGAAGATGTTAGAAATGTAGAGAATCAAGATTATGTGGAACTAAAAGACGAAAATATGTACGAAGAACCATCAAAAGAACAAGAATTAAATGCACGATATGAGTAGTTAGGCTAGGACAGTTCTGGGACAAAATACCATGTTATTTTAAAGGGGCCTCAAAGTTAGCGAAAATACCACAAATACAAGATGGCGGTGGCTCGCGACAGCGTACCGTGTCTGCATATATCATCGTTAACTTCAAATACCTTTTAAAAATACATGGGATTTTGCTATGTATATTTACTAATTAACAACAAGTTAAGAAAAAATCTACATACACGTGTCAACTTTAAATTACGGTCGACAGACAAGTTTTGTACATTTCAGATGAATGAACGCTTTTAAAAGTAAAATAACACTTTTTATTAAATTTTTTTAAAAATGTTTTCTTCCAGGCTGAAATATAAATCCAAACATACAAGTTTTATCAACTAATAATTTCTTTTCCTTCTTTAGATGTAATGTAATAATTAAATCAACCCTCCTTTGTTAAGAGCATTGATTTTCTAGGGGACCCTTTTTTCACACCAGCTCAATAGGTAATTAAGATATATGTATAAAAGGGAGTCTGTATGTATGTAATATATAAACAGTTGTATCGTTTTTAAAAGCATATTCCAGAAAATAATTATCATTTCTAACAGCGCGGGGACGAGAGGTATATATATATATATTTAACAGCGGTCACCCATGTTTTAATCATTATTAAAACAGCTCTTGTTAGTGGAGTGTAGCCATTATTATACTGTGAAAGCGTTTATTATTGCTTATTAATAATTGTGTGGTGAAAGTGCTTAAAACAATTGTTTCTAAATTATCATTAAATTGAATTTGCTTAAGTGTATTATTTATAACAGTGAGAAATAAGTGCTCCATCTAGGTGAGTTACTATTTTTATTTATTTAAAACTCTAAGTGTTATGCAATAAAACGTAGTAATCAAATTTTAAAAAAGGGTACATTATGTTTTGCTTCTAAAAATACGTTATTTAAACAATCTGGAACTTTTGACGTATATGATATAACTACAGTGTTACCGTATAAAATTCTTCAACTCTTAAAGTATTAATTACTTATCATATCCGATCTACGTAATAATTTAAAAAATAATTATTTGATATAAGAAATTTTAACACTAATTATCCATTGAGTTTTTATTATTATTAATATTTAATAACTCTATTAACCAAACGACCAGTGCTTTTATTACTTTTCTCAAAATCTTTTTCCTAAAATTTTTTCTAATTTTCTTTGCTTTTTGCATTTTAACAACTTTAAATTACAACTAGCATAGCATTTTAATATATGAACTAAACTGATTTATGAATCATATTATTTAAATTCCGCTTCAAGACACCTAGTAACTAGGTAATTTTTTTCCGCTGTTACCGTTGAACGGCTCGTAGTTATTCAGAGTTACCAAATAATGCTATTAAAAGGAAAGAAAGGTTAAAGAAATAATACGGCAGTATTATAACACAAAATAAAATCATATATTCATCCAAATATATATTTAACAAAGTATGATATCAGTTAAGCAAAAGTTGGAAAAATAATGAGACAGAGTGTCCCGCGAGAAGCGCTTATATGTTAGGATGTCGGTTCCTCCTCCAGGCTGGTGCTGCGTCGTGGTTGGTCGGCCGGATTCTCCAATTGCAGGCTTCTGACGTCGAGGCGCACGTGGTCGTCGGTGACACCGCTTTTAGCTGTTTTCTCAGCGGTACGTGTAAACGAAATATAGAACGAAGTTCTAACTCTAGATTTCAGTTTCAGTGCAGCAACTGAACGCGTAACACTTACCTCTCTTCGCATCCGTACTTAAACGTCTACAAGAAAAAAAGATGTCATTCGCAATTCAGCTTCTTGATAACCTAAGGGATCTTGCATACAACCCGCAGCTACAAGGTAATGCTCGAGCCATCTCGAGTGCTTTAAAGCACTGTAGCACTGCAGTATGGAGAATCAATAGGGCACTGAAAAAAGAAACATCCATAGGGGTGAAGAACCATCTATCAACCTGCCTGGCCCAAGCGAGATCATACAGGGAGATTATTAAAGCCTTAAAAACTATAGGTGGAAGCAATAGTCAGCGAAAAGAGACAGCTCGCGATCGCGTGAAGTGGGCTGATATGAAATCAGCTTTTAAGTCACGTATCAGAACTGCTGTAATCACCAACATCAAGCATATTGATCCGAAGGCATTCATGGAAGACTGTTCAGTTATTTTTCGGAGACGTGTTCTGAATTCGTTGAAGAAAGATGCAGCGTTAAAAGTAAACGCAATTTTAACTGGATTATTCGAGATCAAGAAGAGAGATGAGATCATAGAGGAAATAAAGTACTTGAATACAAGAAATGCAGCCATTTATCAGGATAGTGATATATCCCAGTGGTTCGTAGACAATATTCAAAACTCTATCCTGAAAGATCTCGAGGAATTTCAAGTAAGTTTAAAAAATCTCATAAGTTAGAAATAAACTAATGCACGCATATTTCTTTATCTAGCAAAAGCAGAGCGGATGGAGCCTCAAATCAATTATCAACCTTCAAGTAAACATCAACAAGTTTACCCAGCAACTAGGCTCATCATACATCGAGCTGCCTGAGCAAATAAAAAAGAAGAAAGCTTGCATCAATGTACAGAATAATGATGAAGCCTGCTTCGCATGGGCCGTGACATCAGCATTATATCCATCAGCTCAAGAACTAAATTCTAGCAGGGTTAGCAGTTACCCACACTTCTCTACAGTACTGAGTCTTAAAGACATTACAATGCCGATGACGATTAAACAAATACCCAGATTCGAATGCCAAAATAACATTTCTGTTAATGTATACATCCTGGAGAAGCAGAAGGGTAAGAAAAAGTTCAGCGTGCACCCCACGTATTTAACAAAAGATAAACAGGACAAACATATCAACCTTTTGCTTCTCCAAGATGAATATTTTGATGATGATGATGATGATGAAGATGTTGTGACTGATATTCCAAAACCGCGCTATCACTATGTTTATATCAAAAATCTAAGCCGGCTGCTATCATCACAGCTTAGCAGACATGACGGCCGAAAATATGTATGTGATAGATGTCTCCACTACTTCCGTTCACAAAAAAAATTACAACTTCATACTGAAGACTGTGTTAAAATGAATGATTGTCGAGTAAGGCTACCAACAGCTGAGCAGGCAAAAGTACTATTTAAAAATCATAAGCATAAAGAATCAACGCCATTCATCATATATGCCGATTTAGAGTGTCTGCTGATACCGACTAGTGAAAACGACAAGGTACAAGACCATATCCCCTATAGTATAGCATACTACGTTAAATGCTCCTATGATGATACCTTGTCCTTTTACCGGGCTTATCGTGGCGAGGACTGCCAAGGATGGTTTGCTCGAGAGATGAAGCAGTTTGCTGAGAACGTTGAGACGGTGTTTCTTTGCCCTCTACCTATGAACACCCTATCGCCTGAGCAAGACGCTGAATTCCGTACTGCTACACATTGTCACATATGTCTGGAGCCATTTTCTGTAGATAACAACAAAGTGAGGGATCATTGTCACCTTACCGGTAAGTATCGAGCTCCTACCCATACAAAATGTAACATCAACTACAAGGACAGCCATACCATACCCGTAGTTTTCCATAACTTAAGCGGGTATGACAGTCATTTCATTATTAAGAACCTAGCTTCAGACTTTGACGGACGAGTAGATCTCCTACCAATCAATAAAGAGCGCTATATATCTTTTACTAAGAATGTAGAGCACAACTTAGTAAAATTCAGATTTATAGACTCTTTTAGATTTTTGGCTAGCGGTCTAGAAACTTTGGCATCCTATTTAGATGTATACCCAAATTTAAAATCACAATTCCTAGACTTAGACGAATCAAAATTCAAAATTCTGACTAAGAAGGGGGTCTTCCCTTATGATTACATTAATGACTGGACGAAACTTGATGAGACACAATTACCAGACAAATCCAAATTCTACAATAGTTTAACAGATACAGCTATAACGGATGAATGCTATACACATGCCGAGAATGTATGGGACTCTTTCGGTTGTCAAAATTTAGGCGAGTACAGTGATTTATACCTGAAAACAGATGTATTGCTTCTAGCCGATGTGTTTGAGCAGTTTCGGTCAAGCAGTTTGAAAACGTACGGCTTAGACCCGGCGCATTACTATACTCTACCCGGATACACCTGGGATTGTATGCTTAAGTCAACCAAAATTAATCTCGAACTACTTACGGATATCGATAAAGTTTTATTTATCGAGCGCGGTATTCGCGGGGGTCTATGCCAATGCTCAAAACGGTATGCTGAAGCCAACAACAAATTTCTACCTAATTATAATCCTCAAAAACCAACAACATTTTTAATTTATGATGATATTAATAATCAATACGGTTGGGCGATGTCTCAGTACCTACCATATGGAGGATTTGAATGGGTAGAAGGTGATTATGATTTAGACAACTTTTATTTCAATGTACCGGCAGACAATCCTGAAGGATACATTCTCGAGGTTGATCTAGAATACCCTCAAGCCATTCACGACGCCCATGCAGATCTTCCATTTTGTCCTGAACATCGCACGCCGCCAAATTCAAAAGAGACAAAATTAATGGCAACGCTTACTGATAAGAAGCAATACATCATACATTACCGGAATTTACAGCAATGTTTGGAAAATGGGTTGAAGTTAATCAAAATTCACCGCGTTTTGAAATTTAAGCAGAACAACTGGCTAAAGTCATATATCGACTTAAACACTGAACTTCGTAAGCAGGCTAAAAACGAGTTCGAGAAAAACCTGTTTAAACTTATGAATAACGCGGTTTTCGGCAAGACGATGGAAGACATTAGAAAACACTCGATAGTCAAATTAGTAAACAAATGGGAAGGACGTTACGGTGCTGAAGCGCTCATCTCAAAGCCAAATTTTAAATCCAGCACAATTTTTACTGGAGATCTAGTGGCTATCGAGTTAAACAAAACGGAAGTTTACTTCAACAAACCCATATATGTAGGCATGTGTATATTGGATATATCAAAATTAAAACTGTATGACTTCCATTACTCATACATGAGAAGGCGTTACGGCGACAAGGCGCGAATTTGCTATAGCGACACAGATTCTTTAGTATATGTCGTCGAAACGTCTAATCTGTATGAGGACATTAGACGTGACGCTCATGAACATTTCGACACCAGTGACTACCCCGAGAATAATACATATGACATCCCGCGCGTTAATAAAAAAGTATTGGGTATGATGAAGGACGAGAACGCCGGTAAGGTGATGACGCATTTTGTCGGCCTTCGATCAAAAATGTACTCGACGAAGGTTTTTAGAGATGAAGATGAAGAGATGTTAGATCTACAGAAAATGGAGCGGGCAGGCAAAAGTGATACGGAGATTCGACAGGCTCTTGAAAACCGAAGAACTGTTAAGAAGGCGAAGGGTGTCAAGAAACATATAGTTAAAAATCATATCACTTTCGATGACTATGTTAACTGTTTAAACGAAGGCAAGGAAACATCTGTGCAACAAAAACTATTCAGATCCGATAAACATCGAGTTTCAACCATCTCTCAAACTAAAATCGCGCTTAGCCCTCACGACGATAAGCGCTATATTATCCCCGGCACGCATGACACTCTACCGTGGGGACACTATCGCATACCTGCTTAACATAACTGTATAGAGTTAATATATAAGTTAAAGATAAGTTTTTTATTCTTCCGGCAACAAATAATGTAAATGCTAGTGTTATCATATTTTTCTTTAATAAGTCATCCTCATAAGTCTTACCTTGTTAGTTATTGTACATATCTACATAGTTTTGTATATTTCTTTTCTTTTATAAGTCATCGTTGTAAGTCAATACTTACCTGTATATAGTAAATGCGTGTACTATATTTGTATATATTCTTTAAATCTTTTTATAAGAACTTTTTTAACAGATGTTTCAATGAATTTTTATGTATAACAAACAAATTTTTATATATTTTTTTCACGACTTTTATGTGAAATCTTGATATAAAAAAATGATTGTATATATATTTGTATATATTTTTCTCGCATGTTTTATGTGAAAATAAAATTCGATAAAATGATTTTGTTGTTTTTTCATTTATAAACTATTATACTATGATTATATGAAATAAATTAAAGCTAAATAAAACCATGTATATCACTTGATGTTGTTTCATTTAAGTGTGTATGAATTAAACTATAAACGTTTATATAGGAAATCATTTCCACTCTGTCGCTCTGACGTAAGAATCAATACATAGATATACTACTTTCTCATTAAACGTATAATCAATACATGTCCCTACTAAGCAATAATACTTATTACAATACAATTCAATTGACTATTCACCCCATAATTTGAACAACGTATAACCTAGGGTGTGTGGAATTATATACAATGAGGTTATATACAAACTCGACGACGACTATTGTGATGGTCGAGCCCTATAAGCAGGAACTTAGACAATCGTTTACGCAAGAACGACGAGATATATTCTAAATGTACAAAGTGCAGCAATCAGGTTAGTAGATAAATTAGGGTGAGTAGTAAATAGTTTCCCTCTTCATATAATTTTATTAATGTACTAAAGAGGACCCTCCTACCAACCGAAAATCAATAAATGTATGCGTGCATTGCAAATTCACCCTTTGTCAACGTATAAAACGAATCGTGTTATAACGTAACAAGTTTATGATGTGTGATGAAAAGCAAGGTTATACGTTTTCACACACCCTAGGTTATACGTTGTTCAAATTATGGGGTGAATAGTCAATTGCATTGTATTGTAATAAGTATTATTACGTAGTAGGGTGTGTGAAAACGTATAACCTTGCTTTTCATCACACATCATAAACTTGTTACGTTATAACACGATTCGTTTTATACGTTGACAAAGGGTGAATTTGCAATGCACGCATACATTTATTGATTTTCGGTTGGTAGGAGGGTCCTCTTTAGTACATTAATAAAATTATATGAAGAGGGAAACTATTTACTACTCACCCTAATTTATCTACTAACCTGATTGCTGCACTTTGTACATTTAGAATATATCTCGTCGTTCTTGCGTAAACGATTGTCTAAGTTCCTGCTTATAGGGCTCGACCATCACAATAGTCGTCGTCGAGTTTGTATATAACCTCATTGTATATAATTCCACACACCCTAGGTTATACGTTGTTCAAATTATGGGGTGAATAGTCAATTGAATTGTATTGTAATAAGTATTATTGCTTAGTAGGGACATGTATTGATTATACGTTTAATGAGAAAGTAGTATATCTATGTATTGATTCTTACGTCAGAGCGACAGAGTGGAAATGATTTCCTATATAAACGTTTATAGTTTAATTCATACACCCTTAAATGAAACAACATCAAGTGATATACATGGTTTTATTTAGCTTTAATTTATTTCATATAATCATAGTATAATAGTTTATAAATGAAAAAACAACAAAATCATTTTATCGAATTTTATTTTCACATAAAACATGCGAGAAAAATATATACAAATATATATACAATCATTTTTTTATATCAAGATTTCACATAAAAGTCGTGAAAAAAATATATAAAAATTTGTTTGTTATACATAAAAATTCATTGAAACATCTATGTTAAAAAAGTTCTTATAAAAAGATTTAAAGAATATATACAAATATAGTACACGCATTTACTATATACAGGTAAGTATTGACTTACAACGATGACTTATAAAAGAAAAGAAATATACAAAACTATGTAGATATGTACAATAACTAACAAGGTAAGACTTATGAGGATGACTTATTAAAGAAAAATATGATAACACTAGCATTTACATTATTTGTTGCCGGAAGAATAAAAAACTTATCTTTAACTTATATATTAACTCTATACAGTTATGTTAAGCAGGTATGCGATAGTGTCCCCACGGTAGAGTGTCATGCGTGCCGGGGATAATATAGCGCTTATCGTCGTGAGGGCTGAGCGCGATTTTAGTTTGAGAGATGGTTGAAACTCGATGTTTATCGGATCTGAATAGTTTTTGTTGCACAGATGTTTCCTTGCCTTCGTTTAAACAGTTAACATAGTCATCGAAAGTGATATGATTTTTAACTATATGTTTCTTGACACCCTTCGCCTTCTTAACAGTTCTTCGGTTTTCAAGAGCCTGTCGAATCTCCGTATCACTTTTGCCTGCCCGCTCCATTTTCTGTAGATCTAACATCTCTTCATCTTCATCTCTAAAAACCTTCGTCGAGTACATTTTTGATCGAAGGCCGACAAAATGCGTCATCACCTTACCGGCGTTCTCGTCCTTCATCATACCCAATACTTTTTTATTAACGCGCGGGATGTCATATGTATTATTCTCGGGGTAGTCACTGGTGTCGAAATGTTCATGAGCGTCACGTCTAATGTCCTCATACAGATTAGACGTTTCGACGACATATACTAAAGAATCTGTGTCGCTATAGCAAATTCGCGCCTTGTCGCCGTAACGCCTTCTCATGTATGAGTAATGGAAGTCATACAGTTTTAATTTTGATATATCCAATATACACATGCCTACATATATGGGTTTGTTGAAGTAAACTTCCGTTTTGTTTAACTCGATAGCCACTAGATCTCCAGTAAAAATTGTGCTGGATTTAAAATTTGGCTTTGAGATGAGCGCTTCAGCACCGTAACGTCCTTCCCATTTGTTTACTAATTTGACTATCGAGTGTTTTCTAATGTCTTCCATCGTCTTGCCGAAAACCGCGTTATTCATAAGTTTAAACAGGTTTTTCTCGAACTCGTTTTTAGCCTGCTTACGAAGTTCAGTGTTTAAGTCGATATATGACTTTAGCCAGTTGTTCTGCTTAAATTTCAAAACGCGGTGAATTTTGATTAACTTCAACCCATTTTCCAAACATTGCTGTAAATTCCGGTAATGTATGATGTATTGCTTCTTATCAGTAAGCGTTGCCATTAATTTTGTCTCTTTTGAATTTGGCGGCGTGCGATGTTCAGGACAAAATGGAAGATCTGCATGGGCGTCGTGAATGGCTTGAGGGTATTCTAGATCAACCTCGAGAATGTATCCTTCAGGATTGTCTGCCGGTACATTGAAATAAAAGTTGTCTAAATCATAATCACCTTCTACCCATTCAAATCCTCCATATGGTAGGTACTGAGACATCGCCCAACCGTATTGATTATTAATATCATCATAAATTAAAAATGTTGTTGGTTTTTGAGGATTATAATTAGGTAGAAATTTGTTGTTGGCTTCAGCATACCGTTTTGAGCATTGGCATAGACCCCCGCGAATACCGCGCTCGATAAATAAAACTTTATCGATATCCGTAAGTAGTTCGAGATTAATTTTGGTTGACTTAAGCATACAATCCCAGGTGTATCCGGGTAGAGTATAGTAATGCGCCGGGTCTAAGCCGTACGTTTTCAAACTGCTTGACCGAAACTGCTCAAACACATCGGCTAGAAGCAATACATCTGTTTTCAGGTATAAATCACTGTACTCGCCTAAATTTTGACAACCGAAAGAGTCCCATACATTCTCGGCATGTGTATAGCATTCATCCGTTATAGCTGTATCTGTTAAACTATTGTAGAATTTGGATTTGTCTGGTAATTGTGTCTCATCAAGTTTCGTCCAGTCATTAATGTAATCATAAGGGAAGACCCCCTTCTTAGTCAGAATTTTGAATTTTGATTCGTCTAAGTCTAGGAATTGTGATTTTAAATTTGGGTATACATCTAAATAGGATGCCAAAGTTTCTAGACCGCTAGCCAAAAATCTAAAAGAGTCTATAAATCTGAATTTTACTAAGTTGTGCTCTACATTCTTAGTAAAAGATATATAGCGCTCTTTATTGATTGGTAGGAGATCTACTCGTCCGTCAAAGTCTGAAGCTAGGTTCTTAATAATGAAATGACTGTCATACCCGCTTAAGTTATGGAAAACTACGGGTATGGTATGGCTGTCCTTGTAGTTGATGTTACATTTTGTATGGGTAGGAGCTCGATACTTACCGGTAAGGTGACAATGATCCCTCACTTTGTTGTTATCTACAGAAAATGGCTCCAGACATATGTGACAATGTGTAGCAGTACGGAATTCAGCGTCTTGCTCAGGCGATAGGGTGTTCATAGGTAGAGGGCAAAGAAACACCGTCTCAACGTTCTCAGCAAACTGCTTCATCTCTCGAGCAAACCATCCTTGGCAGTCCTCGCCACGATAAGCCCGGTAAAAGGACAAGGTATCATCATAGGAGCATTTAACGTAGTATGCTATACTATAGGGGATATGGTCTTGTACCTTGTCGTTTTCACTAGTCGGTATCAGCAGACACTCTAAATCGGCATATATGATGAATGGCGTTGATTCTTTATGCTTATGATTTTTAAATAGTACTTTTGCCTGCTCAGCTGTTGGTAGCCTTACTCGACAATCATTCATTTTAACACAGTCTTCAGTATGAAGTTGTAATTTTTTTTGTGAACGGAAGTAGTGGAGACATCTATCACATACATATTTTCGGCCGTCATGTCTGCTAAGCTGTGATGATAGCAGCCGGCTTAGATTTTTGATATAAACATAGTGATAGCGCGGTTTTGGAATATCAGTCACAACATCTTCATCATCATCATCATCATCAAAATATTCATCTTGGAGAAGCAAAAGGTTGATATGTTTGTCCTGTTTATCTTTTGTTAAATACGTGGGGTGCACGCTGAACTTTTTCTTACCCTTCTGCTTCTCCAGGATGTATACATTAACGGAAATGTTATTTTGGCATTCGAATCTGGGTATTTGTTTAATCGTCATCGGCATTGTAATGTCTTTAAGACTCAGTACTGTAGAGAAGTGTGGGTAACTGCTAACCCTGCTAGAATTTAGTTCTTGAGCTGATGGATATAATGCTGATGTCACGGCCCATGCGAAGCAGGCTTCATCATTATTCTGTACATTGATGCAAGCTTTCTTCTTTTTTATTTGCTCAGGCAGCTCGATGTATGATGAGCCTAGTTGCTGGGTAAACTTGTTGATGTTTACTTGGAGGTTGATAATTGATTTGAGGCTCCATCCGCTCTGCTTTTGCTAGATAAAGAAATATGCGTGCATTAGTTTATTTCTAACTTATGAGATTTTTTAAACTTACTTGAAATTCCTCGAGATCTTTCAGGATAGAGTTTTGAATATTGTCTACGAACCACTGGGATATATCACTATCCTGATAAATGGCTGCATTTCTTGTATTCAAGTACTTTATTTCCTCTATGATCTCATCTCTCTTCTTGATCTCGAATAATCCAGTTAAAATTGCGTTTACTTTTAACGCTGCATCTTTCTTCAACGAATTCAGAACACGTCTCCGAAAAATAACTGAACAGTCTTCCATGAATGCCTTCGGATCAATATGCTTGATGTTGGTGATTACAGCAGTTCTGATACGTGACTTAAAAGCTGATTTCATATCAGCCCACTTCACGCGATCGCGAGCTGTCTCTTTTCGCTGACTATTGCTTCCACCTATAGTTTTTAAGGCTTTAATAATCTCCCTGTATGATCTCGCTTGGGCCAGGCAGGTTGATAGATGGTTCTTCACCCCTATGGATGTTTCTTTTTTCAGTGCCCTATTGATTCTCCATACTGCAGTGCTACAGTGCTTTAAAGCACTCGAGATGGCTCGAGCATTACCTTGTAGCTGCGGGTTGTATGCAAGATCCCTTAGGTTATCAAGAAGCTGAATTGCGAATGACATCTTTTTTTCTTGTAGACGTTTAAGTACGGATGCGAAGAGAGGTAAGTGTTACGCGTTCAGTTGCTGCACTGAAACTGAAATCTAGAGTTAGAACTTCGTTCTATATTTCGTTTACACGTACCGCTGAGAAAACAGCTAAAAGCGGTGTCACCGACGACCACGTGCGCCTCGACGTCAGAAGCCTGCAATTGGAGAATCCGGCCGACCAACCACGACGCAGCACCAGCCTGGAGGAGGAACCGACATCCTAACATATAAGCGCTTCTCGCGGGACACTCTGTCTCATTATTTTTCCAACTTTTGCTTAACTGATATCATACTTTGTTAAATATATATTTGGATGAATATATGATTTTATTTTGTGTTATAATACTGCCGTATTATTTCTTTAACCTTTCTTTCCTTTTAATAGCATTATTTGGTAACTGAATAACTACGAGCCGTTCAACGGTAACAGCGGAAAAAAATTACCTAGTTACTAGGTGTCTTGAAGCGGAATTTAAATAATATGATTCATAAATCAGTTTAGTTCATATATTAAAATGCTATGCTAGTTGTAATTTAAAGTTGTTAAAATGCAAAAAGCAAAGAAAATTAGAAAAAATTTTAGGAAAAAGATTTTGAGAAAAGTAATAAAAGCACTGGTCGTTTGGTTAATAGAGTTATTAAATATTAATAATAATAAAAACTCAATGGATAATTAGTGTTAAAATTTCTTATATCAAATAATTATTTTTTAAATTATTACGTAGATAGGATATGATAAGTAATTAATACTTTAAGAGTTGAAGAATTTTATACGGTAACACTGTAGTTATATCATATACGTCAAAAGTTCCAGATTGTTTAAATAACGTATTTTTAGAAGCAAAACATAATGTACCCTTTTTTAAAATTTGATTACTACGTTTTATTGCATAACACTTAGAGTTTTAAATAAATAAAAATAGTAACTCATCTAGATGGAGCACTTATTTCTCACTGTTATAAATAATACACTTAAGCAAATTCAATTTAATGATAATTTAGAAACAATTGTTTTAAGCACTTTCACCACACAATTATTAATAAGCAATAATAAACGCTTTCACAGTATAATAATGGCTACACTCCACTAACAAGAGCTGTTTTAATAATGATTAAAACATGGGTGACCGCTGTTAAATATATATATATACCTCTCGTCCCCGCGCTGTTAGAAATGATAATTATTTTCTGGAATATGCTTTTAAAAACGATACAACTGTTTATATATTACATACATACAGACTCCCTTTTATACATATATCTTAATTACCTATTGAGCTGGTGTGAAAAAAGGGTCCCCTAGAAAATCAATGCTCTTAACAAAGGAGGGTTGATTTAATTATTACATTACATCTAAAGAAGGAAAAGAAATTATTAGTTGATAAAACTTGTATGTTTGGATTTATATTTCAGCCTGGAAGAAAACATTTTTAAAAAAATTTAATAAAAAGTGTTATTTTACTTTTAAAAGCGTTCATTCATCTGAAATGTACAAAACTTGTCTGTCGACCGTAATTTAAAGTTGACACGTGTATGTGGATTTTTTCTTAACTTGTTGTTAATTAGTAAATATACATAGCAAAATCCCATGTATTTTTAAAAGGTATTTGAAGTTAACGATGATATATGCAGACACGGTACGCTGTCGCGAGCCACCGCCATCTTGTATTTGTGGTATTTTCGCTAACTTTGAGGCCCCTTTAAAATAACATGGTATTTTGTCCCAGAACTGTCCTAGCCTAACTACTGATATGAGTTAAGAAGAAAAATAAACTTAAAACCACCAATTCACTTAAATGATTTTGAAGTAAATATGGTTGAAGTTGATATACCGACCACATATGAAGATGCTACAAATTGTGAAGATTCAGTTAATTGGAAGAAGGCCATTGAAGAAGAATTAAGTCCCTTAAATAAAAACAACACTTGGGAAATAGTACCTACACCTGAAGAAAACAATGTCGTAGGTTGCAGATGGGTTTTCAGAGTAAAAAGGAAACCAAATGATGAAGTTGATCGATACAAAGCAAGATTGTGTGCCAAAGGTTACTCACAAAATGAAGGACAAGATTATCAAGAAACTTTTGCACCTACTACTAGGTTTGATACAATCAGAATCGCCCTGGCAAATGCTGCAAGAGAAAAACACTTTATCGTCCAGTTCGATGTCAAGACTGCATTCCTTTATGGAGATCTTTCAGTAGATATTTTTATGCAACCACCTCCTGGTATTGTAGTAAAACCCAACCATGTATTCAAGTTAAAAAGGTCTTTGTATGGTTTGAAACAAGCACCTCGAAATTGGAATAAATGTTTTAAAGATTTCCTCAGTACATTTGGACGAAAACCATGTGATAGTGACAACTGCTTTTTCAAAGGTAACGTAAATAATGACCTTACTATTATTGTTCTATATGTTGATGATGGACTTGTATTTACCAAAAGAAAAGAGACATTAGATAAAATAATGTGTAAAATGAAAAACGAATTTGAAGTCAAATTTTGTGAGCCGTCTAATTTTGTCGGATTACAAATAGAACGCAATGAGAACAATGGGTCAATTTTCATTCATATTAATAACTACATAAACATGATACTAAAAAGGTTCGGATTAGAAAATGTTAAACTTCATAAAGTACCTGCTGATCCACATTCAACTCTTTGTGTTGAGAGTAAAATAGAAGATTCTACAATTTCAAGTGTGCCTTTCAGAGAAGCAGTTGACTCGCTGATGTTTGCTGCAATTACGGTAAGACCAGCTATAATGTTTTCTGTAAATGTTGTTAGCCGTTTTCAAAGCAACTTTGGTGCTGCCCATTAGAATGCTATAAAAAGATTAATGATGTATCTGAACGCTACCAAAGATTATGGAATAAAATACAACCCCCAAGGATGTGCCATCGAAGGATACTGTGATGCGGATTATGCCAATGATGTTGATACCAGGCGATCCACAACTGGTTACGTGTTCAGATTGGCTGATGGTGCAGTTACTTGGTGCAGTCGTCGTCAGCACTGTATCTCATTATCAACAACCGAAGCGGAGTTTGTCGAAGCAGCAGAAGTGGCTTCTGAAGGAAGTGTTGTGGATCAAGAGTTTGTTGAAAGAAATGAGTGAAGTTAGTGAAAAGCAGGATAAACCAATGTGTTTGCATGTTGATAATCAAAGTGCTATAAAGTTAATTAAAAATCCAATGTTCCACAAGCGCACCAAGCACATAGACATTAAATATAAATTTATCAGAGAAAAATATGAAAATAATGAAATAGATGTACGATATATTCCATCAGAAGTTCAAATTGCTGACTTGTTAACTAAAGCTTTGCCTCATAATAAATTTGCACACTTAAGAAATGATTTAGGAATGATGAGGTTGTGTGATGCAATGCTTTCTTCAGCAGTTTAATTCTAGATTTTTTTTTAATGTTGTGTCATTGTGTTGTGTAATAAGAATTGTTGGGTTTGGTTGTTCAGCTGGTTCTTTATGTTTTTTATGTAATAATAATTGGAAAGAAAGCATAGAATACAAGGGAGTGTTAAGAATATATTCCATGCTTTATTTCATTAATCATTTTTTATATCAAGAAGGTTGTTGTTTAAACAACTACTACTAATATAATATGTCAAATGATGTTGTAGTAATAGTTATTAACGTCATAAGGCCGATATGAAGCAAATAACGGACGCGGCTGAATATTGTAAAATCGAGGCGATAGCCGAGATTTTATAATCAGCCGAGTCTGTTATTTGCGTATCGGCTGTATGGCGTTCAGTACTTTTCATGATACCATGAATATTTAATATTTGAGAATGATTCGTTTTTCATCACTAATAAAATTTACGAGTGATCTGTGGCTTAATTGCACAATACTATAGCAACGGTTGTTTAAAAAGCAGCAATACGTTGAAAAAATTTGACGCGATGGAAGAAATGCAACATTTTTCGAAAATTCTGATCATATACGCGAGGAAGCAGCTGCAGCAAGTTGTGAGCTGTTACCCACCAAAACAAAGGACCGATACGTGAAGGAATATGAAGCTTTTACAACGTGGCGGAAGAGCAAGAATGTTGGTGGTGTAAATGAGGATATTTTACTGTGTTATGCGTCAGAATTAACGAAGAAATTTGCACCGAACAGTGTGTGGAGCAAAATTTCAATGCTAAAGACATGTTTGCGAATACATGAAAATATTGACATCTCCAGGTTAGTACTAAAATAAATTATTGTTTAGTATGGTTACAACTTTGTTATTTGGTTACAGGTATGGAAAAGTTTTTACTTTGCTCAGAAGAAAATCCGAATGCTACAAGCCAAACAAAGCAAAAGTTCTAACAGCAGAAGAAGTAACCAGATATCTGTTAGGAGCACCAGATAAGCAATTCTTATTAGAAAAAGTTATTACTGTATTTGGAATTTTTGGTGCTTGTCGCCGCGAGGAACTTTTTAAGTTGCGTGTGGATAATATTGAAGATACGGGTCGACTTTTGATTGTTACATTAGAAGATACAAAAAATAAGTCTTGTCGAAAGTTTACTATAACGGAAGACGATACACCCTTTAAAGGTTGTATCTTATATAGAAAATACGCAGCGCTTCGACCTTCCGTTTTAGAAAATCAACGTGTTTTTGTAGACTATCGAAACGGCAAATGCACAAGACAATTTGTAGGCATTCACAAAATTGGAGGAATTCCGAGAAAAATTGCCACGTTTTTAAATTTGGAGAATCCTGAAACGTACACGGGTCATACTTTTAGGAGATCTGCTGCTAGTATGTTGGCTGAAAATGGGGGTGACCTCCTGACGCTGAAAAAATTTGGCGGTTGGAAATCGTCAGCAGTGGCGGAACAGTACGTTGAAGAATCTGTTGTTAAAAAAATTAAGATTTCCAAGCATCTCTTTAATTCAACCGATAGTGCTTCAACCTCAACAAATTGCACCAGTGGTACTAACCTTGTTGAACAAGAAGATGGTTCAAATACTACATCAAAATCAGAAACGGACAATCCTGCAAACGAAGTTCAGAAAATATTACATATTTTTAGCAATATCAATTGCACTTTTAATTTTAGTTGTTGTCATCATACTAATTAATTGTGATTAAAATTCTGTAGCTATTTATGAAAATGTTAATAAAAATTGATGTGGAATATCGTTAATAAATAACGGCCGTGGCTGATATATTTTAACGGCCGTGGCCGTTTTGACATATGTATCAATTGAGGAAAGGATACTGTTAAAGCAGGTTTAACACTATGGTATCTTGAAAAACATATATTCAGTTTGTATTTATTTGATAATACTGTTAACTGCCAGTATTAAACTTATTTAATAGTTATTACTTTTTTATTGAATACTTCAAGATTTTAAATAATTCAATTTTTAATATATAATTGTATGCATTTGAAAATTGATTCGGTTGACATTTAATAGCCAACTAATTATTGTGTTTTAGTATAAATTGTGACAGTACCGCCGACGCCGCTGGCGCGACAGTGTTATCATCTACGCCACTGGCGGAAAAAATGGATTGATAACCATGAAAAAATTGTGTGTTGGTAAAACTGCAAAATGACTAAATGCCGGTTGCAGCGACTGAGTGTTGTTTATGCTAGTGTTTGTTAAAAAAATACTAGTGTGTTAAAAAATTATCATTAATTCGTTGGTGTGTTATTTATTTTCGTTGTGCTCGATATTCCTTGGATATCATGTTAACGGTCAAGAAAGAAGACAGGGTCTCTCGATGGCTGAAAGGGTCCAACAGTTTAAAGTCATAGCCAAGAAGAAAGCGGTGTTTAAACTTAATGGTATTACATTTCGTGTTTATATAAAACCTACTCCTAGAAATTATGTGGTAATAATCATGTTTACAGCAATGGTCAAGCAAAGACAGCGTATGGGGTGCAATCATGCCCTTGAAGAATACCCGAGATGGACTAATTTATCTAGGTATGATCAAGCTTGTTCGAAGGCAATCTTTGTTGCTGTGGTTAGTCGTGAGGAAGGAGAGGACGCTTTAGCAAAGCTTACACCAGTAATTATACATTTACCGCCTAAAAGAAAACCTAAGGATAAAGATGCAAGAGTAAAAAGAAAAACAGGTTGGCAGGAGTTTGGGTATTTCAAAAGTTTTATTTATAAGAAAATGTCTAAAAAGAAAATGGAGTAACCTATGTACTCTCGTTTGTTTTGTTTTTTTTTGTTGCTATGAATAATAATTCAAAAAGTTTATTTATTTAATTAAAAAAAAGTTATAGAATAATTAATCAAATTAATTTTTGATTTTCTTGATAATATGAAAAATATTATGAATTACTGATAGTACTAAAAGCTATCGTTCTACTTGTTTCAAAAAAGTTATTAATGGGTTGATAACTCCTGATAATCAATATATAAATGTTTTAATGTTTAATCCAAGCAAATATACTTGGGAGTTTGCATAGAATTCATAAAGTTATTAAAACAACTTTCCAAGAGGGAAAATCGGCAGATCTTTCATTAAGGAAGGTTACAATTCGTTCTTGTTATAAAGTTTTGAGGATTCAAGGAAAGTTTATTATTGGTTGTAATGATTTCAAGAAAGAGTTATTCATTATAATAACTGCTGGGAACTAATCGAATCGCCATCAGTAAGAAATAATCTTGTTATTATAATAACATATCATCTATTGGTGGTTACGTTTCAAGTAAGTGACAATTAGTGACTTGTTTTGGTTAAATAAAGTATCTGTTAGGACATAAGGTCCTATATTTTGTAGTGATTTTAGATAAAATACCTAGAAAATTATAACCATAAAAAATTGAATTATCATTTGAAACGATTAAATTTATATAAATTTTAAAGAGAAAGAAAAAGAATTATTATTAAACTTTATAACACAGCTCTGCTATTGAATTAAGATATTATTAAAATAGAAACAATTTTAAAAAACCAATAGTAAAGGGGTGTTATTATTAATTTAGCTTGTTACAGCCGGCTGAGGTACCTTTTATATTTTTATGTCACTATGAACAAACTGTGTAGTAATTTGTGATTAGTTCTTGAACCTGAATATAAATGTTTAACTTCTCTGAGACTTAATTCTATTTATTTGTAACAATGTTTTAAATAAGCTTTTGTACTTGCGAAACCAAAGGTAAGTTTTGTGTAAACTGATGACTATTGGATATGATACTTCCTGCTTAAAGAACTTATGAACCACGCCCTGCAAGAGTTTCATGTCTCTACCTCACTAGTTGTGGATTTCCGTTTATATTCATCATAATAACCAATATAACTAAAGTCATATCCTAAATAAAAAAGAGTAAACAGATATCAAAACAATTTATTAATAATTTTTTTGTACATTTCCAAAGTCAATTAATTATTTATATAGTATTGGCAACTCTTCAAAGTATTGTTGGCTACTTCTGACTAAACGCCCTATATCGGGACATTTGTTTACCAGAAGGTAATAATCCTGTAACGGTTGAGGGTATCGTGTGTGTCTTAAAGGGGAATGCGCAAATAAAGAGATTTGTTACAAAGTGTTGGGTATTTTTTTAAAAGAGGCATTTTTTTTCTATCTTACTATATAATTTGTTTAAACATTTCTTAATAATTATAAAACAATTATGTGGTTATGTAAATTTAGTACTATTTTTGCATTAGTTTTCCACTAGAAAAATAACCATATTTGTGTTTTGTTTTTGAAAAGATATAATTACAGCAGGCAATTTAGTGACTCTCTTTCTGTAAATTTAGTTGTTTCAAGCACTACACATATGCCCAGAGCAAAATGTGAAATTAAAAGGTTATGTTATGAAGAAACTTCAAAATTTTAATATTTGTCAAAGCTCTTTGAATTTAGTTAGTTGTTTTAATAATACAAATTTTAATTAACTTAATAAACAGTACTGTGAATTTTATTAATGATTTAATTCTTTATTGTAAAGAATTTTTTTTTTGAGTTGTTAGATTATTAACCCTTATTATAATTTGGATAATCAAAGGGAATTAACTCTATCAACTTAACAATTAAATGGACTTACCTTATCTCAAGAAGACAGCTGGTCTTTAATAATTTCTGCAATCGATTTTTTTATGAAGACAGGTGAATTTCTGCATTTCTACCATTTTGTAATTAAAACTTATGGAAGCAAGAGGATTTGCAGGTTCTTATTAATTTCAGTCGGTAATTTAAAAGAAGCCAAAAGTTGATTGTTTGTAAATAAGTTATCTAATTAACTAATTAACCTTTTTTGTATAGACTGGCATAGTAACTTTGATGTTTATTATTTTTAGAATAAATTACAACACGTTCTCGCTATAATTTCTGTTTAAAGTTTAGTCAAATTATTATCATATTATATTGCTTATGTATATTTGTATTTTGTTCAATTGCTCTGTAATTGGAATTTTTTCTTTCTGTTGAGCAATACTAGTTATTTATATTATTAGGAGTATAAGTGAAGCTTTATGTGCTGAAGCTGATAGGTTAACTGCCGAACGGAGTGAGGCAGCCAAATCAGCTGAAGCACATAAAGCGCTTATACTCCGAATAATATATGCGATTTTTTCTCCAAACGTGCAAAATTATAATACAAAAAGAAAGATCTAATTACGGAGGTTATTTCGGAAAACATTACACTTGTACGAAAATCGCAACGCCTGATAGACAATTTCTAGATATTACCGTAGCAACCCACCAAACAAGCTTTTTTTGCGAAAAGAAAAGTCAGTCCACGAATTACGCAGTAAAATAGTAGTGTTTTAAGTGGATAATTTGAAGAATTTCATCTTTAAGAGTTCATCTTTAACGCTCCAGATGAAAAATACTTGGCCGCAAAGGTAAATATATAAGTTCTTATTACAAAAATAATTAAAAATTATAATTTATCAGGTTATATTAATATTCGGAATATCTGGAGCATGCAGATGCGATGAGCTATATAAGATGACGCTGGATAATGTCGAAGAACAGGGCTCCATATTGCTAGTAAAAATCCCTGACAGCAAAACAAATAAAAGTCGTTCTTTCACTGTGGTTGGCGAGACGTAATAAATAAGTACAGAAAATATGTCTCCCAGAGGCCTGAAGGATTTGAAGAAAGAAGATTATTTATAAAATATCAGAATGGACGATGCTATCGGATGATTATGGGAATCCACAAAATTGGAAACATAGGAAAGGAAGCGGCTACATATTTAAAACTGCCCTATTGTAACGAGTATACAGGGCATTGTCTAAGAAGGACTTCGGCGACCTTGCTTGTCGACACTGGCGCTGACATTACTACCCTCAAGCGACATGGCTGTTGGAAGTCTAGTTCCGTTGCAGAAGGATATATAGCGGAATCCTTAGAAAACAAAAAGGAGATTAGCAGGAGGATTCTCATGTCGAGTACCAGTAGCAGGTTTGTTTTTTTGAGTTTAATTTTTTAATAATTAATTCTTCTTTTCTTATCAGAGAAAGTGATTATGGTCCCACTACGAGTAAAGAAAATGTTAGCTCATTGAAACTGCATTCTACACATGTAGTTAGCGACAGCAATTTGGAAGAAATGACAAAACAGCCTCTTGTTCAGTATGCGACGAAGTGTACATTTAATATTAATATTAATTGTAATAAAAATTAACAATAAAATGATAATTATTGGTAGTTACATACTTACCTTTTTTACTAAATCAAGTAGCTTAGACTTTATATGCTTAGGCACATAAAGTACTTTATGTGCTTAAGCATATAAATGAAACTTCTACTAGCAGAATTCTGTCATTAAAATGTCACTTGTATGACGTTTGGAGAAAAACATTATTATTATTATTATTAAAGTATCTATTTTAATTTTAATTTAGTTTCTAAGACAATATGAATGGTGATATTACTTCTCAAGATAAAAAAACATTAAAGTGCCTTAGAATTATTCTTTCTTTTATTCAAGATATCCAAATTTCATTTTTTCCCTTTAATTTCTAGTATTTGAATTTCAATTTCGTTTTATTTGTTTATTGTGTTGGGTTAAATAAATTTTGTCTTTTAAATTGTTAAAGTAACTTCTGGTTTATTATACTTGTACACTTCTGATTTGTTTGTGTGTGTAGTTTAATTATGTTTTATAAGTCCATAGTTAGTTATTGCCCTATCGGAGCGACTCGCCTGGTAGAGTCTCAGTGTTTGAGTTTAGGTTCACAACAATTTTATTTTAGCCGGTGCATTTTTTATGGTAAAGATAGGTGGATTATATTTTGTATATGTCTTCGCTATGCTTTTTCTGAAATCTGTTTTATGTGTTGTTTAGTAGTCTCGATTTAAAAAAATAATTTTTAACAATTTATCAATTTTCAATTATCATCGTACAACGGGTAGCCTCCAACATTTCAATTACAATTCTCCCCCAAATATTATAGCAATTAATGCCAGTCCAAACGTGGGGCTTTCATAATATATAGTCATAACATCAAGATATTATAGCAGTATGTACGCTTATGCTTTTATATGATATAATAATGTTATATTAAGTACTTAGTTAATAAATAGAAGATATCTCAACTTTGACAAAAGCATTTCTCAAACTGACGGTAATACGAGACTACAAAACTTGTACTATTATGTTCCACGATGATACGCAACTATCTTTTTATTAAAAACTTCTACTTTTCAAGATATCAAATTCTGTCAACCCTTAGGTAAGTTCTCACGCAATGTTTATGCCAAATAACAACATATTTCTATTTCAATGTAAAAATCTTAAAAAATTAATCTAGTTTAATTACGCCAATAGCATCAATGGCGTAAGAGCGATTTGTCTTGTTCAGGATGTGTTCCTTACTTTGCGCCTTGTTCCCAGGAGGTACACCGGTAAAGAGCGGTTCATGAATCCTTTCGAAGTTTTCCAAACTAAAAAACGATTTTTGTATTTTATGCAAAAAAGGCAATATTTGTAACAATTTACACCATTTTTCTATCCCAAGTAACGCTGGAATAGAAATTCATATAAAAATTACGTGCCTCTAATTTTTTTTTCATGCTGCAAATTAATACGTAACGTATATGTTTGGCACGTTAAGATTATTACGTAAAAATACATCGTTTTCATGTCTTCGCCATTTACCGTAACCTTCACATGCTTTTGATGAGTGTGCGAATAATTGAACAACACATTTAATTTATAAAATACCTACACAGCAAGAAATGTTGCTATATCTACTTCCACTTGAATAAATAGCTCTCAGCTCTCAGGACACGTTTGCTTGGTGCCCATCATATATCTCCAGCGAGCCATCATTTTTTTGAATGTTCTGGACCACACTGCGAATCTACTACAAGTTGACTGGACTAACTTGCAGGAATGAAACAAGATTCAAATGCAACATAATATCTTAAAGGCGGTCATTATACTTACTAAGATGTGCTAATATTCAACCAAACTCCAATTTGCAACAAAATTCGGATAATTTCCAAACTAAATAAACTATACAGCGCCATTTAGCTCTCCACTGTTGAGAAGTGGGTGTCTTTTACAGATGTTGGAAAGAAACATGGCATTTATTTTTTACACCTAACGGTAATTAGTAATTATTACATATTGTTATGTTGGTTTTCCAATTCGTCTTTTACCGCAATTGAGTGTAATTAATTCTTACACGAGTGGTGTCATATTTCCAACGATTTGAAGGTAGATTAGAAATATAAGAACACATTTATACAAAGAACTTTTATACAAATCCAGATGACAATAATTTCTGAAAACTGGTAATTTGATAAACAGATCAAGCTACATTTGAAAAGGATGCGGTACTTTCCCTTCTTCGAATTCTTAATACGTATTTTGTTTAATATTTAAATATTTAAAATATAACTAAAGTTCTTTTCAATGTGGTAGACTTTCAGAAAAATCATATTGTAACCAATTTGGGTTTGTCACTTACTATTTATTGTTAAGAAAATAAAATAAAGATTTATGCATTTAGTGAAACCTGGAGTGTTTTTTTACATCTAACTAAGTATCTTCTGAATGAATTAATTATTACGTCACATCATTAATCATTATGCTGTTTTAATTGATAGAAATGATCGTATTATACCATTACCATTCCATTGTAATTTTTAAAATGAACGATCTTGTACGTTCTTAGTAGTTTAATTGCAGGCACGAGAATGAATAATTTCGGGATAAGGACATGTTATGTTTTTAATATATCGTTTTACAGAAATTTTAACTGTTAATAGATTTTTTAATAAGAATAACGATTTGCAACCTAATACGGAAATGCAGTAGTTGTAATAATAACAAAAACCAACCCTATTTATTTAGGTGCTGTCATTGTATAGTCTACTTGCTGAGACATTTATGTATTTATTACTACCTATAAACAGTTTAAATAGTAAACATCTTTTTGTTTGAAATAAATTAAATGAATAATCAGCATAGAAATAATACTTCCTCCAGACACCAGGGCCGTCTTCAGTTTGGTTAATTTTCCGAGTGCCCAACAATTTTTAGTGAAAATTTATTTTTGAGGTAGTGCGGGGTTTTATGCATTTTTGCCTTCTTCCTTTATTTATATGTTACCCATTAAGCCAAAAACAATTATTTAAAAAACACCCTTTATATCAGTGGCGGGATTTGGGGGTGGCAAGGGAGGGGCAATGGCCTGCCCAATGTTTCAACAAGACAAAAATTTTACTTGAATTTTAATTATCATTGAATATTTAAATTAATCAAATCTCAAGAGCGCGACTACATTCGGTCAAGAGCGGTCCTTTAACAGACCTAAAATTCTGCCATAATCTAACTACATACATAATCTAACTTCTATATAATCTAATGTGAGATTTTTAGATTCTAGCTAAAGAAGAATTTCCTGAAGTGTCAACTGTCGACTTTTATATTTGTGAAAGCGATGGACGTACATATCACAGGCGTGGATTCACGGAGGGGGGGAATGGAAGACATCCCCCCTCTTATAAATAGATATACATAGGATAGAAACAAATAATGTTTGTTTAATTATTATTTTTTAAAACACTTATTTTTTCAAAAATTCGCCTTCCAAAATAAATCTCTGGTTACGCCCCTTATATATTAGAAGAAAATATAATAATGTGTTTCATCAAACATCATGACGGGCATCAAGGTAATTTTTTTAATTAAGATAAAGTAGTAACTTAAAACCATCATTTTATTGTAGCTAGCGAAGACGAAACTGCTGGTACTATAGTATATAGGGGGGCACTAACTATTATTTCATCACATAGTACAGATAAAACTGTTTAACGGAATATTTCAAGCTCAGGCAATACTTTTTTATTCTTTGGAAATTTTTTAAAATTAAAAGTGCCAAGAATGGTCTTGAATAAATTTCTGAAAAACTTGTCATATTAATATTATGAAAGGACTGGAAAATATAATATTTTGGAAAAGGGATGTACTACAAATATTTTTAAATTTGACCAAACAGAAAATATGTTAGATGGTTAAGTAGGTAAAAAAATTCTAAATATTTGTTGCTGACAAAAGCAATTATTACAGTATTTCTCAAATTACGGGATCTTTACCGAAGATTGTTTTATACGTTTTTCTATATTATTTATTTGGTTAACCTTGATATTTAAATTATTTTATTTACCGGAGGCCTTGTACACAAAGAAAAAGGAAGGTGAAGGCTGCATTGCTTGGCGTCGACTGTCGCCAGAAGTAGCAAACACGAAAATGTCTTAAAATTAATAATGGAAGAAAAATAAATCAAACTGAGCAAGACAAGAGAATAAATCAGGTATTGTGAATAAATTACCACCGTTTCAACAAATACAACAGATTAGATTGCCGACAAAACCCATAGTCTCATTTTTAGTGCAACGGAAAATAGTTCTCGTTGTTTAAGACGTATTCAGAAAAACGAAATTTTAAAGATTTTAAATTCGATAGTTTTAGTGCTCCAGTTCAGGATTTGAAATTAGAACGTCTATTTATTTATTGTTAGTATTGCGACACGTTTGTTGTCTGTGCATATTATTAATGATTTATGTTAAGATATTATTATAGATAATTATATTAATCATTTTCCTTTGAATTAATTAATAAAGTCTTAATAAGTAAGAATTCTTTAAATTAATATTTCAGTATTGTAAATAAGTTTTTGTTAAATAAACTAGTTTGAGCTAATATTTGTACATTATTTGAAAATTCTAAATCATTTAGTTCACTTACAACAAACATGAACCCTACACCCTACGTCCCATACTACACGAAAACGCTTAAAAAAGGTATTGGTGGCTACTCAGAGGATCTAGGACAATTGGCCGTAGCCGATTAGCCGTCGCTGATTCGCCGTTGGTACGATTCACCGCCGGCACATTCGGCGTCGACAAATTCACCTACAGAACTTCCACCGTCGGTTCTAAATGATTAAAAAGCTACCAAGTAATTGGTGTTGATAATATTGAATAAAATTCACTAGATATAGTTCTAAACCTATTTATTGTGCTAATGCCTGCAAACTATTAACTAAAAATATATACGAATATTTACAAAAGATGCAGAAAGAAGGATCATTATGACAAACATATGTTTTAAAAAGAGACTGTTGAAACTAATGCTAAAATGGCCTAGCCTGATACATATATATACAATAGAAAGGACAAGTTTTGCTTGAAAAGTTGAAATTATTATGACTTCCTTAAAACTATTTGATTTAAAAGAAAAGAAAGTCAAAAAATATTAAAGGTTAATATATTAACATATGTATTTAAATTTGTATTGCATTAAATTATTAATAGATAACTATATTAAATCTATATATATAAAAGGGAAAGATTGTCTGTCTGTCTGTCTGTATATATGTATGTATGCGATTTTCTCCGCAACCACTGGACCGATTTGGATGAAATTGGGGGGGATGAAAATGAAAGGTCTTGGCCCAGAATAGAAAATAAGACCAAATTGGACTCTGATCGGCCATCGTGGTCCGAAATAACAGCGAAAAACCCATATATGGAAGTTAAAAATGGGTACTGAGATTGATGTGAATAGATATGTTGTCAATTGTCAAATTTGGTAATTTGACAATTACAAAAAGTAAAAACATGTAATTTCAATAAAGCGTAGCAAAGCGCGCCGGGTATTTGCTAGTATTACATATATTAAAACTAACAGTAATTACAACTACATATTTTTAAACATAATTATTATTTAGAAATAGTAAGTACAAGGGAATCCATAATAAATTAGTTTTTACCTTTGGTTCTTATTCGTCAAACATTTCTAGAATTATTAAACAAATTTGCCTCTTCTAATGGGTTTTTACCTTACCCGTTTTAGAAAGGATTATGAGCAGTAGTCACTAAAATACGAGTATTATGGTTTAATAGTCTACTTGTAATTATTTTATTTTCAAATATTACTAACGTCTTTATTATAGACAAAGGGTATACTGTAATTATGTATATAAGCATAAGAGTTTCAGAAGTTTTTGAACATATTTCTGCTTAACTCTTTCAAGCATAGTGGTACACGTTATGTACCACCAATTTAACGGTGCTGACGGCATGGTGGTACAGACCTCGTACCATCTTTTGAAAAATTCGCCACTTCAACCATGGTGGTGTTTCACTTGTACCACCACCATAGAGATAAACCTATAGTGTGCCCAAACTTTAACAGGTGGCGGCATCAACCTGATTTTGATATTATGGTAGTTATTTGCAATCACCTGTTGTATTGCACGTTTCGTCACTGAGAGGTTAGTGTGTTTTCAATTTTTGCTTTCTTTTAAGAAATATATTGTTTTTAAAATCTGTTACGCACCTGAACAACCTGATACTATCTTTTGGAAGGTAAGTGACTAATAATTATTCACGTAAAAATGCTCTATTTAAAAAAAAGTCAGTTTTTTTAACGTCCAGTATTTGTACCACCATGCAATACCAGCATTTTTTTTTTAGTAAAATGGACCGCAACGAACTTCCTTTTAAATTAATTGGAATGACTCCAAATGAACTCATGGAGGACTTATATGTAGATATACCATCAGATGGTGATTCTGCATGTGATAGTGACTCCTCCGATGATGATGATTTTCACCAGAACAGTGTTGTACCGCCTTCTTTGGGTGTTCCCCACATAGTTGAGTTTTCAGAACCTGAATCAGACTCTGATACTGATGATGACACACCATTATCAGAAATTCAAAGAAATTTGCATACATCTCCAGGTACAAATCAACCATCTACTAGCACCAGAGCTGTTCGAACACCTCCAAAGTGGAGTAAAACTAAATATCGAGTTGATCCATCACTTCCCATGGTAGAGGACTGGAATTTACCAGATTGTGTACAACCTTTGCTGTCACCTCTAGAACTTTTCAATTTATTTCTTTCCGAAGATATTATTGAACATATAACTTTTCAAACAAATTTGTATGCCCAGCAGCAATACCAAGAAAATGGACGTGTTTATAAGCCAACATTTGCTAATGAAGTACGAGCTTTTATTGCAATAAATTTATTTATGGGCATAAAA
Organism: Agrypnus murinus; assembly: GCA_929113105.1. Taxonomy (NCBI): domain Eukaryota; kingdom Metazoa; phylum Arthropoda; class Insecta; order Coleoptera; family Elateridae; genus Agrypnus; species Agrypnus murinus. The sequence goes on along the minus strand of OV816025.1, from coordinate 82,838,514 downwards.
GTGTTGCCTAGTTATAGAGACTATTGGTCCTCTGCGCCAGACTTGCATGACACATATGTTAGTGGAATAATGGATGTGAACAGATTTGGCTGGCTATTATCCCACATACATCTAAATGACAATAGTAACATGCCCAAACGAGGAGATCCAAACTTTGATAAACTTTACAAAGTAAAACCTTTTTTAGACAGACTTCAAGAGAATTTTATGAACTGTTTCAACCCATCAGAAATAATGGCCATAGACGAATCTATGATAAAATTTAAGGGAAGACATTCTATCAAACAATATCTACCCAAAAAGCCAATCAAACGAGGCTACAAGGTGTGGATATTAGCTGACAAGTCAGGATACTGTTACAAATTTCAAATTTATACAGGAAAAGTGGGAGACACAGTGCAAAAATCATTGGGTACAACGGTTATAAAGACACTATGTAAAGGATTGGAGCAAAAAAATCATAAGATATATTTTGACAATTACTTTAGCTCAGTACAGTTGATGGAAGATTTGAAAGTTGATAAGATTTTTGCTTGTGCTACAATCAATTCAACTCGAAAAGAACTTCCTACATTCAAGTCTGACAAACAATTATTAAAACGAGGTGACTTTGACTATTTTATTAGTGATTCTGGGGTGTCGGTAGTAAAATGGAAAGACAGGCGCAGCGTTCATCTCATTTCCAATTATCACGATCCGAATGTAACAACAACAGTAAAGAGGAAGAACAAACAAGGCCAATCAGAAGATATTCCTTGTCCCATAGTTTTAGTAGACTACAACAAAAATATGAATTGTGTAGACAAGTTGGATCAACTAAAATCTACATATGAATTGGACAGAAAAAGCCACAAATGGTGGCATCGAATTATGTTCCATTTTCTTCCACAGATGACGCTTAAAAATTTCAAACGTGAAATTATATCTGAACTGTTACTTCCAATCAAAACTTCCCAAAAGAAAAGAAAATCATCTTCCTCTTCTGTATCTGTCCAAATCAAGAAACATAAGCCTCATATTCCATTAGGTGTCCGCCAGGTAAATAATAATCATATGCCAGAAATTGGTACGCGCCGAAGATGTGCTCTATGCAGTACTAATAATCAAGTGCGCACAGAGTGGGCATGTTCTACTTGTAATGTTCCTTTGTGTTTAAAACGCGAGAAAAACTGTTTCAAACGTTTTCACGAATAATTTTTTGTAACCCCCTATGTGCATGGTGGTACGATGTTTGTACCACCACCAAAATATTGATAATTAAAAGGCGTTTTTGAAAAATATTTTTAAAGTGTTGTTATTTATACAATTCTAAGTTACAATTATGAATTTTACATTAATCCCATGTTTCCCATTGATCTCGTGCAGGTAGCGTAGTTATTGTCAAAATATTTTCGTGCCGGAAAGAGTTAATACAGCAGATGGCTATATCGCTCCCCAAAAGCGAAATTACTGAATAAAATAGTGATTGGTGACGGCAAATCGGGCCGACGGCGAATCGGTCCGACGGCGAACTGGACCTACGGCGATGGCTAATCGGCGACGGCCAATCGGCGACGGCAAATGGTCCCATCCCTCTACTCAGAACCTTCCTGTAAGCGGTGTTTATTAATTGCTAAACACATTAAAAATTATAACAAATAAAAGAAAACACAAATGTTATCACAACACTAAATTAACAAAAATTAAAATTTAATAATAGGTTTTATTAAATATAATCTACTAGATTGATTTATTTATTTTAATTATAGATTATTCTCGAAATAAAAATATTTAAAATATAGATTGTTTTTGAAATAGCAATTGGTTACAATATTTAACAATTATGTATTTTGTATTCCTATTTAGGAAGTTGAAAATTAACAGCATTACCTAAAACTGTCAGAACACACCATGGTAGTCATACGATGTTTACGTCTATAAACACTTTAGAAAACTCTATTTATTACTAAACACTGTTTACACTATCTTAAACTGCTTCTTCTACCATCACAAAGTGCAACAAACATCTATGCAGCCTTACGCATAAAAGTTGTTATTCACTCTTAATTCCGACATTTTGTAGAGTCACTGCATCTAGTCACCTAGGCCAGCTGGTCGATCAGAGTACCGCAAACCGCCGCCATATTGTGGCAGAGAAGGATGATTTTTAATAATGGACAAATTAAAACCACGTTTTACGTGTTTGACATATTAGAGGTTTGATCTTTCAGAAAAAGAAAAACCTTTTAAAGTAAACGTAGATTTGATTAAATTCAATACAGAACAAATAATGAACAATTTCGTACTTCGTTTGCCCCAATATGGCGACGGTTTGCGTTACTCTGATCGAACAGCTGGCCTAGGTAACTAGATGCAGTGACTCTAACATTTTGCAGTTTTCAGCGCCATCTACTGGTACGTGACTTTCGCGAATTGGAATCTATGCTTAGATCTTCAAGGACAGATTGTAATGAGCCGAGGTCGCTACCCACTAGACGATTACGGCCTATATTACTCTGCCCGCGTAAAACTCAAATATTTAACAAAACGGAAATTGACACATTATTACCAACCTTACAAATGACAAACTTTATAATGATAAATATAACAAAAAGAACAAACTGGATCCTGCGTTGTGATTATTTTTTATAACATGTGACCAAGGTTGATAACGATTGACTTACTTCATAAGGACGGAGAAGAACATAAATAAAAGAACAAATGGATATGATTGTAGTAATTTATTAATTTATTCATAATCTTGAGCGAGGGGGGGGACGGATTTAAACTGATACAAAATAAAAGGTTAGTTCTGTAAAAACCCCCTTGAAATTTATGCTAGCCCAGTTTAAATATGTACACACTTCAAGTTTAATAAGTGATCAAATGATTATTTAGTTCAGTTACAATAAACAATACAGATCAATAAAACAATTTATCAAGTTGTACAGTTGTGTTTATACAAGGTATCTATAAATAGTCAAAACGCAAATCTCTCAACATAAAACATCAAAAATAAGTAATTTTTTTGATTGACTCTATAGTCAATAAAAAAAATTTACAGATAAACTAGAAACGTTATACATATATACACAATAGTTATATTATATTTAAAATAGCAATAGATACTTTGTGACCATACATATATAATAAGACATATCAGAACACGTCTTTTGCAAGATATAGTTTTACTGTCAGCAACAGGAACGATAAGCTAAATAAGCAAGCAAAGCAATAGGCACAAAGAAATAACATAACACATAATAAAATATATAAACATGCAAGTGTACACAAAATAAAAGTTTGATGAGGGTTCTCTTTATACACGGCCTATCAAATGGGCTTCAGCCACCGTGGAGATTAATATTCTCTCAAATAAATAAATCAGTTTATCCCCAGGGAAATAACCAACTGTTTCGAACCAGAAGATTATCCCAACATTTTTAGTCACAAATTATTAAAAATTATCAAACGAATCCTTTAGATTTAGTTACCGTATAAATTTTGACTTAGCTATAGACCCAAACGAGAGATTTGGGTTTCATTAATTAAATAATATAAAAATCACATTACACAACTAGAATCAACATAAATTAAACAAAAATAAAATAGACTTATTATTATTATTCTAGTGCTATGATCCTATATCAAATCATAAACAAAAAAGTACCGTCCCCTAACTACAAAAAAAAAATCAGAACTACCAACATTAAAGAACCTGTAATAAACATCCCTAAACATAAAATCAAGTTACCAACCTCAAAGAAACTGTAATAAACATCCCCAACATTTTATATTGAACCAAATAGTTGTTATTTTTAAAATCAATTACATATTTTGCCTGAACCTGTATGTAATAACAGAATTAGGTAAATTGATTATTATGAAAATTGTTTTGTGACTAAAAGACTTGCTACAGTTACTTTGATAGTTTTGGTTGACTGTAAGTCTGACTACAAGATGTACACTAGAAGATGTACGGTGCATTTTTGTTGTAGACTGCTATTAATTACAAAACGAGAAAAAAACACATGCAATTGGCATGCCTGATGGCACGTAAAAAGTGGTGTATAATAAATACATCCTCTTCTGATAATTTTTGTACATCACTTTGGCATGTAAAAAAAATGCAAAAAAGACGGTATTTCATCTGCATCACACGTAAAAATTACATCATTTTTACGTGCAGTTTTTGTCTTGAAAGTCTAGGGATGTAATTTCAGGCATGTGTAATTAACATGTAATATCGCTACTTGGGATCATTTGTAGTTTTTGAGATATTTATAAAAAAGGCAAAACGGTCAGCATTTAAAGATAGTTTTCATCCCTTCATGGATGACCGTAGTAACGTCCCTTGACGAATATTTTCAAGTAAACTGCTTAAATGCAAAGTTTTATTAAAATCGGCAAGGTATGCCTCTGAGTTTTTTTAAGGTGTGGGGAATATTATACTCACAGAAGGGAACTTATACAAGAATGCACTGTAACAGTTCTTTTTTTATATTAAGACATGCATTTTATAGTTTCATCATCGTTCGCTCAATAAATTGAAGAAGTATTATGTACTTAATTTTAGTAGCCAATAGAATGGGATGAAAGTACCTATCATAGAAGTAATTTTTTTTAAACTTCCCAATAAAAGCAACACATTTTTAAGATGTGGTAAGTTTAAAAATTCGCCAATCAATAAAAAAGTGGCCTTTTTGCTTATTACGTCCATATTGCATCAGCTCTATTTGAACGTTTTACTTTCTTGAGTAGGTATATTTCAAGAATGTTGGCAGATTACACATTAAGTGTCGAGCGGGAAAAGATCGATTGTTAAAAGATTTTCCAACCGTAACGAGAGTGGAAAGTGGGTGCAATCGTCAGTCTTCAGCAGTACGCCAAAGTTTACGCGTGGTTGCTGAAAACTTATATACAGTACCACACAAATTAAACAATAATTTTAAAACTTTTTTAATATTTCTGGAGATTTCCCAAAACAAATTTCTTTGGAAAACGTTTAATAAAATACTGATATTTCGCCTTTTTAAATAGTTTTTTTACAAAATAAAAAGAAGTAGTAATATAAAATTTGTGTTCAAAAACGGTACCGAGGCGTAAAAATTATTCCGAATAATATTACAAACATCTCAAGAAATAATAGGAATAACAAAAATTAAATAAAAAGTGTAACAGTAATTAAATATGTTATGATGCGCTAATTTGATATAAGTTGCATAAAGTTGGTTTTAATTTTAAAGAAAACGCTTGGGTTGCTTTACCGGTAAATAGTTGAATTTTTCGAGTTAACAGAACACAGAAACAGTTTTCGTCGTCTGATTTTTAAAATACCGCCTATACTATAATTGCAGGTAAGTACTTATTAGTAAATACCTATTCATTTGTTTTTTAGATAAATTTTTAAACAGTTATTAAGGGGCGCATAATAATAACTAATAATGTATTTTTTTAAAGTAAATAATTGTACCTATATTATAATTTTCCTCCAACTGAAGAAACGCATTAAACACCTATTTTCTCTTTATGTCTTGAGAGAAATTGATCTGGCATTAACTAACATAAATAATTAACTATTATAAAGTCAATAAACGCGATATTAGTGCTCGCCGACTAAGGGATGGATGATGACCTTATTTTAGCTTTCTTAAAGATTCATTTTGTAAAGTAGGCGAAACGGTCACCTGCAGAGAGGAGGGGTAAATAATGTATATAGCAGTTGTTTATTCTTATCAATAGAAAATCTGTGATGACCATGCAGAGAATTCCTTGATTTTTCACGGATTTAGCGTACTAGATTTCATTGGTCCACTATTTCCGGCCGCGCTCCAGGTTTGCACGCGAACTGACCGTGGTCATTAAAGCGCGGGGGGGCACGACCTCCTTCACCCTATTGTTGAGTACAAATTATAAAAAAAGAGCTGAAATAAATGGAATTTCTGATGACGGGCGGAAGTTCCAACAGAGCTAGAACAAATTAGTGTCAATGTTGGTTGTTGAGAGAACAATAAAATTTGCGACCTCCGTAGGTGTGATAACAGGAACAAAATATAGTTGAAGTAGTAATTTAGAAAAGATTCGTGCAGATATAATTTGTAAACCCATGAAACTAAAATTAACCAAATAGTTTTATAAGGTCATATAATGAGAGTAAAGGATTAACATTGGATTTTACACGTTTTTCTAATCTGTAATTTTAAAGAATATAAACCCCACCATCCATTTATATTCAATTACAAGACTTCATTATCAACAACAATTTTTGCAAAAGTTCAGTACCTGCAGCAGTTTGAGGTTTCTGTTTAAAAACAATCATAAAAGTGATCATTTCTATTAAAAAAAGTAAGTACATTTTCATCAATTTCGATTTATGTCGTTTCAATTAGTTTGCCATTCTCTAAGATAATGAAAAGGTATAACAAATATGCTGGTCTGTGGTGATTTTCCAATTGGTTACCAGTTTCGGTTGTGCGCAAAGTTGGTATTAAGTCAATTTTGGTAAGATATTAATTGGTAGTATTTTAAACGAAATATGTTTAGATTTAAATGTATTTTTCTCCAACCGCACGTATATGACACTATACAGGGTATAACTATATAAATACAAACTTTGTAATAGGGGGTAGCTCTAATGATTTAGAACATATTTCCTTATTAACATGCGATTGTTTTGTGCTAATTTTTGAAAAAAATCGCATTTTAAATTTTAGTACGCTCCTTTACTCACATCACAAAACAAAGATTTTTTTGTTGCCTTAGTATTTTTAATGTAATGTGAGTACAATGGGCGTATTTAAAATGCAGTTTTCTCGAAAACTAGCTAGAAGAAACCACATGTGTACAAGGAGAATATGTTCTAAATCATTACAGCCACCCCCTTGCGAAAGTTTGTACTTATATTAGTTACACCCTGTATATATCAAAATATTATGAAATTTAAAATACTTCTTAAGGAAGTTGTGGCGGTAGAAAAAATGATAAAAATTTAAATGATATTAGTGCAGTTGATAGATTTTAATGCACGAAATTATTTTCTGAAAAATATTTAATGTTTAGGAAGTTTGTTTATGCACAAATTGCATTTGAAAATAACATGCGGTCTTATGCAAAATGGTAAGTTGTTGATACATTTATTATAATAACTTCAAAAAGAATGATAAAAAAAATTGACATCAAAGCATTTCACGTAAAAACGTTGTAAGATTGTGCCATTAAAGTTTCAAATTTGTTAGAAAGATACTTTTGACAAAAAGTAATTAATACGAAGAATTTGTCTATTGAACGCTTGATATAGCTCGCAAAGTAACAACGTTGCATTGCGACAAACGAGCGGGAAACTTAAATGCTTTTATGTAGCTACATGCAGCACCACTGTCCGCTCGTAATTTACATCTCGAAAACAAAATCAGTTGCATTAAATAAAACGGATACATAATTCGGAAATCTTTTACTGCTACTTTTTAAATGAATATGAATAAATATATGTTTCATCCATCGTTTTATATACATATATTTGCAAAGATAACCTCAAATTTGAGTGAACGTCATTTAGTGCATTAATCTGTTTTCATCAGAACAACAAACGAAATACTGGTACCAATTTAAGGTAACGTTGTCACTTTTTCACTACTCTAGAAGTATATAATTTATTTATATTCTAGATGAATTTCTTTATTTTTTAGTGTTTACATAGTAATATTATCTTATTTTTACTAATAAAAAAGTAAACTTGAATGAGATTTCCGCTTAGAATAATTGTTTTTTTCGTTATATTTTCACGTTCTTAAGTTTGGATTAGACAGTCAAAAGTTAATCTCTGACTTTAAAAAGACTAATAATTAATTAAATACATATATTAAATAATAACTAAACTGCTTTCACATGCATTCTAATAAAACTGGTATCATTTGAGCCATTATTTGAACCAAAACTATGTAATTATTTCTATTTGTCAAAATAGCAAAGCTCCATAACTTTTGGCTCAGACTATCCCACCACAACTCCCTTAAAACGATAAAAAAAGATTTTTTCTCCAACCGCACAAATATGACACTATAATATCAAATTATTTTGTATAAAAAGTAGACCATTTAGGAACTGTTACTTCTTACCGTCGCAACTGTACAAAAAAGTACTCTGATGTTAAGCGTGTCATATTTTTCGCGGTGCTCTAATAGTATATTAAAGTATTAGTTTCATAAGACACGTTTTTAGCGCACGCGTCGGAGTTTAGAAAACGACCCGTACCGTAGCGGGGAGTTTTCTAAAGAGGACAAGTGCGCTAAAACGTCTTATGAAACGAATACTTTAATATACTATTAGAGCACCGCGAAAAATATACTATTTTTTCTATTTGCGTTAGTTCGTTATTAAATAATTAAAAAAATTACTTAGTTTTAAATAAAATTTGTTAGGGATATTTTGGTAAGTAGCATAACAGTTGGCAACACTAGAAATTATGCAATTGTTTTTTACATAACCTTACTTAATCCGCGCGACGTAGAAATTCTCATTCTTATCTCATACACGCAAAGCCCGCTAGTAGCGGGACGCTACTAAGCAGCAAGACCTCGTTCAAATTTACCAGGTGTATTATACGTACTGTTGAAAATTATTATAAATTCAAAGTAGAATGTCTGCCAATATATTTGTGACATAAATTGCTACTTAATGAATTAAAAACTTGGATGAAATAAGAATAAATATATTTCATTTCATAGAATAAATACCTTATTTGTTAAAGAAATTAATGAGGTATAAATTCAATAGTATTTTCAGCAAAGAATGATTTCTGTTAAAAATAATTATTATTCATTGGATCTTTGAAATATTATAACTTATAAGGTAAAGATATATAATTTTATAAAACTGAATTTTATTACGTTAAGTTTATCGTGAGCTTTTGCACATACACAACACAATGCATCCCATATGATGACAGTAACAAAATTTACAATTTCGTTAATAATAAAGTAAAAACCGTTACGCCCTTAACAGGGCTATTTATTATTCGGCGAATTTATGTGGCCTGCAAGACTAGTTTTGCAAGCGTTGCATTCCAGTTATAAGAGTTCACTGCGTAAATAAGATAAGTTTGACATTCTAAGAACAGCTGTCTAATAGTGATATCAACTTTAAAAAATAAAATGTTACTGTTTACAGTATTCTCAAGCCATCAGGACACGCAAATATAAAGTTGGTAACATTGAAAGAATAATTGAAAAACTTCACTCAATTTTCTGTGTCAATCAATGAATTTTCAAATGTCACATCAGTGTGGTCAACTACCACAAAAGTCCCTAAATCTTGAAATTGCGATTTTTTTATTGAAAAAGGGAATAAAAGACGCAAAATAGAAAAAATAGGATAAAAAAAAACTCGTTTCATAAGTCATTATTGCACTCGTCCTTTAGAAAACTCACCGCAAGCGGCTCGTTTTTTAAATTTGGACTCCTGCAATAAATCTTGCCTTATGAAACTCGTTCTTTAATATACTAAAATTTTATCTAATAATGCAAAATAAATAGAAATTTTCAGTTAAATAGTAATCATGTATCTGTTTTTTGATAATATTAATATAATTATTAAATGAATTTTTTAAGACATCTTCAAAAAACAAAAAATTCGATGTTTCTATTAAAATCTTATTTGCTGCTCGCAACGACGTCACAGGAACAAAAATCCATCCTAACCGCTTTTTATTTAACGCATATATATCTGTCCGTCGTCTGTAGAAAGTTCTTCGAATTCTCAGCTAAATGAGAGTGAAGATTACACATTTGTGAGTATTTCTTAATTATATTATATTAAAATTGCCGCTTTTTACCCGGAAACAAGAATTCCTTAAAAAGTTGCAGAAAATAAAAAGTAATTTAACCTTGTTGTTTATTCTAAACAGTCTTCGCACCTAGTTTGCTAGTTAAAAGCGGTTGGAGAAAAATAGTATGTTTAATTCATACAAAAAAATGCGTTTTTGGGATAAGATTGCCAGACTTCGCTAACGCGTCGTCCGGCAACTTTCTTATTCGTTCCAAAAACAAGCATTTTTGTACTAATTAAACAAATGACTATTTTGTGTATTTCGTATTTTGAATGTAATGTGGAGTTTCCATTTGAATTTCGAAGTGTAAGGTTGTGTTATCTGTGCACTCGAGTTATCAAGCAACATGCACTTGACCTTAGGTCAAGTTCAATCTGTACGTACACTTATTCATAAATTATAAATTTGGAAATTATTGATATCAACTGGAAGTACTGTATAAATATACAATTAAATATTTAATTATAATTTAAATGGCGTATACGCCCTTATCCAGAGCAGTATCCAGTAAATCAGCCAAACATAAACAATTATGGAGAATCAAACCCCCAGACTTCGTTCTTTCAAACACCAACAAGCTTATTATACTCGCAACCCATGCCAATGCAACAATCATATGTGCAAATGATACTGCTCACAATAGTCGACCAAAAAATATTACTCATTATGAATACACTTCAGCAAACGCATACCTCGACATACACATCAGATTTAAATAGGTATAACAAATCAATGGCAACAACTACCTTACAGTAAAAAACGGACTAGGAATATTGAAGAACCTGAATCGCGCACTACAAAAAAGCAAGAATACTGGTTGGGTGACAACAGATTCAGTCCACTCTCAGAAGAAAACAATATGGAAGAAGAAAGTAATAAAACTACCGAAACAAAGCCACCGCCGATATTTGTAATGGCCGTAAGCCTAAAAGTGAAAGAGCCTTTTGGGTAATCCTTAAAAATATTGATCCAACAACAAAGGTACAAGAAATATAGAATAGCTTACTACAAAAAGGGACACTATGTAATCAACATCTGGAATATAAAACAGCATGACACAAAAATACCACTAGACCACTACCAATGTATTTTATAGATCTAATACCAAATGACAACAATAAGGAAATTTACAAAGTAGATTTACTTTTAAATTCAAAAGTACAATTTGAAGCTCCACGCGCACAGCGAGAAATACTCCAATGCAAGCAAGCGCTGTCAAAGATTCGGACACACAAAAAACTTTTGTCAAAAGATCCCAAGATGCGTTAAATGCACAGAGCTACATTATACAACAGCATGTCCAAGAAAAGAAAAAGATGCCAACGTAAAATGTGTCAACTGCAACGAAAATCATCCGGCCAGCTTCAGAGGATGCATTGTGCACAAACAAATGCAACAAGAATTTTACCCAACATTAAGAGAACGAAACATTCAAATAAGACTATATCCTACCTCTTAATCAACAAAACCGCATCCCGCCTGCCATTGAAACTCAACCCTCCAACGATAGATCTGAACTCGTCAAATAATGAAAAATATCATGGACCAAATCAGTACGCTCATAAATCTCATGTCAATGGTTATGAACAAAACTAAATAATAGACACAGTCTTAAAACTAGCTGTATGGAACGCCAACGGCTTGTGCCAACAAGCACAAGGAATAAAAATGTTTCTACAAAGTTCAAACCTAGACATACTATTGCTGTCTGAAACTCACTTTACCACAAGAAGTCACATAGCAATACCCAACTACAATGTATATTGTACAAATCATCCTGGTGGGCCAGCCAAAAAGGCATATAGAGGATCAGCAATCATTATTAAACAAAAAATTAGACACGATGAGCAACTTGAGTACAAATTTAACAATATACAAGCTACCAATATCATTATAGAAGACTCCAACGGGAGAATTACCATATCAGCGATCTACTGTCCGATAAAACATAACAATAAAGAAGCCGACTTCACTAATTTCTTTAAAACACTAGAAACTCGATTTATCGTTGGAGGAAACTTTATTGCATACAATATGGGACTCGAGAACTAATCCAACAAAGGAAGGGCCAGCCTCGGTGGATTAGTGGTATGCATGTTTGATTCATAATCCAAGGATCGCAGGTTCGATCCCCGGCCGAGCTGGTAATTTTTCATAGCGGAGAAAAATTTAATAACGAGCCTTCTTCTCGGATAGGAAGTAAAACTGTAGGTCCCGTGTCAATGTGATGTTTGGCACGTTAAAAATCCCTACTGGGGGTGGAATTCTCCCAGATTCGGCTAAATTCTAGTAGGGTCGGCCAAATGATCAGAGCAATCGGTGCTATGAGGTACGAAGGATGCTCCGCCATCCTGATTCCTCGCCCAAAAACAAACAAACAACAACAACAAAGGAAGGAAACTTTTAAAAACCATACAGCACAACAACCTATTTTATCTATAAACAGAGGAACCGACATATTGGCCGTCAGATCCTAACAGAATACCTGACCTGCTAGACTACTGTATCGCAAAGGGGCTAGATAGAAAGAAAATTTTAGTTAAATCTTGTCTAGAACTCAGTTCTGACCATACTCCAAGACTAGTAACTATATATTAACACGAGTACTTGGAAAACAAAAAAAAACATCCCTGTATAGTAACAAAACGAACTGGAATCTCTTCAGAAAAAATCTAGACCAACTAATAACATTAGAAATCCCACTCACAACCGAACTTAAGATAGAAGACGCAGTTACAGAATTAACCAAAGCCTTTCTTTTTTGAATGGCAAATGGCAAAACAATCTTCCGCATGGCAAGCAACTCCAGACACCTGTCATACTCATATCATAGAGAAACTTCCTGTAATTCTCAAAGATAAGCTAGCTGATAAATGGTAAGTTAGGAAAATATGACAATTAACAGGCTCCAGAAGATAAACAACGATATAATAAATTAACCAAAGAGCTTAAAAAGTTACTACATAAATTAAAGAATGACTCAAACGTTACTGTTCCGCAGTAAGTGTGGACATAAAGTCAAGCGTTTTATAAGGTTTGGTACACCGGCTTACATTATAAATTAAAATTCGCATTTCCACACCCAGTATTCTCTCTCCTAAAATCTTACCTTACAAACAGAACTTTCCGAGTCAAATATCAAGAACATCACACTGAACTGTTTTCAATCCTATCAGGAGTGCCACAGGAAAGTACTCTCGGGTCTGTACTCTATTTCATATATACCTCCGACTTACCAGAAACAGCTGAAACATCTGTAGTCACATACCCCGACGATACCATAATTCAAGCATCGCACAATAATCCCAATACTACCTCCAGTAACCTCCAAATATACCTAAATCAATATGAAGTATGGAACGATGGTAAAACGATGGATAATTAAAGTCAACGAATCCAAATCCGAACATATCACATTCGCTCTCAAACATGGAAACTGTCCCTCAGTATATCTAAATGCTGCTCCAATATCGCAAAAAGATGCAATAAAATACTTCTTGATAGACGACTGACATGGCCCAGTCACATTTTTAATAAAATAAAACAAGTAGGGATGAAATTCAGTAAAATGTATTGGTTACTTGGGAGGAACTCCTCACTATCTATCGACAATAAACTCTTGCAGTACACAACCATATTAAAACCCCTTTGGACATATGGAATACCACTCTGGGGCACTGCAAGTAAATCAAATCTCGAAATCATACAGCGATATAAAAATAAAATATTAAGAACGATTAACGATAAAAAGATTCAAGCCAACTGACCTTACCAATCGCTTTAATTAAATATGTATTCAGTTCTTCTAGTCATATTTTCATGGAATACTAGATGTTGCTTACTGGACCATCATTCTACATGACATGTGTATAGTTGTTAAGGTATAGGCTAAGTACTTTCATAAGATGTAATTATGGTCCGTAACAGCGGACTGATTGTACACAAATAAGGAGACAATAAAAAAAATGTAATGTGAGTACCACGGGCGTACTTAAATTTTTAAATGCAATTTTCTTAAACACTAGCTAGAAGCAACCACATGTTGATAAGAAAAGTATGTCCTAAATCATGACAGCTAACCCGCATTACAAGGTTTGTATTTATGTTAGTTACACCCTGTATATACCAAATCATTATGTATAAAAGTAGACTATTTAGGAACTGGTACTGGTTACCATAGCAACCATATATAGCAACTGTACAAAAACGTAATCTTAGTATAGAAGATAAGAGTTTCTATATTTCGGCTATTTTTTATCACTCCCAGGGGTCGTATTTTGAAAATCGGCAGAAGATTTTATTCAATTACTCTTTAAAATGCAAGAGCTAAACTAGATATCAGGACGTCATTTCGCATAGGAAGCTTGTTCGAAGATTTAAATAAAATGTTATTTTATTTGTATTTAGTTATTCTAAATATTCACTCGGTATCTTTAATATCTTTTATTGAATATTCAACAATATTATGTAGAAATTTAGGGTTCAAAGTGTTCTCTGACTCCTTACTTTCTCCATCAATGTGCTGATCAGTAAACTCTAGACTGGTTATTTCCCAGACGATTTCAATTACTCGAATGGCATTAGGTCTCTACTAATATTCTCTACTTAATTTTGCATTATTTCAAAACATTAGTAAGTTCCGACTTGCCTAAACGGCATTGAACCCACCTTTGTGAAGGAAGAGCTGACAGGGCTCACGTTAAGTCCGGGAATTCTACAGTACTATACTCGGGACACTGAATAGATATAGTTACAAAAAATGAAGACAGCACAGATTGTTCTGATTGGTTTTATGCGAAAGTTAAATTTACAATAGAACATTTTTGCATATGAACTGTTAATTCGTTATAAATGATGTCACTTCGAGAAATTTATGCTAGTATAAATAATAACCATACATTTTAAAAAATTGCATTTTATTAATTTAATAAAAAAGCCAAAAGTTTGCGAGTGCTATGTGTTTACACATATTATAAAATATAATAAATATCTTTTACAATAAAACCAAGAAATTACATACAAACATACTATATATGTTATACGTCTGTAACATAAAATGTTTTATACAAAATAGAAAATGCAGATTCCAAAATACCAAATACATAACAATATACGACATGCAAAATATAGAACTGTAACTGAAACTACTAATCACTGTAATTTAAATGTGGTGTTTTCTCGAGCTAATTCACCTTTAATTTGCGCCCATATTAACTCAATTGCGTTCAACTCGCAGTGGTAAGGTGGAAACCTCAGAACATTTCTGTTGCTTTCCTGTGTTAATTCGTCGATTACGTTAGTACTGTGTTTAGGTGCATGCTGTTTTACTAAAGATAACAATTCAGCTCTCACCATACTGCCCTACTAAGCGAAAAAGTCCTATCTGCAAAACATCAACTCAGAAATACACCATATCTTTTCTTAGCTCAACTTAACATTTTATATAAAACATTTCTACATTGCAGTTTTGCAGATAAGACCTTTTCGCTTAGCAGGGCAGCATATTGTCTTCGTAGGGGATAGTTTTTTTTCTGCAGCCAGTTATGTATGTCAGCTTTCCTTGTGTTGCTAGACGGAAATTTCTCAATTTTTCTTGTGTGATAACTTTCGTTATCCAAGACGATAACGCAACCTTCTTCAAGACTGAGCAAAATATTTTAAACCATTGTTCAAATGTATCTGTAGTCATTTGTTTTCTTGGATTTCAATAACAGTAATCCATTATCTACAAAACCGTCATCAGATCCTATATGAAGGGTGATGAGCCGCTTTCCTTTCCCCGATGGATTTCTCAAGCCAGTCCATAACCCTCTTAGAAATGCATCTCGCGGATTTGTTATGGACATGTCAGCCCACACTTTTTTTACAGTGTGACCCGCATAACCCACGTTTCATCTAAATAATAGATTTTCTTCCCATCTTGGAATTTCGTGATTTCGCGAAGATATCGTCTTCTCCATGAAATGATATCATCCTTCTCGTTCAAAATGCTGTTTCTAGATCTTGCTATGAAACTACAACAATCTTTTTTAGATACCGTAAAAATTAATTGTTTTAATTCCCTAAAGTTAATTTCTTTTAAAAATTTTCTTAAAGTAGACCGTTTAAAATTGGGAAGATCTTCATTTTCATTTAATTTCATTAAAACTTTGTCGAGAGTGGGAAGTTCATTTAAAAGAAAAAAAGCTACGAACAAGCCTTCTAATGCCATTTTTGTCTTCTTCGGAAACATTGTCCAAAATAGCTCTTGGTCTATGATACACCTTAGAAGCACCAAAATAATCAGGATGTTGCTTGTGCTCACGAAGTATGTTGTAAACACTGGCCACACCAATTCCTAAAATTATAGTAAATAAACAGTTGGATTGGAAGGTAAATTAAAACATTAGCTATCAATCTAGCAACATTTTCCACTTTATCGTGTTTTTTCCACTGAGGATGCTGCTCTTCACACACTTTAAAAGCGTTCATAATTATTTGTTTCACCTCTACAGAAAAGTGCTTTTTTGGCCGTTTTTTTAATGGTGACAACTGAATATTGTTGACGTTTTCATCATCCATTTTAATTAATAATTTTGCAGTATGGAAAATTCTACAAATTAACCAACTCATTATTATTATTAACTTTTCATATAATTATAACTTACTTATTGACAACCGTTCGTGCATTGAATAATGCGAGTCTTAATAAAGACTTGTAATGTACCAAATATGTAACACAGTTGGAAAAACTGACGGAACTTTCAAAACAATTGACGTAAACGCATGCGCAACAAGCTGGCGTTTGCCGTTTCTGTTTTATGTGTAAATGAGACTTTTATCGAGTACCGCCCCATTTATTTCAACCAATGGATATTCAAGTTTCAAGTTGCATCTGAATGTCTCTGGTTTTTCATTACTATATCTGTTGGGTAAACGGAGATTAGGTAGAGTTAGTTGGAATGCGTACCAATAATGATATCAGCCAGTTTAGGAGGTCACTTTTCAAGGTTAAAGATCAAGAAAACCTGGTCATGAGTGACCTCAGGGTTCATCAAACTTGATACAAAGAATGTAGGTAATCATTAGTAGTATTCAGAATGTGTAAAAATACTTTGGAGTTTCTTAACAGAAAACAGCTTAAATAGTACAGTGAGATCCAAATTGAGTGAAGACAGTTTGAATTTCGCGCCTTAGGTTTTAATGTATTTCATGTTGTTAGTGTAGCACTATTGAAATGTGTTGTATCAAATTACAGAGTCAACTCATCACTTTCTTGTTTACATCGTTGTACCACAGTATAATATAATACAGTAGTTTCACTCTGTGTCGGTCTCTTTGATGTTTGTGTCGCCGTTGTGTTTTGGCGCAACTACCCAGGAGTCGATATGCCCGCTTATTTTCTAGCGGCAATTACAAATTGTTTTAGCGGGATATTTGAATATCTAACCTCTTTAGTGATGGTTTTTGTACGGCCCTTCTAAAAGTTCCGTTATAAACCAACACACAAAAATGCTGAGAAATAATTTAATGACGTGGAGTTTTCAAAATTTAAATTTCTTGTTTCTTTAATTCTTGTAGAAAGAATAATCATAATAAACATAATAGGGTAATCCAAAAGTATCAAGTTACTGGACGACAAACATAAGATATAACCTCAAATGATACCATAAATTGCTCTCTATTTAGATAAAATATACCCTAAAGCAAACATTGAATGTTTAAATTACTAACATGCGAAACAGATATTTAAAACATTTAGTATTTTTAGAACTACAGAGCTTAAAACTGTTTATTTGTCCTTCTGCGTTCCTTGGAGAAATCTTGAATCATATAAAATTCATAGGTGATACCTTTTATACAGTGTGAATTAGCTTTGAGCAAAGCTCTGTACCCCACGATTATATTTTTATCTTGAAAATTCATTGTAAGAAATGTTATATTTAATACAAATATACATTTACTAATAAAAAGTAGATAATTGCTTAATATATTTTATTTTGCTTATAAGTTTTTAATTTTTTACATACAAATTATACAACAGAAAACACTTTAATTAATATATTAACAAACTAATTAAAACTTGTATCGTGGCATTTCTCTATTTTTTATCTTGGTAAAAACTTAGCACACTGTGGAAACCGATCGCATTTGAACACGTGGTGTTAACACTTTAACAGTACGATTTAGAGGGTAGAATTTACTGCGCTGCTCGCCCGGAGTCGATTATGCGCGTAGAAATTATGTGACAAAAAAACCAGGGAGTGAAACTACTGTATTATATTATACTGTGGTTGTACTTTGTTACGTTGTTCGGGTTTTCATTGAATTTTTGCTTTATTTTGCTTCTTTTCTTATTTTACAAAACAGTCTTTTTTAAAACTACGGTTTGCTACACGATTTTATTATCAAGTAATTTTATTATTTAAAATGAATGAAGTTTAATAGCTATATTATTTTTTGAGACGCCGCTGTAAAATAAAAGAAGCAGACAAGTATTCATGTTGCCAATGTGACAATAATTTAACGTGGCGGTAAATTCAAACCGTCCTCATTCAATTTGGATTACCCTGTATATTAAAGTATTAGTTTCATAAGACACGTTTTTAGCGCACGCGTCCAAGTTTAGAAAACGACTCGCGTGGCGGGGAGTTTTCTAAAGAACAAGTGCGCTAAAACGTCTTATGATACGAATACTTTATACTAGTTTTTCTATTTGCCTTATTTTTAATCATTTTAAAAAAGAAATAATTTAATTTTAAATAAAATTTATTAGGGGAACTTTTTTAAGTTTTTTAACAGTTGGTAACACTGAAAATGCAGATTACGCATTTGTTTTTCTTAACAGCATAAATAAGTTTGACATTTTAAGAACCGCTGTTCAATACTGATATTAACTATAAAAAATAAAATGTTACTGTTGTCCGTATTCTAACAAATCTTAATGCACTGTGGGAAGTCTTAATCAGAGAACTTTAATGCCGAGAAGTTTCAAGTTACACCGAATTATGTTGTTATTCAGAATATTTAAAATATTCCTATTCTATTTAAAATTTTATAAACTTTGGTACAATAATAAAACAACTAAAAATACGTTGCTTGGTTTTAAAACAACTGGCAAATAAACTGATATGCTCAGCTAATGCGATTACATAACTTGTTTAGACCTACAAGGTTTTGAAATAACAACGACAATATAAAAATTTGTTACAGAAAAAAGTTGAGAAATACTTGCACAGTGTTGCCACTAATATTATTATCGAAAATGATCGGCAAATCGACATTACCTCACGATAATTTGTACTATTACTCGGCTTTTAAGAACAAATGATTTTAGTTGGTTACTGGAGGACAAACAACTGTTTGAGACACTGTACTTTCAAAATTATTGAACTTTTCAGAAATCTGTTTTGTACATCAGTAATTTAAACATCTAAGTTTTACTTTAGCCTAGATTTTATAAAACATTCAATACGATTAATGGTAGCAGTTGAGGTTATGTTTGTCCTCCAGGTACTAGTTTGACAGCATTCTTAAAAGCCTCCATTTAAACACTTTGGATTCTAAATTTCGTTGGTTGATTGAAACTAATATTTCTCTCACCAACCGTTAGGTAAATAACATCAATATTATTCTAAAATGAAACAAAGAAACAGAAAATAATATCATAGAGAAAAAATACACTATTTTAAAATCCTACTTCTACTATTAAAATTAGTTATTATTCAAATTCGTTTGATTGCTTCCTAATCCCAAAGCTTTTATCGGTACTACTATCAATTAATTAATTAGAACCCAGGCAATGTAAGTCCAAACATCATTTTGTAACAATTCCTCCATAGCACGTTTACACACTTAACACGCACGCTAGATGTTATCATCTTGAAGTATATTTTACTCATCTGTTATAAATTAACACTTCAGAAAGTCAAAAAGATATTTTCTTTTTACTATACCCTTAAAAGTTTTTATACAGTGTGTCCCCACATGGAGTTGACAAAAGAAAAATCCTTTTACTGTTGGTTTTACGTGAAAAAATAATTTATTGATTATAAAAAGTTTTGCATAAATAATTATAACAAAGTTATAATATTACTTATAATGAAAAAGAAAATTTACAAAAAGTATTATTCGCGGGGAAAATACCGGTTGACTTCTTGTTTAGACATTTTCCGAAAATCAAGAAAATGAAAAATTACGACACCGAAGGTAAAGTGATTTTGTCTAATTCTTTTGATTTGAGACGAATTTCCATGACAACCAAGTTTGAATTGAAAAAAAAACTAAAGAAAAAAACAGTAGTTTCAATTAGAGAGATCGATTGAAACATAGATGGACGTAGCTCTATTCGACCATAGATGGGCCTAGCTTTTATTTTCGCCATAGATACACTAATATAATATTACAAATATTTATTGTCACTTATTAAAAAATCATAGTTGTTCTAGCTTGATATCAAGCAAGTAGTACAACCACAAGGTACTTTTCTATACAAATGCCGAAAACTACGTTATATTTTCTTGCTATTTATTTGCTAACTAATTGCCAGAATGATGATTTTATTGTCACCTTGTTATCAACAACGTGGCAAAGCACAATCATGCAGACGAGAAAGTGACCCGTGACTCTGTAATTAGACGCAATACATTTCAATAGTGTCACATTAACAACGTCAAATGCACTCAAACCTAAGGCGCGATATTCTAACCGTCCTCACTCATTAAAAAACTGAATAATGTAATGTTATTTCTCAAAATGTATTAAAATTGCTGCTCAATTAATACTGTATTGATTCAAATTTGCCACTACTATTTTCTACTAAATTCTTTTCTTTATAAGTCTACGACTTACTTAAAAAAATTGGCGACAGCTTTTAATTTTAAACTTTTCTTAACGCAATTTCTTCGTAACTCTTAGTAATACAGTTTTTTGGTCTCCCTCGTGCATAATTTTTTTTCAAAACGATTTTTTCAAAATTTTATGAGAGGTATTTTAGTTTAAAAACACACGCGAGCTGTTTCTACGAAGAGAAATTTCGCGAAGTATAATACCGAAACAACCTCCCATTCTCTTTTGGGACACTTGGTATAGTCAGTTACTGTATTTTTCGAAGTTCTTACAGTTTGACTAAAATTACTGGAATGTAGATTTCCCAGATACTTTTATTAAATATTTAAAGTTAATTAAAAAAAGACATCAAAAAAAGACATTAAAAACTAGGAACACGACCTAATAATCGATAAGATATGTGACTTTACAATGGTAGACCGAACAAAATAATAAAGCTGGTAACATATTGACATGCAGTTACTGAAATATATTGGTGCACGCTGCACAATGTCAGTAATTGTCAGAGATAGAGCATGCGCAACCCAATGTGACTTACATGGTGACTGAATGACTTACTGGTTTAAGAATAGCAGTTGGAGCTGGATGTACCTAACTGCATTTTCAACGTAATATCTGATACATTGATGCAGCTAATGCTAGGTGATATCACAGTTTTTTTGACTATTATTTCCAGCAGTTCCCAAAAGTTAACCTTTTTAGCAAATGTGAGCAAAATGGCATAAGGATTTTTTTATTGCTATTGATGAGTACTATCACCTGTCCACAGAATACGAAACTTCAGTGAAACACCCTGTATTTATTATTATTGCCATTCGGTTTTACGTATTAAAGGTTGATTCCCGTCTGTAGGAAGTCGTATATGAGATATTTGTTTCGTATCTAGTTACCTTATGCGTGTTTTATACTTACTCAGATGTGTATGCCTACGCACCGCCGACTTTTTTAGCTTTAATACAGCAAAGAAACAGATAGTGTTTAAACGACTCCAGGCCCCATGTGTTGCAAAACCCGATGAGGTGAACAGGGCTTAATTTGTGAAAAAGCGGTCCTGAGGCTGCACTTCGGAACTTTTATCCCTTTGACTCCTCCTATCGTCAGGCCAGTTCCTGAATTTAAGCTCGAATTTATGTGGATTCGGAATTTCTTATTCGCAAGTAAAAAATTGTTAATCCTGTTATTGTTAATTTTCCAAATTGTTATATCCCAAAACATGTCTTCTCACGGTATTGTGTGGATGAGATGTTTTACCACGTCTCTATTATTGGTGCAACTATACGCTATTCCCCAAAATTGTAGTGCGATCGGTCATGTGATCATAACAGTTGGTATCAAGAAGTAGGACAAATTCCCTGCTATCTTAATTAATCCATTTTGCCCGTCTTCAATATTAATTTTCTGCCATTAGTTGTCAAGATTAGTTTGTGACGAACGTGAATAAAGTTTTTTTTTGTGCACTTGATGGACAAAAGCCACTTTATTTGCTAGAAAGCAGTAAAGAAAAGTGCTATACTTTTCCGCTTAGTAACACTTTTCTAGTTAGCAACCACTTACAGAGTTAGCAATCATTGTTCCAGTGAGCAACATCCTTTGTGGTTGTTATTGTTTACTGGTTGCTATCTATAACTGGTTGTTGCCAGGATCAACGTTACGCTTACATATCTACTTCGATAATATATATTATGTAATTAGGAGATCAAGCGATACTTTGAATCCAAGAAGATGTATTATAACGCCGAGGCGCCAGCCGAGGCGTTATAACATCTTCGAGGATTTAAAGAAGCTTGATCTCCGTATTGCATAAGTTGTTTTATTTTATTTCGTATTTCAATCCTAATTTCTCCCTTTTAAAATCCATCCGAATTTATTGCATAAAGAAGCAAGTTGCCTTGTCTGTGTCATCATACGCGTAACCAAGGAGATAAAAAGCAGCATGCCACGTGTGGCTATAATGCAACATCAAATTATTTAAGTTGCCAACAACAACGGAGATCAAGAACGTCTTGAACTCCGGTGTCATTGACAACGGAGATCAAGATATACTTTTTATTCTTGCGTGTCCTAATGAACTCCATTAGGACAAGCATTTGCGTGTCCTAATGAGATTTATTAGAGTACTGGAAACAGTAAAATTTTGTTTTTTAAAGTTGGTAGCACCTAACAGCTGTTCTTAAATGCCAAACTTATTATATTTAAAAGTGCGGTTATGTGATAAAATGCCAAACTTTTAAAATATAGAATAAACATACACAAAATAAATTAATTAAATTAAAAATTATTTAATAAATTCACAAATTATTCTTTATACATCTTTTGTATTAAAAGTATAGTTATTATACACTTTGATTGTAACAGCAGAAGTGTCCTGGGCATTAATCTTAAATGAAGGTAAATTTTGCCCCTCAACAATGTTTTGTTGACTCGTTATTGGGTTGCTGCTAAAAGTGTGTGATTCTTCATGTAAAAATGAAGCAGTGGAAGACTGGTCAATTACCACTTGAGCCGTTGAAGTGGAAGTACATGGCTTATTAGATAGCAATTCAGCTACCTCCATTATTTTTTAACTGAAGCATCAATACAGCCCTCAGCCACAGCTGAAGACTTCCAACCTCCATGCCGTTTTATAGTTATTAAATCGCCACCTTTGTTTGCCAATTGGGAAGCACTTGAACGTCGAAAGCAATGACCTGTAAAAAGCTTCGGGTTGACTAAATGCAAATAAGTGGCAATAATAAAAGGAACTTTTCCCATGATGTTTATACCGATAGGAGTAGAATTACATTTTCCATTACGGTAGGTTATAAAAAACCGCCTGTGGTTTATTTTCTTAGGCCTGAGGCTCAAATATTGCTTAATTAAATCAATCCACAGTTTCTCTGTAATTAAGAATTCTCTTCGAACTTTATTTTCTGTTTTTGTTATAGTCACAGTGAACATTATCTTTGACCACAATATCGTCTAATAACATGTTGGTCAATTCATCTCTTCGGCAGGCACCACAGAATCCCATTATTAACGCAACCTTAAATAACTGAAATATATTAAAAATTGAAAGTATTTAGCACAAAATTTTACTTACTTTCATAGCTAAATGTTGGTTATTTTCTGCAGTTGTTATAAATCTATCAATATGGTTAAATTCCAATATTTTAATAAGATTAAGATTAATTAAGATAAGTTAATTATTTTTAATAAGATGGAGGGAGAGAATATCCGACCATTTTACCTTGTCACAGAAACTAAATTAATTTTATAAAAACAAAACAATTTAAATAACAAATTCTGAAGTTGAATTTTCAGTGTAGCCAACTGTCAAAAGTACTTAACAAAATTTCACTAACAAATCTTATTTAAAACGAATTTATTTTTTAATAATTAACGAAATAACGACGCAAGTATAAAAAATAGTATAAAGTATTCGTTTCATAAGGCGTTTTAGTGCACTTGTCCGTTAGAAAACTCCCCGCTTCGCGGGTCATTTTCTAAACTCGGACGCGTGCGCTAAAAACGCGTCTTATGAAACTAATACTTTAATATACCAGTGGCGTGCGGTGAGAATTTAGGCTAGGGAAGCAACCACGATTTTAATTATAATACACCTAGCTACAGGCGCGGATTCACGGGGCGGGAATAATCCCCCCCCCCAATTTAGAAATAAGTTTACATAGATTAGAAACAAATAATGTTTGTTTAATTATTATTTATTAAAACAATTATTTTTCCAAAGATTTTCCCCTCAAAATACTTCTCTGGATCCGCCCCTGCTAGGTACAATAAAAAACAGTGTTATAATTATTAAGCTTAAAAGTTTTTCAAATAAGCACTTTTACACTTTATACTTATGGAATTGGTTGACTATCGGTCTTTATTTAAAAAAAAACTACTACTACGTATCAATTTTCCGGTCTTTCTTAGCAAAATACTGGTACAGGTTTTAATCTTTATTGTTAAATTTGAAAGATCTGGTTTTGATCTGCCTTTCTTAATAATTTGTAATTTCTCTCCAAAACTGTATGCGAAAAATTCCTTATTAATAATTTACAAACTGAACAAGAAATCGTCCCAATTCGGCTATATCGAAGGTACTCGAACCTTTCACCGAAGCAGTTGAATTTGCAGTCGTGACGATAATGCAATTTTAAACTTGCATACAGGCAAACTAAATAGAACTATTTGTCTTTAAAAAAATACAACTTATAAATTAAAATAATAAAATGCGACAAAATAGTCTCATTCGCAGATTTACATTACTTAAGTAACACTAAATCGAACAAATAACCAAATTATAATAAATAAACATTTGAGAACGAAGCACAATAAAAATAACGACCAAACAATGTTAACAGCATCCGTCTACTATAACACCCCACGCTCGCTAAGAGAAGAGCATTTGTAAGCAGTGCTTATATGAAGTGTATGTATCACATTTGAATCGGTATTACCTTTCCCTGCAAGTTTAATGAGCCTAATTTAAAATAGTACTCTAAATAATTATACTTTTTGCTGTACAGAGTTGATATTGAGCTTTAATTTGATAAATATTTCAATTTAAATAAACGATAACCATAATTTTACAAAAGTATTTTTGTTAGCATTGTTTTTATTTTTAATAAATTCTCAATGCAAGCATTGCTTCCATTGCTTCCATGGACCGCACGCCACTGTAATATACTATTATATTACTGATTGTGGTATATAAACAATTGTTTGAAATACGAAATGAAATAAAAATTATTTTAGAATTATTTTTTAAATTTGTATTTTTAAGTTTTGGTTATTTTTCGTCAAGTACACAAAGAAATAGCATGTTTCACGCGTTAGAAAAGTAATTTCTCTCTAAAATCTAACTTTTCTTAACTTGTAAAATAATCTATTATTATGTAAAACCAAAAAATGAAGAAACTAAACTGGAGTGAATCTAGCAGCCGCAGACTAGCAGCCGGAGTTGATTGTAAACGGGCCTTACTCCCAAATTGTCAAATTTAGACAGTTTGAAATAAAAAAATAGACATTGCAATCTGTCAAAGTTTTAAAGGGTTTTTCATAACTCCAATTGTTAATTATTAAACTACTATTAATAAATATTAATTGGAGTAGTAACAAATCTTTTAAGCAGCAACTAATGTCGTGCATACTTTTGCTATCAGAAGGTTATTTATTAATGATAGTTTAATAATTACCAATTGGAGTTGTGAAAAACCTTTGAAACTTTAACAGATTGCAATGTCTATTTTTTTATTTCAAACTGTCTAAATTTGACAATTTGGGAGCAAGGCTCGTTCAATCAATCAACTCCGACTGCTAGTCTGCCGCTGCTAGATTCACCCCAATTTAGTTTCTTCATTTTTTGGTTTAGGTATAGTATGTAGCAATTTTTCGTGCAGGCATAATAAGTCGGTTTTTTATTAAACTTTGTTATTTTTATGTATTACTGTTAATTTTCCATTCAATAAAAGCAAAGTATTCTTAACCATCCAAAGGCCATGGTGATATCCGGTCTCTTGAATGACATGAATGATGATTGCACTTGTTTAATTTCTTCGGATTACTATCACTTTAGCCATTAATTTCTTGTTATAACCACTATCAAAAACTCTAGTTCACGTTAGGAACATGCTGAGTCGCCAGCAGTCCTCTAGAAGCAACTGTTCGAATTATTTTACGAACATTTGACATCAGAGATTTTGCAACTTTCTGTGCCAGCTTCCTTTGAGATCTTCTCCATATTAGAGTGAATCCAACGATGGTTTTTGGTTTCACGCCATGCCTCTTGTATCTATATTTGCATACAGACTAGAACTTCTCAATAGCCTGCGCATCAGGCACCACGGGTGTACTGTCTTTCTTGTTAACAGTTCGCACTCAAGTTCAATCGAATCCAAGAAACCGGTAACGTTTGCTCCATAGTGAACGTGCGCTTTGTGAGGCCAAAAGATTGCATTCTCAATTCCACACGTTTTTTTTCAATGAAGGGGATTAGATAGTCTTTAGAAATGACATTTAGATAAATATCAGAGTTGATTGTACTAGTCCAGATGTACGGATTCGTACTTGGTATAGGGTTTTCTTCTTTTATTTACCATATCGGTTGGTTATAGTATCACTGTTGGTCTCATATTAAATCATAGTAAAGGTCCGTCACCAATAGTTGACCTGGGCAAATGAAGTTGCACGGCCGTGCAGTGGACTGATTCGTCGGTATTCCGTTTCGGAATTCGTTCGAAATTCGTCTAGGACGACCCGATTTTGACTTTCTTTCGATAGAACCAGTATAATCATAGCTTGTGAGTATCTTGAATACAGTATTTCTCTTATTATTTCTGTCACGAACTGATCCAGCACTGTTTTCTTATTCTTATAGGCGTTGCCTTCATAGTAGTTCTCAAGGCGCGCATGGAGTACTTTTGATAGCTCGACTGTTAATCTCATGTTGTTCGACGAAATGGCGTCGCCATATTTACATATGTGCTAAAAACTATGGCACAGCTAATCGAACTGAATGCGATACTCTGCACTGCGCAATTCATTAGTTAGGCGGACTTTTCAAACAGTGATTAACTTTCAAGACGCCCATTATGCAAATTATGCAAAAACAATGCACAGATCAAACTTTAACAAGATCCCCCCCTTTTCTAACCTCTTTTGAGAACATCACGATCGGAAGATAAACCTATCCGCAAAAAACTCTATGAGGCACTACACAACGAGATACCCGAACATTAAAGTGATACCGAACGAAGGACTGTAAAGAATATTTCTGCCATACCTTCAATTTAGACAAAAACATCTAGTGCCAACTTATCTTTAATTTCCAGCACCTTCGCTAATCTGTCGCGATGAGTTTTACAATTACCAAAATAATTTAAACATTTATGTGATTGCGATAATACGTATATTAAATTGTCTCAGTATTCGGTGTTTTTGAAAAAATGACGGTCCCATCTCTGAGATTATCCTCACACGCTATACATCATTGAAAGTCTTATGGCTTATAGATTTACCGAAAGTTTTGATATGTAGAATATTTTTTAGGTACTCGAAAATACGTACTTAGAATACAGACATTTCTGTGTCCGAGCTATGCACATCTCTAGGATATTCATGTCCATTTCTGATCAGACGGACTTATTTAATCGAAGCTAATAATAAATTGTTCTAAATTAAATTCTGTCGTAGTTAAGTTCTGTAAATAAGTAGAAAGAAGTGATTTTCCACTTATATACGTAAAAATAGTACCATTAAGCATTTTCTTGATTTGCCTCTACAGTAGAAAAGGATAATAAAAAACTAATTTTTCCTAATAGTGTTAGGCACACTTTTCACCCCCCCCCCCCTCCCATAATAATTTATTATTTCATAATGTTTAAAGTTTCAGTTTAAAAGTTCAAACTATTAAAATTCTCGTTTGATCATTGGTACTCGTGAATTATCACAAATTCAGAACATTGTAATTTGATATACTTTGTGCAGTAATGGTTACATGGTTACATGGTCTCCATACTTTCCGAGAGCGATTATTTAAATGGAATTCCAGTAATTACCGAAGTCTATATTTGTAGACCATAATTTTAAAAATGTGGTGCGAGTAAAATTTAATCTGCTGTATTTAGATGCTTCCAAATATAATGCAGAATGCTCTAAACGTATTTAGGTTTCCTAGATCTTTATTAAGAGCTTGCATAATAGCAGCTAAAGAGGTTTCTGAAGTGTCCGGCTTAATACGACGTCTAATATCTCGCCCAATAATAAAACGTATCTAAATAGATGCTATATAAGTGCTAAATAATCTACTTTCAAAGGAAGTAGCAGGAAAGGAATTATCTAGTTTTCATAGTTTAACTCACTGTTTGGTAATGTTTCCAATGAATAAAGAGGAATACGCGAACGAATTACACATTACTAAGCACATAAATAGCTAAAAACCACGTCTATTATTATTAATTTAATTGGTGGCATGATTTCAAAGAAAAAGATTGTCAACGAAACTTTTTATAACGCCAGTACTACAGTTAAAGAAATGCATAAATTCGTTATCTATATTGTCCAAATTAGTGGTAGGATAGTAAACATGCTTAGGAAAGTGAATTGTAGTATACGTAATTTGTGTCAATAAGGATAATATAAGGAAAGTATTAATTAATAAAAACGTTAAAACAAAAAAGATAAACACATCTGGCGTATATAAAATTTATTGTAAAGACTGCTAAGCGTTTTATATCAGACAAACTGGTAGAAACAAAAAAGTCTAGCAAAATACGGATGCGATATTTTATATAATAAGAGATCGTCATTACATTGATAACAACTATTTCGTAGAAGTAGATACAATATATTTATCACATATGCAAAACAAAGGTAAAGGGTTAAATTTACTTAAACAATTAGAAAGTAAAAAAT
Source organism: Agrypnus murinus (assembly GCA_929113105.1). Classification (NCBI taxonomy): domain Eukaryota; kingdom Metazoa; phylum Arthropoda; class Insecta; order Coleoptera; family Elateridae; genus Agrypnus; species Agrypnus murinus. The sequence continues at coordinate 82,809,488 of OV816025.1, read as the reverse complement.
CCTATAATAATAACACATTTATTGTACACGACCAGACAGATTTTCATGAACACCCTCATAATATTATATTTATTTTATAAGAAATCTTAAAAACAGATGATAGCAATTACTACCTGTGGGTTTTTGATTTAAGCAGGGCACTTCAAAAACCTCTTTAGTTGCTAATATGCAAGATCTTAAGAAGAGTCTAAAACATGGATCCTACTATTTGTGTACTTGGCAAATACGCCAATATTTGTGTATTCGAAAATACACAACAAATTCGATAATACATAATATACGATTTGTATATTTGTACTAGAAGATATACATTTTTAAAGAATATATTTATCAAGTAATAAAAGTCTTTGATTTTTAACTACCAATGGGAAAGGACAAGTGACCAACATTTGTATGAGTAACACCCCAAGCAGCATTTTTAGTCATCGCTACCGGTGGAACTATTAAGTTTTTGCCACTAGTCACAAGCACGTAATTGGTACGGTTTCATTACGTGCCTAAAACCAAAACGTGCTTAGAAAAAACAATTTTCGGGTAGCAGGTACGTGGTGGCATAGTAATTGCTACTTTCGTGGAACTTCTTTTCTCTTTGACACATCGTGTCGCGTGGTTGTTCTCTCTTACTCTTGAACTTAACAAATATTTTATCATTTTCTATACTAATGCTGAGATCGTGTCACAAAATGTATTACTATTTTATATGTAATAATAATACAAAGAGCAATGAAATGTTTGATTATTTTGTCATTCCAGTATACCAAAATTATAAACCATTGTAAATTTTCTATTAAATGTGATAGGTCGAAAAATAACAACGCGCCTTCTTTAAATATATTTTTAATAAAAAATGTCTTTAATAAAACATGACACAACTACTTAGAAGTTGATACACATGATAGAAACCATTTTTATATTATTCCTGTTATGTTCTTTTATGTGTTTAAATAAAAGATTTTCAAATAATGTCATTAATTAACTTTATTAATATTGAGTGAGCAGGGAGCATTACATACACAATGCATACGCTTTACAAGACGTACATCCTCTAAGCCGACTCAAGTGGTACTGACGGACGGTCCAGGATTGGCTAGTTACATCACTACAAATAAATGTTGCCAACTTCAAGCTACATACATAACAATTCCCAAGGCACAATTTGGCACCAATTTGTTATTTTTATTGAAGATTACGTATTAAAACATCTATTAACAATCATAACAAGTGATTCTCCTGGGTAGCAAAAACGTAAGTTTTACTTTCAATACTACTGTAAGGTTTTAAAACTTTAAAGTAGCCTTGGGCAAGTTACTGCTACAATCATAATACCACTTTGAAGTTGCAACTACTTTAAAGTAATTATACTAAGTGACAGTACCGTTCCACATACTTTAAACGTTACTTAAAAGTAATAAAGTTCCGAAATAAATAGTAGAAACATCTACACAATTACTAAAATATTCTGAATTCAAACTAACAACTACTCAAAGTTCCGATCTTAGTTGCTGCTACTTAGATGCTGCTTGGGACTGTTTTCACTACTTGGTAAATAGTCTCAAGTGACGAATATTTGTTAAATACACGAGTAGTGGTATCAAGCTTAAAAAATCGAAACCCGTGTAGAGTTTTTATTCTACATAATATTTAGCATTTAAATTGTATAAATTGTATTGTATAAATGTTAATTGTAATTAACATTGCCAAACCACTGAAGTAAATACATAGGGCATATAAATACAACAGTTTTTCTTAAAAATAGAGTATGTTCAAAAAGTGTTTGGATCAGGGTTGCCATGAAATGAACAAGCTATCTATAAAATTATTTATTTCTATTATTTTTGATATTTGCTTCACAACTGTCATGTCAATAGATAATAGTTCAAATAAATTCCATTCTGTGTTCTTTTTATAAATGTTATTAGGTAATACTTAAAATAACTTCAAGCACAAGAAATAATAATAGCGTACGCTAACCTAACATTTTCTGTGTACTATGGGGCTCTGTTTAGCGGTGTCAGCGCGTCGTATTTTCTTTACACAGGTGGCTGTCTCTCCTTTAGCGCTACTCAAGATACATTGGCGCTACTTTGTACAGTTCACAAAAACTACGGGCAGTAGAAGTAAATAATTCTATAGATGGTTTTTAGATTCCCTGGTTATTGCGATCCAAAGACTTTTTGATTATACGAAATTTACATCATCTTTCACAAGGCGGCGACCGCTACTGCAATTTCACTAATTCAATCGTCTGGTTTGCTGTTGAAATTAATTTCTCATAAAGCAGTTAATATAAGTATGCTTTGTTTCTATCACCGACACAGATTTCGACAAGGTGATGCGCTATGCAGGGTGCTTTATATACAGTGTGTTTCACTTCACAGCTTGACACCCCTATGTTTTTGTTATTTGTAATCGAATCAATTCCAAATCTTTATCAGGTATAGAACACGTTAAAGTAGATTTGTGTGTAATTTGAAACCCCATTTTTGTTATAATCGACCAGCCTACTACGATCAAAAATAAAATCAAATAATTGAGAAAACATAGTAGGCCTTGTTTAATTGTAAAAGTCATTACGGAAATTTGTTCAGGACCACTTGGAAATCCAAAAACCAAATTTTGGTTAGAAGATCTTAAATAATAATTGTTTTAAACCTATTATTATAATTGAATTAAAATTATCTTATTTTTGTTTAAAAAGTGCCATGGAAATTGACAACAAAATTTTGTTTATTCTTAAGATTTAACTAAAAGTGTATGAAAGTACCGCATCCCTCTCAAATGTGGCGTGATCTGTTTATCGAATTACCAGTTTTTAGAAATAATTGTCATCTGGATTTGTATAAAAGTTCCTTAAATGTGTCCTTACATTTCTAATCTACCTTCAAATCGTTGGAAATATGACACCACTTGTGTAAGAATTAATTACACCCAATTGCGGTAAAAGACGAATTGGAAAACTAACATAACAATACGTAATTACTAATTACCGTTAGGTGTAAAAAATAAATGCCATGTTTCTTTGCAACATCTGTTTTATTAATATCGACACAAATGCATAGTTAAGGTTTTTGCATCGGATCATATTTCTAAAAAGTGTTTACTACTTGGTAATAACTTCTGACCACATTATTTACGTTAAAGCATGCAGACAGTCATTAAATAACTTTTTTGTTGTTGTGTGTCACAATACACAACAACAATTTTTAAAAGGCAGGTACATCTAAAAGGGTATCACATTTTTAAATTAAATTTGTGCAAATTAAGGTAGGTTAGTGTTACAAGGTCGAACTCGAAATTTAATAAAACTTTAAAATTCATTTTCTTGAAAACTATTCGATTGAAGAACAAACTTTATAAGGAAAATTTGCTCTACTATATTCCACCTATCTACTATTTAGCCAAAGCACCCTTCAATTAAAATACACCCTGTGTACCGTCTGAAAGGTATATTTCTTGAATTTCAAGATATCGGGCCTAGTAATAATAGTAATAATCGTCCCTCCCTCCAGCACAAGCTTCATAGCTTCTGGGGCCTGGTTCGCCAGGTAAAGGGTAGTAGCAATTATTATATTATTATTGGAGGTTGTTGATTATATGAGATTTGACAAGAACAAAAAGATTAAACACCTTAGAATTTTTATTGATGATCTTAATCCTTTCAGTCCTGATGATTCATATACCTTTTGATGTCTGTAATTTAGTAATTGATGACGCTAAATAATTTCCTTGACCGTTGCTCTCTTTGGCAGGCTCTTGCTAATGGGGGCAGTTTTTGACACGGATTATGGTAGCTCGCTGAAATATTTTTATTAGTTGATAGTTTATGATGAAGTTCTGGCAACATCGACCTGTTGTTAGCCTGTATCGGCCAGGTCCTTGTATGTATTGTATTCTCGAAGATGTATGCTAAATGTTACAAGCCGAATGCCAAACAAAGTAGTATGGTATACTTCACTTACAGATGAAAAACGTTCCCTAATAAAGGTTCGACACCACAGTAAAGTTCGAGTGTAACTTCTAGATATCCATATTAACTTAAATTAATCGCTTCAAGACCAAAGCAGCTATGATTTTGGACGTTTTATATATTCGTGCTTGAACTACTTCAAACTGCTGTTCCGACATTTTCAGTACTGCCCTTTATCTTTAAAGTTTTATTTAAAATTGATTTAAAAGGATTCACATGCACCAGACTTCTAAGACCGAGGCTCTTTGTAATTAGGCTTGTGACCTGTAAATCCAGGGCTATAGTGGGTGCCATTTTGACTAGTCTAATACTTCATCGAAAAAGGTCGATCTATTGAAACGACCGATAAGATGTTTCTGCCTTATCAACTCTAAGGATGGGCCTAGAGGTCTATAGGCATTTGTCTTTTTGATTGTATATAGTATGTATTACAGCCATAGTATGGTTTCTTTGAATAACTCAAACATGTTTCAAAAAATGCATATCTACAAATAAGATATAAAGATTTGCGTTAGTTTTAGATTTTATAAAAGATTACTAAATTATTAAGTTCTAACCTTGCTTTTACATTCCAATCAAAGTTTTATATAACTTTTATGAAATCGTTTGCGCGCTTTTCTATTATCGACGTTATAAAATGCGTCAGAAATAAATAATAAACCTGCATGCCTATTCATCACTATCAATAAGTAAAAGACGAAGAAAATAATAATAATAGCCATTCGTCATTCTTTTTCTAATTCCTACTAAAAGCCCATTAAAAATTGAGACTTTTCCAAGAAGAAACCAGGCGTGAAGTTCGAATCATGATTCATTGGATTGGATTAAAATGTAAATATGTAGTATGCGGTAATAATGTTAATGTCAATGTCATCGACCCCTTTTCGAGGGAGTCGATTGAAAAAAGGCACACAACGGCAATAATAGACTAGGGAAAATCAAAAACACTTTTCTCACCCTTATCGAGTCCAATCGATGCGCCACTAATAGCATTATAACATAATATTATTAAAGGTTAGAAAGAGATGGAAAAGAATGCACATTAGGGGGTGTTATTTGTTATCGGTCAAATCTACAATATGATTTTTATGACTTAAACATTATTATTTGCTATCGGTCACGCTTTTGGGTTCAACGGCTATTTTGATTTTTTTTTTTGGTGTTTCCCTTTACTCTTTAATTTAATCCCCACAGGAGGGTTCAACGCGTGGGTTTTAAATACCTGCTGTCGTCTTAAACTTCGAGGAACCACGAATTTAAATAATGTATTACCTGAACCTGAGTCACATTTCGTGTTAACTTTTTGCGTGTTATTATTCTCCGCAATACTGGACAGCTCTATAATTCACCCCCTTAAGGTTATCTACTTTCGTCCTCTTATCCAAGGGCAAATCTGGGGTTAAGTGGAAGTAGCAAAAAATGTGAAACATGTATCGGGCCATGGCCATGTCGAAATTTGCATTTATAAAAAGTAGTAAAGAGATTAATGTCCTGGCGTTCTAGAAGTAGAATTATAAATCATAAATATGAAAACATTCCATCATATGATTCCAACAATGAAAGTTTTTTTTAGTGCGGTAAAATGCGTCAACGCCGCACTGTACAGTGGTTGGGCATGAACAATTGAAGAGCGACTATATATAACTATATACAAAATCATGACAGGGAGGGCTATCCGGATATATAGAGAAAGCGATGTTTCGTCGTTGTTACTCATTTCCTGTTAGTATACAGAGTAATTGTATCATAATAAAATAAGCATATACCATAAAAAATACCGAATTATAAAAACTCATGTGTAATATACCTTTTGCATTGGAGCGAACTCGATTGTCTAATGTTAATGACTACAGGATATTGTATAATAAACCCTAAAAAGTTTTCTTTTTGATGATTACTGTCTCATTGGCAGCTTTATTATTATACTCTTTAGATATAAACTTAACTGCAACAAATATGAACAATAAAAAAATAATTATTAGAAAACTGCAACATCGGAATTTCAAGAACGTGATAAATTGGGTATAAATTAATTAACTAATTAATCTGATTATTTATGGTATTAACATGTCTGTTTATGAATAAATGAGAGACTTATTTCTAATAGGTCCCATTGTATAAGTTTTTTTTAACCACAAACTAATGAAATGAAATTCGTTTCAACCTATATTTTGGTCTCATTAACATGGCATAATCCTTTTCAATTAACATTGCATAATCCTTTTCAAATTCTTCTTTTTAATAAAAATGTATGGAGATTAATTTCTAGTTAAAGGCCAATGCTATCTAGTTTTTCAAAATTCGAAGGATCGCTATTAGCAGTAAACGTCTTCTTCAACTACTTAATGCTCAATCAACTTCCAATAATCTCAAAAATATCTTCCATTATGTTTAAACAACATTTATTTTAACCCTCATAGTCAGTCACTAACGTCTTGGTGACTAGAAATGTTAAAGAAAGCCTATCTATGACGAATTGGGAAACAAGTTTCCGCTCGTTACGTCAACCCGCAAACATAGTGTATGGTTAAGAAATTGTACGATTATCCTAAAAAATGATGGGTGTTGCTCAAGATATTCTAAACTCTAGTGCTATTAACGGCTTACTAGATAACGATTTCAAATGAGAAAAATCTGCATATCTTCAAAATGATCAAACTTTTTTATATATCGTAATGGAAGATAAATAAGTACCGGGTATGTTTGAGTAAGGAGGGTAGCCTTTGAAGCAAAAAAAATTTTACTTTAATATTTAAACGAATATCGTGATGCCCTTGCGCATCTTTAAATAAAATTAGTCTTACTATTTGGTATGCGATTTTAAACACGTATGCTATTATATTTGTGAGAGATATTTCCGCTTATTATATATGAGCAAATTTTCTTCTTGAATAATTTTTGCTGTAAAATTGAAATACACGATTTAAAACGAAACTGTCCCTTTATGGCTCCATGTACAATTTAATGCAAGTGGGGAATTAAATAGTGTTTTTCAATTTTATCATTCAATCATTAAATAAAAAATTTACACGATTCCAAGATCTTATAAATAAAGGAAATTAGGATTTCAAACAAGGCAAAACATCCAGTACGTATTGGATTGGATAAAGAACTGACTACTATCGAGTGCAAAAGTTCTGAGCCCTGAGTTTGATTGTGTATAGCAAAAAACTAACATCTCAAATTAATTCAAACAACAGTTAGATAGACAAGTTATCTTTGTATAAAATAGCTTAAAATTATCTGATTTTAGGTTTTTTAATTTCTGCGAATTATTTTACAAAAAGTCCGGTTTTTTGGGAGTTTTAATGTAAAGCATGTCTTTCATAATTAATATTTCAATAACTATTTGAAAGATTTTAATGTAACTTTATATGCAAGTAGATAATAGTGTTGTATGTATGTTGAAATTATTTCTCAAGTTATTTTATGAAATAGAGGTTAATGCGTTCTGGTCTTCTGGTGCCCTAATCAAGATCTTTTTTTTACAAAAGAAAGTAATTTTTAATAAAACAACAAATACGTTAAGAAATTTTGAAAATATTTACGAATTAATTAATAAATAATTCTTTAAGGATTTTTTTATTAATTAATCCATGAATATTTTCAAAATAATTTTTAAAAAATTATTTATTATGTAATTAATTCCTGAATAATTTCAAGATTTCTTTGTCGTATTTGTTGTTTCATTAACAAAATATTATCTTTTGTAAAAAAATATATTTTGATTAAGGCGCCAAAAACCACATATACAGATATCAAATTACAAACAATTTCACATATATACAACACTATTAGCTACTTGCATATATAATTACATGTAGTTCTGTCAACTAGTTATTGAACTATTAATTATGAAAGACACTCTTTAAGTCAAAACTCCCAAAAAACCGGACTTTTTGTAACATAATTCGCAGAAATTCAAAAACCAAAAATCAGATAATTCTACAAATTACTAAACTGTTTTTGTTTGAATTAATTTGAGCTGTTAGTTTTTTTGCTATACGCATTCAAACGCAGGGCTCAGAGCTTTTGCATTCCATAGTAGTTACAGTGTACCCTTCTAAGAATTAGCTTGCCAATACGAAGTTTTTATCCGACTGGCACTGAGAATAACGATAATGTCGCCTTGGATTTTGCCGAAGATGATCCGGCTCTCAACAAATTTTTTTAGCTACTTCATAATGAATATGCAGGACCGTTCCTGGACAGGGTGCTGGTGGTGCACTTGCACTAGGGCGGCCAAACATAAGGGAAAATCAATGATAAAAAAATGAAAAAATCGACTAAACCCGCTGTGGCCTTGTAGCCCGCAGCTTACGTTGCGAAAGCCTTATCGATTTTTGGTTTTAAAAAGTGCAAACTATGCGAATATGTTTGACAATAATTAATTAATGATTAGCTGATTTAAACTTATTGCTAGTAAAAGCAAAAAACATTATTTACGTTACTAACATTACACTCTATGCTAGTAATAATATGCTACTTGTTACTATCATAGACCACAAATGTCTGGATTTTTGAAGTCATTGAAGTTGATGAAGTCAAGTAGAAATTATATGTTACGTGTAAAACGATTTTTAGGCCAGGAAATTTCGGAAAAATTCCCAACAAACCAAATTTTTGTATGCAGTTTTATTATGAAGTTTATTACAAATGTCCAAAAGTCCTGATGCATATCGCGTTTACAAACTTTTTTATTAAGGGGGAGAAATTCAATGTTTTGCAATTATCTCGAAAACTATCAGGGTTTCGGAAAAAGTGGCCATTATGAAAGTTGTTGCTATGTAAGATGTGCTATAAAAAAGATCCTATGATCTTTCTTCATATAACTAACCGATTTGGAGAAAAATGAATGACAATTTCGAATGATGGTACTTCTGTAAAAAAGAAATGCGACCCTATTCACACCACCGCGGGGGTAGAGTTATAGGCGCATTTTCTTTATGTGGCATCCCCAGTAGGCCTAATCCATATGTTATTTGGAATGTTATTCTAGTTCCTCTTCAAGTTGTAGATGATTTTCGTCTTCCTCGTAAGAAAAATAAAATATGATCTTTACTATTTTCAAAAGAATCACAACAATTTTCTTTTGCCTAGTTTCACAAAATAAATGGCTTTATCAACTGAAGTTCGAGAAATCAATAGTGCTAATAAAACGGCTCCTGTACACATAGAAACTAAAGATGGTATAAAGCCCTTTGTGTTTTCGCATTGGTCAGCTGCTATTGAAGGTCGGAACCTCTTATGGCATTCATTTTAGAAAAGTTAGTACTGTACCGAATGCCTTCAATATTGTATTGCTAGTTAGTAGAGTAAATTGTACTTTCATTATGACTTTCCACGTTTTCCTGTGTTTTACTTTTCTTATTACGCCATTTTTTGTAAAGAGACAATGTCGATGTATTTATCGTATTATATATAGTCAACTGCTTTGTAGTAGTACTTTCAGACTGTTATATCACTAAAAGGGTTAGTTATACGTCGAAAAGTCATAGTACCTTTTTTGCAGTACAGTGGTACGAGCAACAATTTTGAGGCAGAAGACTAGGAGATGCAGTCAAATTACGAGGACGTCGAAATGATCTACAACTTGAGATGAAACTAGAATAATTGTTCTACATTCCAAATAACATGTGGATTAGACCTGGGGATACTACAATATGAAGAAAGATCATAGGTTCTTTGTAGGACATGTAGTACATCTTACCAGCAACAATTTTCATAATAGTCACTTTTTCCGAAAACCTGATAGTTTTCAAGATAACTGAAAAATATATAAAAATATAAATATATTTTTATAAAAAAGTTTGCTAACGCGATATAAACCAGGGCATTTGAGAGCTTGTTCAGAATCACAAAATAAAGCTACATACAAAAATCTGGCTTGGGGGTTTTTCCGAAGTTTCGCCATTTTTCGACCTAATTTTCTTGGTCTATTTGAAATATTTAAAAAATAATGCTAAGATTTTGTTTTTATCAAAAATATGTTTAATGCATAACTTACACAACCTTAATGTACCTTTAGACCTTCAGATGGAAACAACAAAAAATGTTGTAGGGGCGGCCTTAATTTTGCAGCTGGGTAGAAAGCAACCCGGGAACGGCCCTGCGAATATGAGACTAGAAAAAGTTTGTCCGAAAGTTTCTTGAGCATTGCTGATCCGTGTATGACATATCTTCTTTCTTCGATAACACAAAACGAGCGAGGTACGAAAAATCATTCTGAAATTTTTGGTATGGAATTAAATAAACTTTATTTTATCTAACTTTCTTCATCTCGATAAACCTAATATTCTCCGAGAAAAACACAAAAACCGTTAGGATGCGTGGTTTACCATCATTATCTATTCGAGCTCACCATCTACAGGTGGTGACTTTTGGGGGGTTATTTAATAACTCACAAGGAAGGCCGATGCAAAAATTCTAGAATTTACCTCAACTTTCCGCTATTCATGGAAAATTTGTTCTAAATTGGTTAGACTGTATTTCTAATGCTTAAAAATTTTAATTGATAATACTTTGAGATTAGATCGTTCTGAAGCAAGTGAAACATTATGACCAAACTCTTTAGCTATAGAACATTAATTTAACCAACAGTCCAAAAAAAGTCGTTTTTTACGGTTTATGATTTATTTTTTAGAGATGCTTTATTTATGAGACTTACTTCTCTGTACATTATACTGTTTAGTTAAAACACCTACAGTTATCCAAGTATCGGCACGTATACATGTATATTTGAATGTGCATGTGTGTACATGTGAGTAATAAATATTACTGATAATTACTATTATTTTAAATCTGTTCTAACAAATTATTCTTATTGTTAGTTTTATTAAATATTAATTTCTAAGAAATTCTGATTGTATTATTTGGTGTTTTTATTTATCAATTTCGTAAGCTTATCTTAAAAAGTAATAATTACATTCGTCGCAAATTTTTATAACACAATAAGAGTTTTAAAAAATTATAATTGCGTAGAAAAGCCCTCGTCTGATCGTCATCCAGTTTACAGTTTGAAGTTACACCTTATAACAGTTTTAGAAGTTCACTTAGTAACAACAAATCAGTTACGACCGAAGAAGAAATAGTGTATGCAACTCGCAGACAATGGCTATTAATACACTCATATAAATTACAACACGAGCGCAACGAGTAGTATGACGTAAACGTCATACTCGTGTATTAATAACCATCATTATGTGCTCGTTGCTTAATATACTGTTAACAACTTGCCGCGAGAGTGCAGATCAATCTTTGGCTTATCCCAATAAAACCGATCCGCAAAATAGTGAATATGGCGGGTAATTTAAATGTTATAAATATGAATATAATTATCTTGTCATACAAAATGCTAATGCACAATATTACTATTATAAAGTAAGTAACACATTAGCAATTTATTAATAACACCTGTTACATAAGTTTTGGGAAAAATTCTAGAAGAATATTATTTAAACTCAAGAAACCTTTATTAAGTGAACATAACATAACAATAACTAATGGATATTAAACTTTAACACTTGGCTCCTATATTGCTGCTAGGGGTCCTCTATCCTCAATAAGACGAAGTTTTTGTCTTATGTGTCGCATTAAGGTTTGGACGCTTTCTAAGTCCACTTCTCTAACTTTTTGGAGAATTCTTTGGCGCAATTGTTGTTGATTTCGGGCTTCCCAACCATTACCTTTAATGAATGAACAACTTGAGCTCAGTAATTCTCCGTTACTGGAAGTATTAGATGTTTAATTATGATTTTTATTATTAATTTTTATTATTATTATTTTATCTAGTTACCTATTTTGTATCTACCTTAGCGACGTGTTTGTTTATAATTATATTACCTTTGATAATGACAGCATAGCTGTCGAAACAATATTGTCAGGTATATTTTAATAAAACTGTGAAACTTTTAATAATCTTTATTTATTTTATTTATTTCATTATCATATACTTTTGTTGCCAATAGAGCCCAAAAATTTTCAATTGGCCTTGCCTGAGGGACGTTTGGAGGATTATCATTTCTGGGGACATACGGCACATGGTGGGCTTCTAACCAGTCTAGTGTAGCTCTGGCGTAATGTATCGATGCAAGGTCAGGCCAAAATATGTAATCATCATTAGCATGGTGCTGATTAATAAAAACAATCAATTTGGATAAGCAGTTTCGAATATATACTTCAGCAGTCACTGCCTGACCTCTTACATTACCTACATAAACTCTGGATATCCCTGCCACAGATATCGCGCACCAGACCAAAACTTAGTCAGCAAATTTGGCTTTCTGTTTGTATCTGATATCACTAAGGGTGTCTTCAATGTTATCTGTATAAAAACCTGCATTTCCTGGAATTTCTGCGTGGCTAAAAGTAAAATATTTTTCGTCGTCTAGGATAATTGTCCGGTTGTTGGCGAAGTGATGACGCCTCAAAGCTCTACAGCAGCGAGGGATTCTGGCCAATTGTGCGTCAGTATACTTGGGACATTTCTTCCGTTTTCTGTATTTTAGGCCTTTTCTTGCGATGCATCGAGAAATTGTGGCATTCGAGACATGGAAACGGCGGGCAAGCTTACGGGTGGAAACTCCAATGGTGTTTTTGGAACGTTCGGCTACTCTATTAGCTTGAACTTCTGTTAACTTACGTCGACGGCCTGTTTTTGGCAGGTTTACACATGGAATACCCTCTTCACATTCCCGAATTGTTCGATATATCGTAGTTTTTGAAATATTCTGCCCGCGAAAAATGTTTACTATTTCTCGTTTTTGCACCTGTCCAACTAGGTTGTAGATGGACTTTCGAATATCTATTTTATACGCCATTTCACAAATGACAAACAAAATTGTGATATGTCATACAAACTGACAAAACACCTATACCTAAACCAAAAAATGAAGGATCTAAACCTAGTGAATCTAGCAGGCGCAGATTAACAGTCGGAGTTGATTGTGAGCGAGCCTTGTTCCCAAATTGTCAAATTTAGACAGATTGAAATTAAAAATTGTCATTGCAATCTGTCAAAGTTTTGAAAGGTTTTTCACAACTCCAATTGTTACTTATTAAACTACTATTAATAAATATTAATTGGAGTTGTGAAAAATCTTTTAAGCAGCAACTAATGTCGTACACACTTTTGCTATCAGAATGTTATTTATTAATAGTAGTTTAATAAGTAACAATTGGAGTTGTGAAAAACCTTTCAAAACTTTGACAGATTGCAATGACAATTTTTAATTTCAAACTGTCTAAATTTGACAATTTGGGAACAAGGCTCGCTCACAATCAACTCCGACTGCTAATCTGCGCCTGTTAGATTCTCTCGGTTTAGATCCTTCATTTTTTGGTTTAGGTATAGCAACATATTTCTCCATAGTTGACTAGATGAATTAGTTTCACTATATCACAGAGCGCATTAAAACATTTTCCCAAAACTTATGTAACAGGTGTTAGGTAACAAAAAAATATGCAATACAGTTAACAATAAATTATTATTAAATTAAACGAAATAATTCCATGTTAAAAAACACCTAATATAAGTATTTGCATTTGCAGGAGACCGTAGACCGGGTTTGTGTAATCATACAAGTTCTACGAGGGTGGTCAAAGAAGTACCCGATCCAACAAAGAAAACACAAAAATTTTGGAAAAAGATTTATTTATTTTTTAACGTAATCTCCTTTCAGCTCTATACACTTTTCCCAGCGGTGTTCAAAAACTTCGATAGCCTTTTTATAATAAGAACTGTCTTGCTCCTCAAAATAGCCATTAACTGCTGACATCACTTCTTCATCGTTGGAAAATCTTTGACCACTGAGCCATTTTTTCAAGTTTGGGAACAGAAAATAATCCGAGGGGGCTAAATCTGGCGAATATGGTGCATGAGGTAGCAATTCAAACTTTGATTGATTAATTTTGGCCATTGCAATAACGGATTTGTGAGCTGGCGCGTTGTCGTGATGAAACAACACTTTCTTTTTAGCCAAATGCGGCCGTTTTTGCTTGATTTCTTCGCTCAAACGTTGCAATAAGTTTGCATAATACTGGCCGTTGATAGTTTTTCCTTTTTCTAGATAGTCAATAAAAATTATTCCACGCGCATCCCAAAAAACCGACGCCATAACCTTGCCTGCAGATGAAACGGTCTTCGCCTTCTTTGGAGCCGGTTCTCCCTTTTGAGTCCATTGTTTCGATTGTTCTTTTGTCTCGGGTGTGAAATGATGGACCCATGTTTCATCCATTGTTACGAAACGGCGCGAAAATTCTGCTTTGTTGCTGTGAAACTTCGCTAAACACTCAATTGAAACATTTTCACGACACTGTTTTTGCTCGAGTGTGAGCAAACGCGGCACCCATCTTGCACACAGCTTTCTCATGTCCAAATTTTCAGATAATATGCGATGTACCGCACTTTTTGAAATGCCCGTAATGTCTGCTAGCTCGCGCACTTTCAGCCGACGATCATCAAGTACCGCTTTGTGGATTTTCTTCACCATTTCTGGAGTCGTCACCTCATTTGGTCGACCTCTGCGATGCTCGTCTTGGCAGCTCGTACGGCCTCGTTTAAACTCAGTTACCCAAAATTTAACTGTTGTAAACGAAGGAGCAGACTCACCCAGAGTAGAATCCAGTTCAGCTTTTATATTGGTTGGGCTGAGGCCTTTCAAATAAAAGTATTGTATCACATAACGATGACCAATTTTCTCCATTTTCACAAATTCACTGACAACGTTCACTATTGATGGCTGCCAAACAAATACTGAACAACGTGGCGCTTCCAAACTTGAAACATATGCTTTATAGACTGCGTACTTTCCAATACAGTGATATTTTCAAACAACTACCGCCACCTCTTGGTCAGGTCGGGTACTTCTGGGACCACCCTCGTATAATAATACAACGTATAAGTACAACCCCTCAGATTCTTACGGTACATTTTTATTCATGTGAATTTAAATTTTGTGAATATTACATTAAAATAGCAACTGACCGTGATTTCTTAAAATGGTACGTAGCAACCCGGTCAGCAACCACGTAAGAATTTTTATGTTTTATTATTTTATCGTCCGTTCTTGTGATAAACTAAGTCATTACATAATTTAAATGAGTGGAATATCGCATGGTTGTAGATAATTATAATTAAGATATTGTTCACTGGTTCTACGCCACTCCGTACAATAGCTTTTTATATTTAGTGTTTTTTTTGCAGCGATTCAGGAACACAATCGCTGATATTGAACTTTTATACTTTTCACTTTTTTGTGATTACACAACAACAACAACAAATTATTCCCTATACTCTAGGTAATTCTAGTTTTTTGATATTTTTAGTATGTCTTTTGACGTTTGAAGAGTCCTTTTAATGTCTTCTCCCATTTTTGGTTCTGTTTAAGAAAGATCTGAACTCAAATCTATTGCAAGTAAGACTTAGAGATAGGTCTCAGAGTCGAATTGTATATCAGGTTAATAAAACCATCACACTTCACTCTGTGGACAGTGTGGATACCTTAGAATATAAAACAGTAGGAAGAAACACAATCATCTTTCACATGGACCGGAATGGGGTCTCAATATGGCGGAGTAGGTGTTTTCGGTTTTGTAACGAGATATGTCCATTGGCGGTACTCACTGTCTCAAAATGCGCACATAAACTATATAACCACAATTTTAAAACGTAGTATTTTGAAATTAATCTTAGAATATAAATTTTATATTTAAGATTTTAAATAAACTAATACTTACTTATGAAATGTAACTCCCTTCTTCCTATTTGTCGGAGTTTGAGAGAAAATCAGATTCAGGTGGTCTCTAATGGCGGCCAGTGTGACGTCATATCCGTTGCTTGCAAGCTCATTACGCCGGGTAGTTACGCTCTTTCCTACAGTTTTATATTCTAAGGTGGATACTCACTATGCAGCTTTTTGGTATCAATTTTGAGCCAATTCTAATTAATCTCCATTTTCTACTAGATTTGTATAATGGTAATCTCGATTACCTTTATTAACTTTCAGCCACATCTAACAAATTTCCATTTTTTAAATGTAAGCACTCTAAATCGTTAAAATAATCTCAAATTTTCCTAAGTAGATGTAGTCAAAGCAACTACTACCTTCTTTAACAACTTCTACTCAAAACCAATTAATGCCATTTCCTCTTTTATGACAGCGATATCATGCGTAAACGGTTTTCGAATCTTATTTCTACATGGTAAGGTCTATTGTTCTACTAATTTAAAATTAAAATTCCTGCTACAAATTTGAAATTTTATAAAACTGCTGATTTAAATGTAGTGATTGTTATCAATTTCATGCTTATGAGCCAGTCGTTATTAAGAAACGCTGCTACGAGTTTTCTTCATTACTAAACTATAAATATAATTAACAAATAAAAACATTAAACTATAATCGTAAAACACTGTTTTATGTTCTTGCTGTTGCAGCTTTTTAATATTAATCAATATTTGCGTTTTATTACTCTTTAAACTCTACATAAAACAACACTGTAGCTGCTCAATAGTTTACATTACGTCATTGCCAAGTGTAGGTATTCAAATCAAGGGGTTCTTTTGATGGTGATTGGTAGAAAGCTGTATGACGACACTCGACTGACAATTTTAAAGATAAGATAATTGTATGGTATAATCGGTGTAATAAAAAATATCTTTCTTTTCAACATCGTCAAAGATACATTGGAGAAACTTTAGTCTTCAATTTTATTGGAGTTTCTGGAAACTGCACAAAATATTTTTAATAAACGTTCTAATACTCTGAAATAACTAAACAATTAAAATATACTTATTATTAAAACTTCCTTTTCAGAAAAACATTCTGCGCTCAGATTTGTTTTTTTGCAGTCTAAAAAAAATTGAAAATACTGGAACACCATGTAGGGTAATACAAGTCAATATAACAAAAATTGAGATTGAAAATGAAACTGTTTTAAAAAATATGAGTCAAACCTTTTTTAATTCGAAGAATAACTACATACTTAACTATTTTTCTCCTGGGTTTAATAGTATGTATACCCAGGCACTAAAGTGCATCTTATAATTTCGTGTATGAAGTTTATTCTCCCGAGCATAAGCGAAGGAAATAAACACAAGAGGTATTAAGATTTAGTTGTTAGTTCTGTGATAGGTATATCAGCAAGACGACTTAAAGGACTTAATCACAAAAACTCCTAAAATTTTCAAAAGTATCTTTAAATGGCAATTGAACTCTGCAAACGCCAGAATTACATGGTTCCAGAATAATAGATCCTAGGTTGTGTGGATCGTAGGTGTCATGAAAACATGTTACTTCCAAGGGAGTAAAACATCAGCTACTTTACTCACACTTTTGAGGAAGTAAAGCAAAGTTTTATGTACCTATAGTTCATGCAAAAAAGTAATTTTTACTAGGATTAAAAGTATAGTATTGCAACACGAACATTTTTATGTTAACAACAAAAACGTCAACTTAAATGGCAAATAATAGTATTAAAATAATCGACTTTGAAATCGACTGGAGAAGAAAAAGATTTTCCCTTTACTAGAAACTGTGTTTTATAGCTTCTTTTATTTACTTAAGTTAGATCTATTTATTTATATAATTGAGGCTTGCCTTTCTAAAATGTTGTGAGTGCCAAACTGCCTATAAATTATATTTCGTTGTTTTTCAGTTGTTGTACGGTTTACTTGCATTTGGCTCTTGCAACATTTTTAATGTCAACCTGTTGATAGAATAATCGTCTAACTATTGCAGTATATCATATATGCACTGCAAGGTTTCGCGGAATAATGTAAAGCATGGCACAATTTTAACTAAAAGCGACGAAATACAATTTTCAGGTGGTTTGGCAGTTACACCATTTTTGAAAGGCAAGCCACTTGCTGTTTGCTGTATAGGTTAGTGGATTTTTTATACGCGAAAACTGCAAAAACGTGAAGATCTACAACTAAGAGAGGAACAGAGGTCAGAGGACAGAACTTTCTTTATCGATAGATTTTAATTCATGGGTAGCACCCATTGCCATCTAAAAACTGAATTTGACGATAACGTTTTGGGGGCCGTAATCATAAACTGTTCGATATAGTTTCTCGTTGCGTTACAAAAAAAATCAAACAATTTTAACTTATAAATTTATTACAATTTAGAATACATTTTGCCCCTACTGGATATAAATTAATTTATTTGACTCCTAATTTTTGTCTCTTAACTAAAACTCTTTAAAACTCTTAACAATAAAAGATTTAAAGTTTGCTTTATTGAAATAATATGCAGACAAACATAGAAAGATAATGTATAGTCTATATCTGTACCTTAGAGCAAACCAATCGTATCTCCATTATTCTGGATTTAGAAGAAACAAGGTTTAAAGCTTTAAATAGAGAAATAGTATAGTTTGGTATTTGCTATTTTAGGACGATGCGAACCTCAACTCGCCCTTCTACCCTGAAGGAGCATTCTAACCACTAGAACACGAAGACGAATTACTGGAACTACGAATAGAATTCTTTTTTTATAGCAACTCTATTTTTTAATTTGGTTTCTATTATTTTTCTAACAGATCTTACATTCCTTTTCGATGTTTTAATTCTTATAGTACATAATTTTCATATTATTTATGCAATAAAAATTAATTATTTTTAATAATAGAAAGTTATGTTTCTTTTATTTGAATGTATAAGGTGTGTTGCATACTGAATAGGCGCACGTAGGAGGCGACGCATTACTTATGTCTATAGCTGTACGCTACAAACAGTACAAACACTAACAAAAACAACGAAAGTAGCGATGCTTATCATTTGTTTAACTATTTGGCTTTGCTGAAGACACAATTGACCAGAATTGTTCTTCAGATATACCAATTCTCGTCTCTATGAAAATTTCAAATACGATTTTTTATATAATGTATCTTAGTAACTAATAATAATGAACAGACAATCTGCTATCATATATATTTTATTTCATTTCGTATTTCAAACAATTGCTTATATACTACAATTAATAAAATAAAGTATAACTTGATCTCCGTTGTCAATGATACCGGAGTTCAAGACGTTCTTGATCTTCGTTGTTGTTGGCAACGTAAAAATCATTTGATATTGCATAACAGCCACATGTGACATGCTGCTTCTTATCTCCTTGGTTACGCGTATGATGATACAGACAAGGCAACTTGCTTCATTATACAATAAATTCGGATGAATTTTAAAAGGGAGAAATTAGGATTGAAATACGAAATAAAATAAAACAATTTATGCAATACGGAGATCAAGCTTTTTTAAATCCTCGAAGATGTTATAACGCCTCGGCTGGCGCCTCGGCGTTATAATACATCTTCTCGGATTTAAAGTATCGCTTGATCTCCTAATTACATAATATATATTAAGCTCTTAGACTTGGTATATAAAAAAAGGTATAATTCAATTTTGGCAAGAATCTTCGAAAGATACGACAAGGTGCAGCTATAAACCGCTTTTGGTATTTCAGATATACAGGGTGTCCGACAATGCTGTTTACACGCAATATCTCCCTTATTTGAAAAGATAAAGAAATCAACCAAAAACTATTGTAAATGACTCAAAATGGATCTTCAGAAAACATCCTTAAACGCTGGTTGCATAGCAACGTTTCAGAGATCATGCCAACTTGATTAATTTTGCAAATTGCACCCTCTGCTTTTTTTTTCACGGAAATGTATTCTTCACTTCATTCTGCATACGATAGTATACCGTACTTAATTATCTAATGTGCATTTAGGGGTTGAAAAAATATTTTTTCTTCAAACGTAAAATAATTAGGTCATAATTTGACTGAGGTGACTGCGGAAAAATGCAACTTCTCCGCCGGCGACAATTTTACCTTTCCTTTTCCCTCCATGGAGGGAAACGTTGAACAATTTATATCTGTCAAAACGTTTTTTTGTATAACAATCGAAACTACTCGCATTTATTAATCGCCTACTACATTTCTAGTATTGTATGCATAAATCAAACCCAGAGCTGAGTATCAAAAACACAAAAACATGGCAGCTTTATAATACATATTTTAAAGCGTTTGAAGAAAAAATAGCATATTTAATTTGGAGGAGAAGTGACTTTTCATGGCTTGCCTTCTATTACCCGCCTCACTACGTTCGGCGGGTAAACTCAGGCGCGCTATGAAAAGTCATACTTCTCCTCCGCATAAAATAATATACTATTTTCTATTTTGCGTTTAGAATAAGTCGATTCTAGCACCCAAATGACGTCATTTGAGTGTTAGAATAAGCGGTTGGTGTGCTAGAATAGGCTAGTAAAATTTACTGCATTGATGTTGGTAGCGTTGGTTGAACTGTCAACTGACATACGTCAAAAAAAATGTCTAACGTTTTTTGTGCAATTTGCCTAATTTTCGGCGGCGTTAGTGATAAATTTCCTTCACTATTCATTTTCCAACAACGCGAAATTGCGAAAATAAAATCTGATGTTTCAAATTAATTTTTTTCCACAGCCGCCTAAATTTACGTCACATAAATGTTACCAATCATCCAAAAAACCCCTAGATTGAAAATTTTTATTTTTTAATTTATAAAATGGTATAAAGCGGCAAAATAGAAAAAATAGTATAAAACACTCGTTGCAGAAGGTCCTTCAAGCACTCATTTGTTGTAATTTCAAATTCGTGCTTGAATAGATCCCTTCTGCAACTTCTATTTTAATATACTATTTTATAAATTGAATTTATCTTAAACTTAAAGCAAATGCTCAAAATGCTGCGGACTCTACTTGTTAGTGAATATGAAGTGTACAATTTATAAAAAGTATTTTTTTCAACCCCTAAATGCACATTAGATAATTAAGTGAGGTATACTACCGTATGCAGAATGAAGTGAAGAATACATTTCCGTGAAAAAAAACAGAGGGTGCAATTTGAAAAATTAATCAAGTTGGCGTGATCTCTTAAACGTTTCTATGCAACCAGCATTTAAGGATGTTTTGTGAAGGTCCATTTTGAGTCATTCACAATGGTTTTTGGTTGATTTCTTTATCTTTTCAAAATAAGGGAGATATTGCGTATAAACAGCATTGTGAGACACCCTGTATTTACTCCAAGAGTTCGGTTTCTAATTTTCTATAGTATCCATTGTTGTAAATAATGTAATAATAAATAATCGATGGTGTTTTCTGTTTTAAATGAGCCGTTGAAAGCCAGAGTGGTATTTACAAGTCAGAAAAGGTAAGTTTGGAGATAGGAAGGGTTAAAGCAGGGCTGCGATTAGGCAGCTGCGGTAGTGTGCGTTGCAGGCGGACGGCGAATTTTTGGAGGCGGCGTCAGGCCGCCAGTACACGAATGAAAATAAAACAAATATCGAGATATCTACCATATTTTCACGTGTTATTAAAATTTATGTTCCATCTTTAAAATGAATATCACTACAACATACATACATACAAAGTTGAAATAAAAACCAATAAACATTAATTTTAATCTCTAAATAATCGCTTTGTCTGATAGAGTTTATTATTTAACTCCTTGTCGGGCCGCCGCGAAATCACTTGTCGCAAGCCGACAAACAAGTGTCGATCTGTTTGTGGTGTTTTGTGTTTTTATTTTGTTCTTTTCTTCCCGAATCCTTTATAAATTTAGTGTTTTTTTTTGGCGAGTTCAACAGTCTCGCATTTTTCTAAACACTTTTTTCAAGGTCCCATAATATTTTTCTTCCAGCAAAATAAGCGTTTGTTTAGTAAAAATAAAAGTTATTGTAGGGGGGCAAAGGGTGGCAAAACTGGTTATCCGCAGACGGGCAGCTATCGCTCTAGGCGCGTCACTGATTTAAGTTTATGCAGCATAATTAAATCCTTATATCAAATATAAAAAACCTTTTTGCAAATTTAAACTTGATAAGGTTTGACCTTAAATTTCTACATATCGAAAATATTAGAAAACCCTTTTTCCCCCTTGACCTTGACCCTTTTGACTTCTACTACTATGCCTTTCAATGGTTAGCACATTGAGGGGATTAACACAATAAAAAGAATTGGGAATATTGGTCTTAGTCAGAATTAGACCACTCTGTTTCTCAATAGTTCTGGTTATTTTGTTGTACATTGGCAATAGTAATGGCATCTGTGGTAATTGTACTGAAAATAGGTACATGTTTAATAATTTATGTACGTTATGTACACATACATGTACATTTGGAGTACGATGGCATATAGATATATGCAAAAATCGTATAATTCTGACTTGTACCACTCTACCTTTCGACGACTCGGCTCAAATAAAATTGATTAATAGTAAAACTCGCTGGTTTTAATTTAGCACTTTACTTAAACACGAACTTTAATTAAACATCGCCCTTTAATTTAAGATTAAAAGTAAGATTTATTATTTTGTATTCTGTTTATTTTTGAATGCTGTTAAAGTAGGTAAAAATCTTGTGTATACACAACTGTCTTGTGCAGTCCGATTTAATTGTAGGAGTAATAAATAATCTAATAACCGCACTAAGCTATTTACACCAACGAGAATCAAGTGTTCTTAGTAACAATCATAACTCATAAACCAGAACGAAATATTTTATTTATAAACATACAGTATGAACGAAAGATTGTTTAAAACAAATAGCCGTTATTTATTCCATGATGATTATAGTTTTACTGAAAATAATTACTGGAATCAAGTAATTATTCAAGTTGTAAACAATATATTAACATCGCAGATTAGAACTCGTAATGTAATTTTCTTATAAACCCGAATGGTTTGTATGTTTTTTAAATTAGTTCTAAAGTCCATAACTTAGCTTATTAGGAAACTATATGTTCTCTTTAAAAATCAGATATTTTTATACTTTAATTTCTTTTAAGAAAAAAAAACTGCAATATAAGTAAAAAAGACATCTATTTTCGACGAACAAAAAGTTTGTCTCTGAATTCGTGAAGTCTGTCTGTCTGTCGGTCTGTTGCCTTTTTCCATGTTGAATCTTATAGTACATCAAATTCTAAGAAACTTTTGGTTGAAACATTTTTTTGTATCTCTTCGGGAAAGTGGTCAAAATGACCACCGAAAATTTCGGTAAATTTTTGAAAAATGAAAAATTTTGTATTTTTTAAAAGTTTACTAAAAAATAAACATTTTTAGCTTTCTTTTTAACGAAAAGTCTTAGGACTTTTAGTTTTTATGACAACTAATGTGTTAGGTCAACATTAGTTTTCAAAAATAAATTAGTTTATTAAATATACAGTTGTTTTTGTTCGTCATGGTAATGCTAGCTCTGCGCATTCTCAACTGGTTTATTTATGTGTGTCTCATTCTGCGGCATAGACAAAATCGTTCTTTATTGGCAAATTATTTCAAGTTCAACAAACTACAAACCTTAGCATGTATGCGACATAAGGAGAATGTCTAGCAGAACGTGCAGGACCGGACTGTAAACTTAAACTTGAAATAACTTAGAAATAAATTATTTTATAAAAAGAAGTTATAAGAAAAGTTTTCTCTACACATCATCAACTACCTCGTATTCAAGTACCCCTTTTGAGACAGCCTGTATATGAGACTATCAAGAATTAAACATCCATTATTTTCAAAACAATCTTTGCCTGAGCACGGATCTACTCTACCAGCTTGTGTTTTGTTGATGTTGAAAACTTTTTGAAATATTAGACTAGAGTGTAACAATAACTATAAAAATAGGGATGATCTAGCGGTGAAGATACTCACCTAGCTAGCTAAATTATACTAAACCGGCGTGAGCTTAAATCTGGGTTTGGGAGAGGTGTTTTGGCTTTGGGGTCATAGAATCACGGATTGTGTAGAAGAAAATAATAAATTACGTTGAATAACAAGAAAAACTTGTTTTCTCAAGTTACTCAGAAAATGTTAGCAAGCTAGAGCTAGTCATCAACCTATTATGGTCGGAGAACATTTTTTTTTCTCAAAATCGTTACCAGTTTTTGTTTAATTGTTAAAATATTTTCTTTTTTTTTCAGATATGTCTTCTGCTCCAAACAGTTACGTAAAAATAATATCATTATTAAATCTAGCCTTAATTACGTCAGCACTACAGTATGATTGTTCAAGAACAGAATATGAAAGATGTGTTCGAATGGCAGATCCGTTAGTAAAAGAAATACATTTTATATTTCCGGATAATAAAAAGGATATCAACATAGTATGTCGAACATGGAATAATTTTGTAGATTGTTTAAAAAAGTACACGGATAGATGTTTCACTGATCAGCAACGGTTTCAATTTAACAAAGCAGTAGAAAACCCGATTGAGTCTGTCCATCAGATGTGCATGCAACAAGATTATCAAGAAGGTATTACCTTTTTTTTTGTTTATTTGAGCAGTAAGCGGTAATAGGTTTATTGGTTTGTTTTCAGAATATCTTCAATACGCCCCTTGCATGAAAAGCACTGTAGTTGATGGCGCACATTGTGGACCTCATTACAGTATGTTAGTCGAACAAGTTGACCAAGGAGACGTTATTTCAAAAGCTACCTTGTGTTGGTACGTGTCAAAAAATTCCGACTTGACTATTTTATGGCCGTTTTTTATATCCAAAAAGTGGAATTACTATATATGAGTATATTTCGTTAATATGTTTTCTTCTGTTTTAGTTCTCATGATAGATTCAAACAATGCGTTATTAGGGAAACTCGCCAAATGTGTGATAAAGGTATACCTGATGGACCAGCTGCACGATTTTCAGCACAAATAATCGATAAGGCTTTGAGCTTCCTTCAAGATCAATGTTACAATTATATGTAAGTTGTATTTTTTTTCTATGTCAAAAGTTTTTTTATTATAATTTCTAGACCAAATTCTGGAGATTGCACCGCAATAACTACAGATACCTTACCTTTTTCTGACACCCTCATGATATCCACATCACCAAGCGAGGTATATCCTTGGAGTACAGTTCAAGAACAGTTGCAACCCAAAGAAATCTTACCATCAAGAGTTGTACCACCAAAGGCCACAACAATGCCATGGTTAGCTCCATCCAGTGTACCAGATACATATGAATCTTCATCATATTCTCAATACGTAAATAATAATTATAATATTTCTATAAGATGTCATCAATATTAATTTTTCATAGGATTCCCCATCTTATTCTCTTTCTACGCAAAGTTTGGGCTCGAGAACCCGACCTGCGTCGTATGGACGAGCTAGTAGTTGGCCTGATGTTTCAGTTGGAGACAATTCGCCAGGGATTAATACGCAGCCCGGCGTCAATACCCCACCAGGAATAAGTGCACAACCAGGAATAAACCCTCAACCAGCCATAAATACAGTACAAAGTTATTCCGATGCTCCATTTTCAGCAACGCCTGTAAGAACTGGTGGTGGCTCTACTGTATCTACTTGGGCTGTTGTAAATCCATCGCCAGGTAACTTTATTGTTAAGTCGCAAATTCTATTTCCAAGCAGCATCTAAGTAGCACTAACTGAGATCGGAACTTTGATTAAGTAGTTGTTACGTAACTACAACTAAATTTATGACTTTATAGGTTTAATTATTCCAGTTCGGATTATTTTAGTAATTATGTAGTTGTTTCTACTATTTATTGGAACTATGTAGTTCCATTACTTCTGAGTAACCTTTAAAATATGTGGAACGGTATTGCCACTTACAAGGGGACCTTACAGTTGATGTGTCGCTGATTTCAAAATGTAAATTTGCAGGTTTATTATTTTTGATTCATTTTTTAGGAATAATTTAAAAAGTAATAAATATTAAAGGTTATGTCAATTATTCGAATATATATAAATAAATCATTTTATTAAATTGATGGTAACTCTTAAATATATATTATCGTTAGGTTCTTGCTCCAATTTTCTGCATAATAATTAGAGAGAGTTACAATTACGATCTAGGCAATACACGATTTATAATCGTAATAATTTTTATTGAAATATTTAAAAGTCTAAGAAAAGCCCAACTGTAAACAGGGATGCATTTTTACTAAAAAACTAATTTAAAAAAAGTAACGGAGCTAGTAGGAATAGAACCCTAGGCCGACCGTGTATAAAGCCACTATGTCAGCCACGCGGGCACCCAGTATGTTGTGAGTAACGCTTTTATTCCAAGTAAGACTTATTTGTATTAATTTATTATTTGTTTAAATCAGCTGTATGAGATTAAATGCAGAAACACGTATTTACTTATTTTTTTAACTTTTGATTAACTATTGATTTACTTTTATTCACAAAAAAGATTTTTTTTAACTACTTTAAGTCGTACTGAAAGTTCCTGCCACCAGTCTGAAACCATTGCTTAGCTTTTAAAGTCACGGAACCTTACAGTAGTATTGAAAGTAAAACTTACGTTTTTGCTACCCAGGGGAATCACTTTAAAGTGATGTTTCGTAAACTACTCCATCTCCATATTTACTTGTAAAATGTAGGAGGTCATTAATCAATTTGCAATTTGTTATGATTGTTAATAGATGTTTTACTATATAACCTTCAATAAAATTAACAAATTGGTGCCAAATTGTGCCTTAGGAATAATGTAAAAACGGTTTCTATCAGGTGTATCAACTATTTTTGTCATATTTTATTAAAAAATAAATATATTTAAAGAAGGCGCGTTGTAATTTTTCGATCTACCATCATCACGTTTAACAGAAAAGTTGCAAAATTATAATTTTGGTATACTGGAATACACAAAATAATTAAACATTTCATCGCTCTTTGTATTATTAAGTACGTATTACAAATAAAATAGTAATCCATTTTGTGACACGATCGCAGCATTAGTATAGAAAATGATAGAATATTTGCTAAGTTGCAAGTGTAAGAGAGAGCAACACGCGACACGATGTGTCAAAGAGAAAAGGAGTTCCATGAAAGTAGCAATTACTACGCCGCCACGTTCCCGCTACTTAGCTGGACAAGTTCCAGAGAGGTTCCTGCAACGTATCTGCTACCTAAAAATTGTTTCCCATCGTGGTTCCAGGCACGTAACAAAACCGTAGCAATTACGTGCTTGTGACTAGTGGCAAAAACTTAATAGTTCCACCGATAGTTGCTGGTACGTAGCGATGACTAAAAATGCTGCTTAGGATCCTTATTGTTATATTATGTTTTTGTTATTACATGTTGTTACTATAATCAATTTCCAAGATCAAGCAAGTAAAGTTAGTTTCTGTTGTTAGTTTTTCATGGATATGCGAAAGTTAAAAGTTTAAGAGTAATTTCACCAAAAAGTTTCAAATGTTTCAAAAAACTGTTCAAAATGTTTCAAATTTGAAAGCTATTAGTCGATTAGAATATAAAGTAAAAACTTTTGAAAGTACTGCAATAAAAAACACTATTCTTTTTACAGCGATAGAAAAACAAATTCAACCAGTCCACTCATACGAAGCAGAGAGATTACCTGTTGATCCGACCTACTCATCATCAACAACCTGGTATCCGGCAGCTGGCAGTCAGTTAAGTAACGAAGTAGACGAGCCCAACCAAATGGGTTTATATAAACCAGAAAATGGATCTTTAGGGAGGAAAGGATGCCTTGTTTTAGTTTTGATCGTTGCAGTCTTAAGTGTAATATGCTAATAAATTGTGATTGTTTTAAATTTTGGGCATAAAAGACTTTTTAATAGAAGCTTATGTATTTATATGTTTTCTACCCCGATTGAATTGGCTAAAAGAGAAAATTTTATTAGATAAAGATGTGATCATTATATTTTAGTACTTATTAAATAATATACCGTACCTTTATAAAATTAATTATAAGAATAATTAATATTATAATAATGTAACTGCACTAGTCACTTAAAGTACTACTTAAAAGTTTAAAGATTTATAATATTATTATTATTATTATTATGTAATGTCTTGATGTTTGTAATAATAAAAATGTTACGCACAACTAAAATTATACTGCTTACAGGTAGAAATATTTGTTTGTATCTTAATAAAACTATAAACTGTACTACTTAGCCAGTGCCGGTCTTAGCCCTCCTGGCGCCCTCGGGCAGAGTCCTTCAGAGCGCCCTTATTTATTTTAAAAAGTTATGTTATCGAATGATTTTAATGATTTTACTAATTTCGGCGTTCCAAACAGCCTAGCGCCAGACCTCGCACCCCCCAAAGGCCGGCACTGTACTTAGCACGGGGTCACAGATAGTTACTTCGAATGTTTTTCTGTGTGATGTATTTAGCAGTCTACAGAATGCCTTATTATGATGAGTTTGTATTAATTTTTAAATAAATTTTACTTACCTTATTAAAATACTATACGTATATCAAGCTTTCTTATAAGGAGCGTGTCACTAAAATAATTAATTAAGTGCTTGGTTGCTTGGGACTCATCTCCTCCTAAACGGCTTAATATTTTTAAAAACGGTTTTCACCGTTGTGTTGCCCGTGACCAGGCGGTGTTCACTGGCTACTTTAATTTTTTTTTAAAACACTGCGAACAATTAAAATTAAAGGTTTAACTAGCTTAAACGGCCGGCCGGGCGCTGAAGCGCCCTTGCACGAGTATGCTTCACAACATAACAAGAACCTCCTACCCCCACCCCATCCCTCTCTATAATAACGACGTCGAAGAAATTCGCAGTGCACATTCCTAGATGCAGCGAGGCTGAGCGCTGTGAATATGAATTTTATTTTTGCCTCGCTGCATCTAGGAATGTGCACTGCGAATTTTTTCGACGTCGTTATTATAGAGAGGGATGGGGTGGGGGTAGGAGGTTCTTGTTATGTTGTGAAGCATACTCGTGCAAGGGCGATTCAGCGCCCGGCCGGCCGTTTAAGCTATATATATATATATATATATATATATATATATATATATATATATATATATATATATATATATATATATATATATACATATATACATATATACATATATATATATATATATATATATATATATATATATATATATATATATATATATATATGTATATATATATATATATATATATATATATATATATATATATATATATATATATATATATATATTTATATATATATATATATATATATATATATATATATATATATATATTTATATATATATATATATATATATATATATATATATATATATATATATATATATATATATATATATATATATATATATATATGTATGTTACTTAAGCATGCTTACCTTATTATGATGATTGTATACGAGTGCTTTAGGTGCAAAACCCGCCGAGCCACAAATCACGAAAAAATGAGTTATATAGTTTAACAGAATTGTCTTTTAGTCCCGAACAGTGGCGCACCCATTGGGGATCGAAACCCCCCGAAATTTTTGTATGTATCATAGAGATTTTCCTTATTCTCTTAGTAATATACGTAAATAAATAAGAAAGCAAATTTAACCAAATAAACCCCCCCCCCAACAAAATTTTCTGGGTGCACCACTGGTCCCGAATAATATAATAGCTATTTATGTAACAAGTACATAATGTAGGACTTTATATACAAGCCCAGTTTATGGCCGAGCGAGCGAAGCGAGCAAGACCTATAAAAAGGGCGAGTCTATAAGGTCCGATTATGTAAGAGTTGCATACAAAGCTTTATGTTCGATTCCTAAAATTGGGTAATTATCAAAAGAAAATCAGTTTATAAATTTGGCATCTATTCTTGACAGAAGAAAATTTGACATGTAATATACAGTTGTCATACTTTATTTTAATACTATATACTTTATTTTACTACTACCACTTTATTTTACGAGTACAATAATAAGCCAGTTCACTGCCGCAAAACAATACAATAAACAGTACTTTATAATGCAATCGTACATAAAAGCAATTTTAGTTCTAAAAACCGATATTTACTATTAGTAGTTTTATTAGGCTAAAATTGCTTCCGTCGTTCATCATAAAATCGTTCATTCCGTTGCGCATACCTTGTAAAAAGTATCACCCTAGCTCATGTTGTAGCCTATCCCTGAGTTAAGCAGAATTTACTTGTCGCCAAAAAAAATAACTGTGCGGGGGTGCGGTAGAGGGGGTTTTAGTAAAAAAGGGATGAAATTGCATTTTTATGTTATTTGTTGCGGAACATCATTCGCTATGTTGTGACAAAACTGTAAATGGTTACATCGATATTTAAGTTGTCTAAAAAACATTTAAGATATTTATTTACATTGTTTCTTACGGGAACTCCTACTTTTAAAGTCGATTTTCTCGAAACAGCACTTTTAAGGTTTAACAAAATTACATTTAACACTTAATATCTTCAAATCTAGTACATATTAAGAAAAAACGACTGGAATAAACGTTTTGCGTTGATTTTCTGTGAACACAATGGTGCTTTTATTTTTGTCGTGGGTATAACAAAAGCGGAGATATCTGCAAAACAACGTAAAGAGTACCACGTCTCGTTTTTGCTGTTGGTTAACGAAATAGTATATTGTGTTACAAGTGCAGAAAAGTGCCAATTTCTCACGAGTGTGAAGATTTTGCGGCATGAGACGTAGTCGAATGCCGCAATCACACGAGTGAGAAATTGGTGTTTTTGCACGCGTTACACACTATACTTTATCTACGACAACAAAAAAAGTAATAAACCACCAACAGCTAAGAAAGTTTTTTAACCTAGAATTTATACTCGCATTCATATTTTTTACATGAAATATTTGGCAATAAGTTAAGAGATGTAATGTGAGCCGCTTCCACCATGTTTGGAGGTGTACGAGTGTACACCCCAATTTTCCTTCATCGGATTCACTCATGATACATCTAGAATTTTAAAAACGACAAAAGTAAACATTAAATTTGTAAGACAATAGTAATAATACGTTTACAATTTGTATAATTTCAGTCTACTATTTAGTAGTTACAGCTAAATAATTATGTACTCGTTTTCAAAAAATAATTTATATGTACAAAAATCACAATTCAATTGTCAAGGTCTCTTCAATTGCCTCTGCGCAAAATGTCAAATATTCTCGTATTATGTAGCAAATTATAAATGTTTTCAATGTTTTTATTGTAATTTAGCAATAATAATAAATAAAATTACATTAAAAATTATATAATAATGTAAAGCATTAATTAATTTTAAGTTTTAATTGAATAACAATCATTATAACTTTATATAATGAGAAAAAAACATCATTGAAAGGCGTCTCGGTAGCTCAATGGTTACGCTGTAGCTACTAACCGAGCGATCCGGGTTCAATTCCCCGGGTCTGACCTTAGTTTTTTTTTTCTAGATGGATTTCCATTCGAAATATAATTTAATGTAAAATATTAATTAAACAAAATAAATTAACCTTTATCTAAAATTTATAACATTTTATATTTCAAATAATTAATAATATTATAAATATTGCAAGTGGTGACATCTATGGCGTTTTAATAGAACTACGGATTATTGAGAACTCCTTCCTCACATACTTTACCGTTGAGTTTGGAGATTGTTTGCAATTGGTCGTAACTTTCTATGGTGGTCGTAGATAATAGTTATTTATGGTACAAGTGAGTTATGTAAGATATTATCCACGAACGAAAAATTTACCCTCGTGGGCCGGCAGGCCCGAGAGGGTTAATTTTTCTGAGTGGATAATATCCATAACTCACGCGTGCCATACAAAATTTTATCCAACGCCTCTTTATTTAAGTTTAAACATCGAATTTGCAATGTATAGTTAGTCTGTAGTTTTGACGGTAATACTCTAGCACGATGACTAGATTTTAATAATATTAAGTAACGTAAGCTGGTGATTGGTTGTTATCTTTGAAGGAGTGAGTTTTTTAAAAATAACCCACGTTGCTAGGAGCAACGTAGGTTATAATGTAACATAAGAGTAAACAATCACTTTCCTTATTTAAAATGACCATAGTAAACATGATATTTATATAGAGGTGTTGGATAAAAGTATTTTAGCACGGTAATAATGCATAGTTATGTCTTACCCACGGTAAACAAAATAGAACAATAGTTATTTATGGTTTAGTTAGTTAAGTAAGATATTATCCACGAACGAGAAATTTACCCTCGAGGGCCGGCAGGTCCGAGAGGGTTAATTTTTCTGAGTGGATAATATCCTTAACTCACGCGTGTCATACAAAATTTTATCCAACACCGCTTTATTTAAGTTTCAACATCGAATTTGCAATGTATAGTTAGTCTGTAGTTTTGACAGTAATAAATTTAATACTCTAGTACGATGACTGGATTTTAATAATATTAATAATTAACGTAAGCTGGTGATTGGTTGTGATCTTTGAAGGAGTGAGTTTTTTAAAAATAACCCACGTTGCTAGGGGCGACGTGGGTTATAATGTAACATAAGAGTAAGCAATCACTTTCCTTATTTAAAATGACCATAGTAAACATGGTTATTTATATAGAGGTGTTGGATAAAGAACATATTATTATACGTTTTGCACATTGCATATCATACACAGTAGCGTATTTATTTATTATTTCTTTCTTAAATTCATACAAGCAAAAATTCAAAATTTCGAAAAATTTTTCCCAAAATTTCGTTACATGTCATTCGGTCAGTTGAACTCTGCAAACGCCAAAATCACATAGTTCCAGAATAATAAATCCTAACATGTACCACGATTACTTTTTTTTGCACGTCCTATATATAAGGCTCTACTTTAGTCCCCCAAAAGAGGGCGTAAAGTAGCACTTTTACTCCCTGAGGGAGTAAAGTATTTCCATGACAACAACAACAAGTAAACAACAAAAAAAAGGAATCGCGGTACATGTTTTTATGGATTCAGGATTTATTATCCTGTAACTATGTGATTTTGGCGTTTGCAGAGTTCCATTGTCCGAAAGACATGAATTTTTGCGATTAAGTCCTTTAGGACGTGCAAAAAATAGCGTATATACCACTGGACTAAAGTGCCTTTTAATCCCTCATGCGTTTATTTT
Source organism: Agrypnus murinus (assembly GCA_929113105.1). Taxonomy (NCBI): domain Eukaryota; kingdom Metazoa; phylum Arthropoda; class Insecta; order Coleoptera; family Elateridae; genus Agrypnus; species Agrypnus murinus. The sequence goes on along the minus strand of OV816025.1, from coordinate 82,776,676 downwards.
CCTCGCTAACACTCAGAAAATAAACTCACATTCGGGATTAAAAGATGCACTTTAGCCCCTGGGTATATAATATACTATTGTTGTTGTCATGGAAACACTTTACTCCCCCAGGGAGTAAAAGTGCTACTTTACTCCGTCTTTTGGGGGACTAAAGTAGAGCTTTATATATAGGACGTGCAAAAAAGGTTTTTTAATTAGTTTTTTGTAATTATATCGCTACATATAAGTACCACAGTTCACTGCGATATTTTTATGGTACATATTGACACCACAAATCGTTACATAAAAAAAATTGCATGTATATTTTCATGGTACATATTTGCACCATAAGTAGAATAAACAATCTTATCAAAAACCCAGTTTATTCAGTAGAATAATACAAACCAAAATCTATGTATACTTATACCTCCTACATAACTGGTATCTAGAAGAAATATCACAACAGGTAAGTATAGATATCACAGTATTACTAATTTATAAAAACTATTTTATAATACTTAAGTAAAAGAAAACTAAACATAATTCAGTTCAGAAAAAAATAAATCAGTCATTATTTTATTCCGCTACTTTATAAATAAAAACCTAGTAAGTAATTTTGCAGATACTCTTCATGTTACTTATTCGACAAATCAAAAAGTTTCACGTTTTCCATCTGAAAAACGTCATAATACTTTAGAAATAAACATTGCTACAGGAGTTTTGTGGTACATACTTGTACCACCACTTTTTAGGGTTTTTTATTTTCCTTGTCGCAAACATTATACAACAAAACAAATAACAGAGTGAAATTATCATATAATTCGAAATCTTTAAAAAAATTTAAAAAATTTAATTCGAACAGGTAATATTAAGTTTGCAAATGAAATTCAAACAAACCACTGAAATTTAGCGAGTCTAACTTTAAATTTACTATTTGTTAAAATTTGGTGAAATACAATAATTTAATATCAACTTTAATTGTTCAAACAATATCTAAAGTTATTTCACGTCAACCTAAACAGTTATAGTATATTACGTTATAAGTCCGGTAAACCCAAGTTTACAGTAGCGAGTTGAAAACGTTTCGGGACGAGGCGACGAAGGAGCCGAGTCTCGAATGTTGAAACGAGCTACTGTAATGGTTTACCGGAAGTATGACGTAAGGCGTTTTATTTCATACTGCCTCACATTGTTCATTTTTTAAAAAAATGCATTTAAAATTTTCAGTCCGGTAAAATTTTTTACCGGACTCAAATTAGATTTTCAGTCCGGTAAAATTTTTTACCGGACTCAAATTGGATTTTCAGTCCGGTAAAATTTTTTACCGGCCTTGTAACGTAATAATTCATTTACCGGACTCAAATGAGTCCGGTAAATACCCTTTTACCGGACAGTATGAAATAAAAACAATTTGTGATATTATAATACCAGAAAAAAACACAACTTACCTTGTACAACTAATTAGACATTCACTGGTACACATGGATACCACTAAATCAAGTTTATACCGTTGCCGGCGCGCAATTCAATTTATGCTATACGCTATTGCAGTGTTGTAATGTATCTAATAGATACAAGTATCTAGATACAGTATCTAGATACTTTTATGGTACCTAGATACATATCTAGATACTTTTAAAATTTTGTAATTTTCTGTAGTATCTGTATATCTGTATTGTGCAGATACTATTTTGATAATTTTATAATACAAAAACTACCATAAATGATGTGTGGAATTTTAAGTTTGAAATAATTTAATAATAATGATAGCGCACTACCCATTACCTAGCGAACCAGGCTCCAGAAGCTATGAAGCTTGTGCGGAAGGGAGGGGCGATTATTTCTATTATGCAGGCTCAACGTGCGGCTGCAGGACTTGACAGATGGTATAAGCACAAATCCGACATTTGTGTTACAACTAAGGGAAACTGCAGAAAACCTGAACCAAATCTGCCGGTACCGGCAGTTGAACCCGGGCCGCTTGGGTGAAAGACGTGCACGCAGGTTCTTGCTACTACCAAGGCTTTAAACCGACAACATAATAAAACAAATTTTTTATTATGTAATTTCTTTAAAATCTACTAGATGATAGTCATCTCGTTAAACAATTAGTGTCACTACATCTAATCAGCCATGCCAAGTTGACGTATAAGTGTACCGCAAGCGACACTATATGATAAAGGAAGTGTGAAATCTAATAATTCCTAAACTAAAATCGAGTTTTGCGTATATAGCATATTACAATTTGGGGTTATCACAAATTCAATGGGGGTAACAATAATTAATCATTTCGGGCTTTTCTCGCCCCAAAATGGCGTCGTTTGTGGTACTCTGATCAGCCAACATGTCCTGGCTGACTAGATGTAGTGACTATAAACAATAGATATTATTACAAAATGATAATATTACCGATTGTGAAGTGTGAGGGAGACGCATTCTTCCAATGCGTTGCCAACTATGTACCATAATTTACAGCTTGTACCAAATTGGTATGTTGGTAGTTAGTTGGTGGTAGGATGGTAGATAAACATTCTTTATTACATGTTGTGATTATTTATTATTTACGTAACAATTCTGGAATGTATATTTTACTGGACTTGTAGATAAGTATCACGACAAGCCATGTCAGTCCTTTAAGTCTGCGAGTACAGTAAAGACACTATACGGGATTGTTACACACTTCAATTTTTTTCTGCCAACAGTCAATTTGGGAACTTTCAAAGTTCTAAAGGACTATCCTAATGAAGTGCCTTTAAAAATATGTTAAAGAGTAAATATAATCTATTTGGTTACTTGAACGGTAACTAAAAGCAACCAGATTTAGCGACTTTTGTGGTGTAATAGTACTAAGAACTTGGAAAATTGTTGTAGTGTGAATCGTACCAACACCTACTTTGAAATTAAGTTATCAGAAATAATATCTAGGCTATGATGGTTTCTGTTAAAGTGATGAAACATTTTATAGGTTTTCAAACACTGAGAACTATTAGAGTTTATTCAAGTTATTAATATTTTGCATTTCACCAAGACTGAAGATAAAAGATCTACACAAATATCATTTATTTATTTTATATTTTTATTAAAATATTAATGCAAATTATATGTGAAAAGAACACCTAATAATTCTAAAAAGTGGAAAGGTTTGAATGCACACTGTACTTATCTTTAGATACTGGTTTCTGCTTAATAATTATTCATTTTTAATATGTATAAAATTTAATAAATATTGCTCTCCTAGACTAGTCCTGGAATTGATGCTTAGTTAAATGACTATTTTCGTTACGAAAAATTGACTAAGAAGTTCTTATTTTCGGGGCGATTACAGTAAAACAAGTATCTACAAATGTATCTAGATACATTATGTTAGGATTTGTATTTGGATCTAGATACTTCACAGCAAAAGCATCTGTATCTGTATCTAGGTACATTTTTCTGATAGTAACTGTATCTGTATCTAGATACACAAAATAATGTATCTGTTACAACACTGCGCTATTGACACCAATTGACACATCCATAGTAGCGCCTCTGTTGGCAATATTTCGTAATATATTGTATACAAAATATCATTTGTTTCATCATATTATCTGCTGTTTATACCTGTGATACGAACTACATAAACAACTCCATAACAACCAGGGCATTATAAGCGGGCGTTATAATTCATAACGCCCGCTCATGGTTTACTTTACAATAGGAGCCGGCGTTATCTTCAATAGTAATTTGGATCATTAGATCAGAAACTATATGTTTGGTTACGAGTATTTGCGCACACAACAACAACAAATAATGAGTATTTGCGCGTAGTTTCTGGGCGCGTGATTCTCGAATTCTTTTGTGCTGACAAAAATTTCTTAGCTAAAATTAACCTATATTTTAGATGACATTAGTGCTATTAGGGCTTTTTTGTTTTTATATTGGTAATAACAAAAAAATTTGAATTTAAATTGTCATTTATCTGTTTGACTTTTGCAAATTTAGTAAAAGTTGTTACCATCCGATAAACAGTAAAAATTCCTAATTTTTGCCATGCTTAGTTTTTAGACTATTTTGAGATCTGCTATATTACAATTACAATTAAAATAAAATTGGACGGCGGTACAAAAACTTTATTTTTACATAGTACATAAGTAATTATTATTACAACATAAAAAACATATACATTACTTGGTAGCATCTTTTCTAACATGGAACTGACAGCTATGAAACGTCCCTGAAAACGAAACAGATCCAACATGAAACTTTTGTGAATTTTTAACGATCTTCGATATATCGTCGATAGTCATCTTAACCATTTCATCCCTTCTCAAAGCACCAAAAACACCCATAACCAAAACTATCTGTAATTATGAATTTACGTAACAATACGCAACATAAATAAATCTTAGCCTTTTACCTTATGTAGAAGATATGTTTCATTAGGCGCATCCTTTATAAACGTCAAAACCTGATCTCCTGTCAAAACCCTAGACTTTTTTGGAATATATCCTTTTGACGAAATGTCAACGTTGACTTTAATAATATGGAATATTTTGTCCACAACGATTTGAGACTATATTTGTCAGCTTGCAACGAAGGAACAAAATAAACAAACATATTGTAGGGAAGTCATTAAGTAGTAAAACACGATAATAACTTACAAATTCCTGAAAGTAGGCCAACATCACCGTCTCGTTTATCATTTTAATCTACTTTTCAACTTCCAGTTAACAAAAATTTGAAATTCTTTCTTATAATTTAGTCTAGGTTTTGTTGGCAATAAGTTTATACCTTTCGGAACATCAAACTTTTGCTCCATCATCGTCACCGAAAAAAAACGCATGTATGAAGTCGACGCTAGTTTCAACTGTTTCGAAACAAATAGAGAAACGAATCTTAGCAACACCAAGGTTACTATTTTTACGTTTGTTTGTTTTTGGGCGAGGAATCAGGATGGCGGAGCATCCTTCGTACCTTATGGCACCGATTGCTATGATCATTTGGCCGACCCTAGTAGATTTTAGCCGAATCTGGGGGAATTCCACCCCCAGTAGCGATTTTTAACGTGCCAAACATCGCATTGACACGGGACCTACAGTTTTACTTCCTATCCGAGAAGAAGGCAATGTTTTTATTTTTTCTCCGCTATGAGAAATTACCAGCTCGGCCGGGGATCGAACCTGCCATCCTTGGATTATGAAGCAAACATGCAAACCACTAATCCACCGAGGCTGGCTATTTTTACGTGTTTATCATAATTTTATTATTATTAGATAAATTAAAACTAATTCTACATAATCTTGTGAAACATAAAATTTTGTATTCACCACGAGCGTTACTAGATGATAATGCCCATCGGGCGACTTCCAGCCCTCCTTGCATTATCATCATTCTAACGCCCTTGGTACATAAATAACTATTTTGTCAATGCAGACCTTTAAAAAATGAATGATTTCAACAAAAAGAAAAAGGTTTTACACACGGTTGTTATGTCGTGGGGTGTAAGCGAAAATAAAAGTGTTCATTTCTATTAGTTTTTTTTTATTTTCGTTTTCTAGAAAAAAGCTTACTCGATACCAAGATCTTATAAATAAAGAAAATTCGAATTTCAAAAAAGGCGAAATTCCCTATACGTATAGGGTTGGATAAAAAAATTACTAATACACTGTACTCTCCTAAGAATTAAGTTGCCAATACAAGAATTTCATCCGACTGGTACCAAGAATAACAATAATATCGGCTGATAGATTTTGCAGAAGAAATGCTAAGGTAAAAGATGACTGGAGCTTAATCGCGTCCGGCTCTCAACAATTTTTTCGGAGAAAAAAGTTCAAAAACCGTTAGGGCGCGTGGTTTACTATCATTATCTCTTCGTGCTCACTACCTACAGACTGTGGCATAGGGGGTTATTTAACAGCTGGCAAGAAAGGCGTATGCAAAAATCCAAGGACTTACCTGTAAGGAGTTCGGATGATCAAAAATCACATAACATTAATAGTTTTATTATTCAAAACGAAACACAAATTTTCTAATGACATCCCAAAAATAAAAGATACAAGCTTGACTACCAAGAAAAACAATTTAACATAATTTGTAACGCAAGAGAAAAAGTGCGTTACGTCCGGTGCGGTGGTGCGAATTTAAAATTTTTTTTTAAATCTTGTGTTTATTACATACCTCAACTTTCCGCTATTTTTTCTAATTTAACTGAGCTGTGTAATATTTATGTGACAATTAAAAGAATATTTCCACAATATTTCTATAATATTTATGCAATAAATATCATAGCGCCACTGATTTTACTATTGTTATTCTCTCTTGATCTCCTCTTCCACATGCCCTACATGATGGCTGTTAAAGGTGCCCTTAAATCATTGAGGTCTATTTGGGTTATTTATTATTTTATTTTATTTAGCAGGTTATTAATAGTCAGGAATAAAAGAAATTAGCTTGCTGAAAAAAAACTGTTTGTTTAAAATACATATCGTTACGAGAAAAACATTTGTAAACCTGTTGCCATGTGAGGTGATGACGTAGTTATTACCAGCCAGGAATGCATTAGACAGAGCATCGACACTCCGACGCCCCGGTTGCATTGGTAGAAACGACTTTATGAACATTTTTTAAATGCTCATATCTCTTTTATTTTGCATGATGAAAAGTGCGGTTTTTAATGCGAATTTATTGGTGCGTCCCAGTTGTTTAGCCAGTCTCGATAGATTAATAGTTTGCATGATTACTTCATAACCCAAGGGTCATAGGTTCGATATCCTGATAGTCCTTCATAGCTATAAAAATTGTTTTTCTCGTCTTCTCTATTAATGGATGTTGTCGAAGACTATCTTATAAGAATTGACGGTTATTACGAACTTATGCGGGGAGGGCACCCCACAAAACAAATTGATGACTAACTATATCATATTTTAATTAGCTGCTTCATGACTTCAGGAGGTCTTTAACTAACATTTAACCCTTCTCTAAACCTTTTTTTCGGCAAATTCTTATATTTACAGCTTGAAAACCGCATGCAATAGGGAAGACGCATATGTCGTCAATTGAGGAAATTCTTGCATTTTCATAAACGACATTACTAAATTAGTTAGAATATCAGTTATAAATGCATTAAACAATTACCAATCTTAAGTAATTAATTTTTGAAAACCTTGAAAATTTAAATAAATTTAAAATCACGGCCTACTAGATTCATATAAGCTTCGCTTATGTAAGCGAAGCTTATATAAATCTAGTAGGCCGTGTTTAAAATGCAATACTGGTGTCCTCTAATGGATGAAACTTTGTTACATCTTACAGTTCCAAAGACGACCCACTGTTGGTGCTAATGAAACAGTTAAGAGTTCTGTATTACCCGTCAGTTTGAAAAATCTTTTATTTTCAAGTTCAAATATTGTCTACTTATTAACGAGTAATTAATATAATAATGTACCTTATGCTGTTGTGTAATTAACTGCCATAATTAAAGTGCTGTACAATATTTCTGTTAATATTAATTCAAAATTCAGTTTATTGGTTTTCATCAGTGCCATCTAACGGTGAGTAGATCGTCAATGTTGCTTCTTCTCATTCACAGAGGTACCTACTTTTTTACATCAAATAGCTTTGAGGGAAGTTGATCAAGGCCAAATTCGGTTTTAAATGAGGAGAATTTTTAAATTTATTTTTTCAAATAAATTGAGCGTTTTTAGAAATTTCGCTTATCTGGAAATACTTTTCTAACCAAAGTGAACGAATACAAAAATTAAAAAAAATACGTGCGTCTTCCCTATTATCACAGACATTTCACGACAAACCGTTTCATTCATGTCCCGTATCTAAATTCTTTAATTAGGTATACTACTTGCAATACAATTATACTCACGCTTTTTGCAGAATAATAGTCACAATTTCTATGTTCCGTTAATTTTATTTGCATTATGTCAAACGTAATAGTAGTTTGTGCAACAAGGGTGGATATGATGCCTATATCGCACGAGAACGAAGTTTGAGGCACGACGCCGAAGGCGAAGTGCCTCAGTCGTTCGAGGGCGATATAGGCATTCCACCCAAGTTGTACAGTATCTTTTTTCTTCGACTAAGCAAAACAGTAACAAAATAGATTGCATATCTCCTTGAAAAATCGAACATAAGGATTAACCTATGCTTTTATCCATGCTAAAATATGGTTTGTAAAATCCCTCTGTCATTGTAGAATTTTTAAGAGAATTATTAAAACTTTTCAGAAATTAACATTTCCGAAGAGAAAATTATTATTTTAAATTTTGTTTTATAAAAAAAAATTAAAAAAGAATTATTCTCGCAGCTGGAATTGAACCTGCGTCGGTCAGCTACAGTTTATTTATACCTAGCTCCTATCCGTCTGAGCTACCAAGTCCTATCACAAACTCTGTCTACTATACTTATTATAAAAGTAGGTTGTACTTATTTAAATGATTTAATATTTATGTATTTTTAATTATAAAAGTATAATTGTTAAAGCTACAATTTCACAAATCACGTTATTTTCAAATGCTTTAAGTGTTATTGAAAGAAGGAAACATTGATTTAACTTACTTTTACTTTTATATTTATAACAGTTGTCAATAAATTACTTACTTATAAAGAAGTGTCAAATTGGACTACGTTGATTGGTTGTTTTCATATCCGTACACTGTACGGATATGAAATTATATCCGTACACCTTGCTGGAATTGCATACATTTCCATTGCGCGAAACTTGAAGAAAACGGGTGATTTACAGGTAGGAGTAGAAAATTAGTAGTTTGTGCAACAAGGGTGGATATGATGCCTATATCACACGAGAACGAAGTTTGACGAAGTGCCTCGATCGTTCGAGGGCGATATAGGCATTCCACCCAAATTGTACAGTATCTATAAAAGTATTTATAAGTATTTGTAAAGTATTTATAAAATATTGAAAATGAAATATTTAGATATATATTGATATACATATTAAATAAATATGTTATTTGTGTGTAATTTTTAATATTTTGAAACGTATATTAAACAAATCTTTTTATTATGTACTACAATAGATATCTATTGGTAAACATTGATGAATTGTAAATCTTGCTTATGATCGTGCGCATGTTCGTAGAAGGCAGGCAGAAGGACACGATGCAACGACGTCATCAGTTTTGTGTTTTTTTTCGGATTTAACTGTTTTATGTACGTATGTATTGATATTAAACCATAAAGTATTTACCTAAGAAGTGACTATTCTACTCCTACGAATAAAACTGAGCCTGCATATCCATTGAAAAGCTGCTCATCATCAAATGGTGATAATATTACAAATAACATGGTTATTCAACCAGCTACAGATTGCTGCAACTTTGACAAAAAAGGTATGATGGTTAATCACGTATGTTTAATAAATTTATAATTTTTCTAACGGGTGATTATAAACCCTCGACATCTCAGTTGTGAAATTTAAAACGTATGTGTCGTATTACTCAAAAACAATAATTTTTTGAACATCAAATAAATTACATTAATTTATTATATGTCTAAAACAGTAATAAAACACATAGGTTTTAAATTTCACAGTAACTGAGATGTTAATTTATTTTCTAGAGTTCAAAAGAAAAACCGAAAGTGGCTTCATCAGCTGAAGTTGGTTTTTGCAAATATTGAAGGAGCAAAGCCGACCACAGATAATTTCTGATGATGATCAGAATTTCCACGAAGATTTTGAAGGAAAACTACCCATGAAGAGCAAAGAAGACACTGGTAAATGGGAAAGACGCCCAAGTACAAAGGATGAACAGAAAAAGGTGGTAGGTACTTGGATGCACATCTTGCTTTCCTTATAACAAATCTTATTATTTTCAGTTACCATTCCTTGCCCAAATTTGAAGTCATGATAGTAATACTATTGTAAAAAATATTTTAAAGAAACTTCACAGATTCTGTTGCCTCCTTATATGACTGGGAGAGAAAGAAAATGTTTTCCTCCTTAATACTATCTGACTATCAAAAGTATGTTAAACCTTCATTGTTTTTACCGATACGATTATTATTATGTTATTAAATATTACAGAAGCAGCAACCCTAAGCCCAAATACTAAACAACCGAGCACGTCATCATAGCAGCTATTAAGAATTGGTTAAGACATACTTCGAGAAGATTAAACAACAGCTAGTAAGTGCTTTTTTCTACTCATGACATTGAAATCGCTCATTTTGCAATTGATAACGATGATTGAAATCGCATTTCAACCACTAGAGGTTGGAATTTTCGGACTACTGGGATTTTGAATTTCAAACTGTTCGACATTCAATTGCTGACAAGAGAAATGTCATTTTAATGTCATGTTTTGTCACTTAAATGTCATAATTTTTTCTAAAGTGCATTAATTTACTAAAAATTCGGAGAAAAAATAGTATATGCAATGCGTGGCTGATAAAATTTCAACGTCTCAAGTTACTTAACTTTTGATTTTTAATTTTAATTCTTTTAGTTGAAGTAACTCATAAAAGTCTGCTGAGTTTTATGCTTGTATACTGTTTCGAAAATATTCGATTAATTTTAAAAAATGCTTAATATTGCCTAATCACATTTTTTATTATTGGTCGCCCCACATAATGGTATTGGACTTGACTACATCAAATTAAGATTTTCTTAACAAGCATTATTTTTTCTTAAAATAATAAAACACTTCAATTTGTTGCAAAATTTGACTACACTAATATGGTGACTAGAAGTACAGATGATTCAAAAAGTCCATGTTCATTATATAAATTTCCTTAAAATATGTTGCTGCGAGAGATCGACTATAACCATAACATCTTTGACTATATATAACCCTAAATCTTTTTTCTTATTCTTACAGAAAGAAGAATTATGAGTCCCAAGACAAGCTTCCTATTGAATAATTATCGAGTATTTATATATTTTTACTGAGTGAATAAATTTTTTTTGCTACAGTATATCTTTTATTCTAGTCCTATTCCATGAGGTGGGAATTATATCCTTAATATACCAACGAATAAACTGCTATTTAATTTAATATTTCAGTTATAATATAATTATTGAAGTCTTCAGGATGGATGAGTAGTTATTTTTTTATTGGATTGTCGTGAATTAAAATGAGCAGTGAATATTTTTCTCCGGCGTATAATCCTTTTTGTGATACTACTTACAATTACAATCGGAGAAAAAAACCATTTTCTTGTTGACGGTCATTTTACCATTCCAAAAGAATATACGTATTTAATTCAAACCCAAGTGTTTTATTACTAAGTGTAACTCTTATGGTAAATAAACTTCAAATGCAATTTTTGTCAAAAATTTTCTTATGTTACACTTGTTAGAGAATATGGTTTCATAAAGAGAGCAAAATTCTCTTTTTAGTAGAACAACATGTATAGGGTTTTATTTGAAAAGTTTAAATGACCATCAACAAGAAAATGAGTGGTGAAAAGAAAATTGAAATTCATGTTGTTATAGAGCATAATTTGCTGTACAAAAATATTCTTAAAAACATTCTAATAATATTCTAGGAATATTATATGAATCAGAAGTATAACATTCATAAGATATCCTAACTATAGTATGAACAAAAAATAACTCCATCAAAGGTGCCTTTGGTATTTTGAACTCATATGTGTATTAATAACACCAGAAAATTATATCGAATTAATAACTGTCACTGTCAAAGGACTCTGATTATTTTGTATAATATTCTAGTGTTATAATACACATGGCTTCAAAATCCTAAAGGCACCTTTGATGGAGTTACCCTTCTATGTTCGTTTTTGGAAAACCTACAAAAATGTAAACAGTTTAATTCACTAATATGCTTAAAACATGTTACACGCCACTGTCTCGAAATGCGCACGTAAACTACATAAGCTCAATTTTAAAACATAGTATTTTGAAATACTTACTTACTTGTGAATGTAATTCCTTTCTTTGTATTCGTCTGCGTTTGAGAATAACCACACGAAGCACAACTTACCATTTTAATATATTTTTCTTTCTTTATTAATCCAAAATTACTTGGAGCTTGACAGAACTACAAGATAATTATGTACACTACGTATTAATAGTTTCTAATAGTAACGTGCATGTAAACAATGCAACAATAAACAATGTTATGCAATTTTAAACGTGGGAGGAGTCATAGATAGTGGCTAATGGCGACCAGTATGACGTCATCTCCGTCGCTTTTAAAACGCATTGTTCCAGGTAGTTGTGATCCCTCCTATAGTTTTATATTCTAAGATTTATACCTATCTTCTACAGACTGAGCTACCAAACTCCGTCAAAACTCTGTCTACTATACTTATTATAAAAGTAGGTTGTACTCATTTAAATGATTTAATATTTGTCTTTTTAATTATAAAAGTATTATTGTTAAAGCTATAATTTCACAAACCACGTTATTTTCAAATGCTTTAAGTGTTATTGAAAGAAGGAAACATTGATTTAACTTACTTTTACTTTTATATTTATAACAGTTGTCAATAAATTACTTACAAATAAAGAAGTGTCAAATTGGACTACGTTGATTGGTTGTTTTCATATAAATAAATTATATCCGTACACCTTACTGGAATTGCATACATTTCCATTGCGCGAAGCGTGAAGAAAACGGGTGATTTACAGGTAGGAGTAGAAAAAATTTAAATATGTATATGATTTACCTACGCCTCCATCCGGCAGAAGGCGCGTGCGTCACGCAAATCATATAGCTCCTTTATTTTCAAATAGTAGCGACAACGATTGATCTCGCCGCTCGAGCAAAATCACGTTGGCGACATTGAATGTTACCAGATTTGAGATTCTGTCACAATAAATCTTAGGTTTAATAATAATCATGTACAAAAATATTCAGTTTGATATTAATTTGATAATGGACATTCACGTTCGGTAAAAACGACCATATTAATATGACATATATTTCTGTAATTCTACTTTTTTAACAACTTTTTATTAAAATTCCGCGACACCATGCATGTAGTAACTTTTTTTTATTAAAGTTTGTATCAGGTTTTCTCCACTATGTCGCTACTATATGAAATAGAGGGACTATAGCAAATCATATAGCTCCTTTACATAGCAAATCAGATGTGTCAATAGCGTATACATTTTTACCACTATCCATTCAGAGCAAGTGTATAATCCGTAAGGATCATATTTAATGTTTATGTAATGGCGTAGACGCCTGTATATGCATGTGGTACATATTTGTAGCAGTGTCCTATAAAAGGTTAATAGCAGTGGCGTGCGGTGAGAATTTAGGCTAGGAAAGCAATCACCTTTTTAATTATAATACACCTAGGTACAGGCGCGGATTAACGGGGAGGGAATAATCCCCCCCCAATTTAGAAATAAGTTTACATAGAATAGAAACAAATAATGTTTGTTTAATTATTATTTATTAAAACAATTATTTTTCCATAGATTTCCCCCTCAAAATACTTCTCTGGATCCGGCCCTACTAGGTACAATAAGCTTAAAAGTTTTTCAAAGAAGCACTTTTACACTTTATACTTATGGAATTTGTTGACTATCATTCTTTATTTTAAAAAAAACTACTACTATGTATCAATTTTCCGGTCTTTCTTAGCAAAATACCGATACAGGTTTTAATCTTTGTTGTTAAATTTGAAAGTTCTGGTTTTGATCTGCCTTTCTTAATAATTTGTAATTTCTCTCCAAAACTGTATGCGAAAAATTCTTTATTAATAATTTACAAACTGAACAAAAAATCGTCCCGATTCGGATATATCGAAGGTACTCGAACCTTTCATCGAAGCAGCTGAATTTGCAGTCGTCACGATAATGCAATTTTAAATTTGCATACAGGCAAACTAAATAGAATTATTTGTCTTTAAAAAGATCCAACTGATAAATTGAAATAATAAAATGCGACAAAATACAGTCTCATTCGCAGATTTACATTACTTATTATTATTAAGTAGCACTAAAGGCCTAGTAGGCCCATGGCTTGTTTCACTGTTTTTTTCCACTCTTTTTTGTCACTAGTCTCTCTCATGCCAGTTCTTGATACCGCACTGTTCTACATCTTTCATTACTTCCTTTTTCCATCTGGATCTCGGTCTTCCTTTTCTTCTTCTTCCTCCTATACTACTTTCCATTAGTTTTTTTGGGGTCCTACTGTTATGCATCCTAGTTACGTGTCCTAGCCAACTCAGTCTTTGCCCTTTCACTATAGCTATTATATCTGTATCGTTGTATAGCTCCTGTAGTTCTTTATTGGTTCTTCTTTCCCACATATCCCTTGCTTTCTTTCCTCCATACACCTTCCTGAGCACTTTCCTCTCCCATATTTTTAACATTTTGCATTCAGTCGTTCCTATTGTCCAAACCTCACTAGCATATGTTGCGATTGGCCTTATAATGGTTTTGTATATTTTTATTTTTAGCCTTCTTGATAAGTTTTTGTTGTACATATAGTTATTAAATGCCCGTAGACACCTATTTCCTGCCATAATTCTTCTCTGGATTTCTTTTCTTGTGTCAGGTGTTCTGTAAAACTCTGTTCCTAGATATATAAATCTGTCCACCTCTTCGAAGCTGTATATCCGCCCTTTGTTCGTTGTTATAGTTAGCCTGTTGGTGTTGTTGAACTCTTGCTCTGTCCATGTCATGTATTTGGTTTTCTTTTCATTTATACTTAGTCCAATTGTCTGTGCTGCTTCTTCTAGTTTTAGAATTGTGGTTTTCAGTTCTTCTTTGCTTCTCGCTAATATTGTTAGGTCATCTGCAAACGCTAGACATTGGTGTTTTTTATGATATACTAGTCCTGTTCTATTTATCCCTGCTTTCCTAAGAGCGTATTCTAGTGCACAATTGAACAGTATTGAGGACAGTGGGTCGCCTTGCCGTAATCCTTCATGTACCTCAAACTTCTCTGACATTTTGCTTCTAATTTTTACCCTATTTGTTGTTTGTTCGAGGGTTAGTTTTATTAGTTTTGTAAGTTTTCTGTTTATCCCTAACTCTTCTAATGCTTTGAACAGTACTTTCCGATTGATCGAGTCGAATGCCTGTTTGAAATCAATGAATATTACAAATGTTTCTTTCTTATACTCATAGCTTTCGGCTTGCATTTCTATCAGTGCGAACAGGTGGTCTACAACCGCTCTGCCTTTCCTAAATCCGCATTGGTATTCGCCTATCTGGTGCTCTGCTTCCATCTTGAGTTTGTTCTTCAGGTGGGTCGCGAAGATTTTGTAAGCTACACTTAGAAGTGCGATGCCTCTGTAATTAGCGCAGTCTGTTCTGTCTCCCTTCTTATAGATCGGTATCAGCACTGCCACCCTTCCATTGTTGTGGAAGTTTTTCTTGGATCCATACTTCTTTGATCAGTTGCCATATCCACTTAACCAGTTGTTCTCCACCGTATTTATATAATTCCGCGTGTATTGCGTCGTTTCCGGGGCTTTTGTTATTTCTGAGGTTGTTTATTATTTCCTCGATCTCATCTAGGGTTGGTGGCTCTTCATTGTTTTGGTTGTGGTCTTCTCCAATTTCTTCTTCTTCGTCGCTTTCTTCGTTGGCGTTTACTCTAACATTTAATAATTCATTGAAATGGTCTTTCCATAATTCTAGTATGCCTTCTTGCCCTCCCACCAATTCTCCGTTCTTGTTTTTGTAGAATATTGGATTTGGTTTGTATCCTTTTCCTTGTCTTTTCAGCTGTTGATACAGATTCCGTGTGTCATTATTTCTATAACTATTTTCTATGTCATTTATTATTTCTTCTTTGTATTGCCTTTTTTTTTCTCTCTTAATGTTTTTTTGCATGCTTTTCTTTGTTTTATGTAGTCTTCCTTTGCTTGTTCTGTGTTTGTTTTTAGCATTGCCATTCTTAGTCTGTTCCTCTTATGTATTTCTTCCTCACATTCTACATCGAACCATTTTTTGTTTGCTTGTATGCTGTTGTCTCGTTGTAGTCTTGCGCTCTCTTCCATTACATTACTTAAGTAACATTAAATTTAACAAACACTAAATCGAACAAATAACCAAATTATAATAAATCAACATTTGGGCATGAAGCACACTAAAAATAACGGCTAAACAATGCTCACCAGCCAAACAGCATCGTCTACTATATCACCCCACGCCAGCTGATACACGCCAAGGTTAAGAGAAGAGCAGTTATAAGCAGTGCTTATATGCAGTGTAGTAACACATTTGAATCGGTATTACCTTTCCGTGCAAGTTTAATGAGCCTAATTTAAAATAGTACTCTCAATAATTATACTTTTTGCTGTACGAAATTGATATTGAGCTTTAAGTTGATTAAATATTACAAATTTAAATAAACGATTACCATAATTTTATAAAAATATTTTTGTTAGCATTGGTTTTTTTTAATAAATTCTCAAGGGAAGCATTGCTTCCATGGACCGCACGCCACTGGTTAATAGCTTTAGAAATTATTATTTCGACGCAAAATAGAAAAAAGTTATTTATAAATAAATATAGGATATTAACAAATAATGTATGTTTAATTATTATTTATTAAAATAATTATTTTTCCAAAAACTTCCCCCCTCGCAAAATAATCCTCTGGATCCGCCCCTGACATGAGTGACCATCAAATGTAAAGTAAGAAAACCTATACATATGTATTTCCACAAATATGCTCCAATTAGAGAAATATTTAAATTTTTAAGGCATGTTTAAAGCAGTAATCAATATAATAATATAAGTTTTTAATGCCCATCTGTACTTACAGTAATAGTTAATTATTAACGTCATAAATAATAAACATCTTGAAAATGATGATCTTAGGGGTTTCATATTTATGTCATAAGTTCCAACCATGAAGACTGTATAGAGGAGAGTAAACTCCAGTGGAGGGGGTAACATTTTATATGAGCCAAAAGCGAGCACAGCTTTAATGCCCATCTGTACTGTACAGTAATAGTTAATTATTAACGTCATAAATAATAAACATCTTGAAAATGATGATCTTAGGGGTTTCATATTTATGTCATAAGTTCCAACCATGAAGACTGTATAGAGGAGAGTAAACTCCAGTGGAGGGGGTAACATTTTATAAGAGCCAAAAGCGTGCACAGCTTAATGGCCCCCTATGATTTTCAGCGCCTTCTCGTGGTACTTTAAGGTACCTTTTTCGACCATCTTCGGAGCATGTCGACCAAAGTCGTCGTTTCAAATAAATCAATACAGCTATCAATTAGAGAACAATATTGTTAAAATTATAATTGCCGAATAAAATTAAAATTGACATTAAAATTAAATATAGACAATGAATAGTGCATTAGATTTCATATTAAATTTCATGTTAACTCGTAGATATTCGTCTCTTTAGATTTATTATTCAAATTTACTGTTTGTTATAACAAACCTTATATTACATATTTCAGAAAACAATAATTTTGTAGATTATATTTTAATTGTATCATATTTTTTAAATAATATATTTAAAAATATCTTGCATTTCATACCGAATTAATACCGCGTTCTTACAGTCTATTTTAACATATGTAGTTTTGATATATTATCAACGTTAAATGAATTTTATTTGAAAAATAATATCATTAATAGATGCAAAGTTATGTAAATTTTCCTTGGTTACATGTAATAAAGATGATTTGTATATTTTTATTTCTGATAGCACGAGTAACGTTATTTTATCGTTCCGTTTAATGTTAAATTAAAATAAAATAATCGTTCGCAGGATCCTACAATGAGAGAGAATTGGTTGTACATTAGACTACCACGAGAAGTCGCTGTATATTCTAGGGGGCTGCTCAACTGTGCATGCTTTTGGTACATACCTGCACCTTCGGAGTTTACCCTCCTTATTACAGTCTTCATGGTTCCAACGTATCGGCCCCACAGCGCACTGGTCAAATATACTACATCAGAATTGAAAGTGTGTATTTTAAATAGGAAACTTCTCCTCATTACAGTGAATAATTAGAATAGAAATAGGAAGTCAGTATTGGTCTTCAAATTTTTATTTTTTATTGGAAATCAAATGGGCACCTATCAAAATTTCCAATATGACCCAAATAAAAACCACCCTAGTAGTACAGTTTTTTTAACAGTCATAGAAAAAGATAATTTACAAAATAATAATAGGTGAATTTCACATTAAAAATGCTTTTCTTTTCTGTTAAACATCCTCTTCAATTAAATATCTCACAAACGTGTTTTAGAGTAATTTATCTGAAACTCCTGTGTACAAAGTTTTTAATTTTTTGATAGAAAATGAGATATAGCTGCATTGTCATCCAGCCTACGTACTTAAATGTTTAAGAATTTCAGTGAAATCTGTTTGTCTAAAATCCATAAAGTGTGACATACTTTCTGAAATCACCTCAGGAAGACTTCCCTATTTAAAGTTAAATAATAGTTAAAGAACATTAAATACAAAATGCATTGCTTTTGGTTTTGATAGTTCATGAAATCATTCACACAATTAATTAACACAAACAGAAAGGTATTTTTATTGTCCTGTACTGTATTTAACAAAAACATTTTATAATAAACTATTATTGCATTTGTTTTTCTAACAATTTATTTGCAGCTGGGTACCATGTGAAACTATCTGGATGTTTATACATTTGCTATAGCTTGAAACATTAAGAAATCTTGTTTAACATCCGTAATAATAACCTCTTGATTAGCACGAAGGAAGAATACAGAACCATTCTTCAGCCATGCAGAGTTATATCTTGCCGAGCCCCCAATTACAAACAGAATGCTAGCAGAGTTTCTGTTAGGTAAATGATACGAATCTACGCCACTTGGAATTTCAATTTTAACTACTGCAAAATCTGGCACTGGAGGTTTAAAAACTTCACAATATTTATCTTCACGAATGGGCTTAAATATCTTGGATTGTGCTGGTTGACAATCATATGTTAGCATTGAACATAAAGTCTCCACATCTTTAAACTTAGGAGTCAATCCTGCTCGGACTACATTATCAGAACATGCCATACATTCTACACATTCTCCATATAAATAAGCGTGAGGTTCATTTGGACCTAAATATAAAGCTTCCAAAGGTTCTAATTTAACATAATTCAAAAAGTACACTATAAAACAACCAACATCATCAGGAAATTGTGAATACAGCCGTTCTACCAGGGGTGCTAGTTGCAACTTACGTTCTTCTTTATCAAAAAAAGAAAATTTTTTTAACATTTGATTTAGTTGCTCAGTTATTACATCTTGTGAACATGTCATCAAACTTCTGAAGCAATCTTTCAACAGCTCTTTTTTATTTATACTGTCTTCAGTCGTTATGAATTTCTCTGCCACTTCATTACCAATAATTGCTCTTAATTCTCTAACGTTTTTAACATAATCTTGTATTTCATTTATAGGTCTAAAACCACACAAAGCTTCAAATGATGTTAAAGCAATTGCCAATTCAGGTTTATGATTTGGGTCTTTATACAGATTAGGTTGTTCCCTATGAAGTTGTTCTGCATGCTCTTTGGCAGGATGTGCTTGAATAGATAATGCTTTATTTATAGACAACAATTTAAAAAGGAAAGGTAACTGATCGTTGAATTTTTGTCTTACAGGTTCACCTAGATATTCCGGATGAGCATCAAGTATTGCTGATAGTAATTGACCTGTTGCTTTAACTTCAGAAGGCCCACTCGGATGAGTTCCCATCCATAATTCTGCATAAGGTGTATCATTACCAATTTCAAAATCGGGATTTGCGATTTTATAAAAAGTAGCTACTTTACTTTCTATACCGATTTTTCCCCAATCGTATGTTTGGACTTGGCATTTCAACTCCATTTTAAAAGGTATAATAAAAGAATTTACATGCAGCAGTCTTGGAAGGTATTGCCACTTTAACAATTTGTTTGGTAGAACTAAAAATATACAGAATGCCTTCACTGTTGTTTGATTTTTACAGTGAATTAACTGTTGGTATTCATCACAAAATTTATTTCTAAAACGAAATATATATTACTTATCAATTTAAATAAGAACTTTAACAATAAATGTCTGACGTATTAAAAAAAATAAGCTTTTAATTTTGATGATTTTGAAGTTTGGCTCGATGCAACTAATACATGTACATATAATACTTCTACACCGAATGTATCACGTCATGTTACATCTAATTCTGTTATTTTATCCAGATGTATACAATTTGTTTGATTTAAGGATGTTTAGGAGGTATCTCAAAATGCTACGAAATGAATAGAAATTTAGTAGAATTTTCCTCATGTAATGCTAAAACTACAGTGAAAATTTCAATCCGATCGACTAAGCCATTTAAAAGTGATTGCAATTTAAAGTAACTGTAATTTTACATGTGATCTTATGGAGATTCTCTCACATAATAGAATAAAGTCATTTCAATTACAGGAAAAAAAGCTACCAAGCGTCCCAAATTTTTAAATTACGTAACTTGAACTCCATAGAACCGATTTTGCATACTTTTATAAACATTCACTAAACGGTTCTTGAGAAAAGAATTATAAACAAACCGAAAATCAGGTTTTTACTCGATAAATTAATTGGTGTAAGAAAATGCGGCAACACTGTACTCAGCTGAGAGCTAATTTCCGTCTAGCGCAGTGGCGTGCTGTTAAAAAGGGTCTTGTAAATTCCAGACATCCAATATCCACTATGAGCATATGAGCTTCAACTCTGAAATAGCAGTAATGTAAACTGCAAATGATGCCTATAAAGTTGTAATTTGTGGTAGTAGTTATAATTACTACAAATATAAATAAAATAAAATCCTAACTACATACCTACACATTATTTGTCCTAAACTACTATGGTAGTATGAAGCTGGTATTTAGCTATTTCCTACAGCTAATTGCTACCTTTTTGGTTTTTGTAAACATAATTTAGTTAAGGCTATAATAAAGTAAAACAAGAATAATAGTAGGTTCTGTCAGCCTCAGTGGATTAGTGGTTTGCATGTTTGCTTCATAATCCAAGTATCGCAGGTTCGATCCCCGGCGGAGCTGGTAATTTTTCATAGCGAAGAAAAATTTAAAACATGCCTTCTTTTCGGATAGGAAGTAAAACTGTAGATCCCGTGTCAATGTGATGTTTGGCACGTTAAAAATCCCTACTGGGGGTGCAATTCCCTCAGATTCGGGTAAATTCTAGTAGGGTTGGCCAAATGATCATAGCCATCGGTGCCATGAGGTACGAAGGATGCTCCGCCATCCTCATTCCTCGTCCAAAAATAAATAAAATAGTAGCTTCTACTACTTATTTGGTATAGGTAGTAGAAGGTAGTTCTTGCTTGCTCTGGTCTTTAACAGTAATTACAATAGTTTAGTACAAGTTGAATTACAATAAACTGGTGGTAAATTAAATAAGTTTATGAGTAACCTGCTTTAAAAAAGTATTGGTGCCCAATCCTTGAGTTTTGGAAACTGTATAAATGAATGAATTAATGAGCAGCTAAATCTGTAAAGATGAGAAATTGACCCCTACTTACCTGTTGTTAGGAGTCAATAAATATTACAATATTTTAAAGCTAAGATAGTTGCAGCTAAAGCTTCCCGAGTTCTCCGATGAAAGCAATTTGTCCTTTTTGTTGTTGTAGTAAGGTGGATTGGAATCCACTGAAGTAGCGCCAAACGGGAATTTATAATAAAAAAAGACCATGGAATGTTTTAGATTTAATTTTCTGCTGGATATAAATATTCCTATAATTATAATAATTATAATACTTATAATTACCTATAATTATACCTATAATTATAATACTTATACTATACCTAGTTAATACAAGTGTTTAATATAATAGTTAGTATAAAAGTTATTTACTATTAATTAATAATAAGTTAATAATAATTCTTAAGTTCTAATCATAAAGATGATCAGTAATCTGACAAAGATGAAGATAATTGGGATGTTATAGTCTGAAGTATTAACTTGTTAATTAAATTGGTGTAACTTAGGAAAAGATTCAATCTTTTGATGTAACCTAAAGACTTCTTCTCCTGTTTCACATATTTTAATTAAAAAGGGAGAGGCATTTATTACATTTTTGAATTCTTTCCTTGCTTGCAATGCACTTGAGATAAGGTCTCTTCTGTTTCTAACATGTTTATGTGCCCCCGTAAGACGTTACAGCACTGACATACAAAACATGTGACATAACCTAGCTTTATCATAATTTAGAATTTAGGTACTTATGAAATATTTGCTTTTAATGATAACTATTAATTTACTTCGTAATGATCTGTAAAACGAAGATATTCATGAATTTCTAATTTTCAGTACTTTTACCTCCGATTGTACCTCCCAAACATCCTTAAAGCGCACCGCTTTGTAGCAACTTTATTCTCGGTCAGAAATGGTATAACCATATATATTATTGAATGGCATAAAATTTCCTATGCTCTTGTTCATAAAATTTTGTATTTACTAAATCGGACTGAGAGTGATGACGTCAGCGAACTTTTTTTTTAATATAAGAAAATTAAATAAATCCGCTCCTAAAAATAACAAACTAAACAACATTAATATATCAAGTAATATGTATATATTTAGTTTAAATTAAGTCTTTACTTCAATTATGTCATTATAATAACTTTTTTGCACGTCCTATATATCAGGCTCAACTTTAGTCCCCTAAAAGAGGGAGTAAAGTAGCTCTTTTACTCCCTGAGGGAGTAAAGTGTTTCCATGACAACAACAAGTAAACAATAAAAAAAAAGTAATCGCGGTACATGTTAGGATTTATTATCCTGAAACTATGTGATTTTGACGTTTGCAGAGTTCAATTGTCAGAATGACATGTAATTGTATTCGAAATTTTGAATTTTTGCAATTAAGTCCTTTAGAACGTACAAAAAATAGCGTATATACTATTTTCTACAGCTGTCAAAAAATGATTCAATTTTTTTATTAATATCCGTATGCAAATTGCCACATTGGTTGTGTTTACTTGACAACCTGCCCGAAATATTTTTCGCTTTAAAGCGAAAGATATTTCGTGCATTTATGCGATTTATGCATACCACGACCTTCTAGATTTCACGAGACGAAGTCTCTTATCCGGCCTGGGCACTTTCACGATTTCCCATATAAACTTTGTTTCTGAGAAAACGCAAAATTTCGCCGTTTTGGCGCTAGCTGACACGCTGATGTTTATTTGTCACTTGAAGATATATAGGTTAGATAACCCTTACAAATGTCAAGCATTGCATGTTTACGTAAATATTTTGCGAATTAATTAAATCAATTTATATAATTAAATTAATTATGTTATTAAAATTAATTTACAAGTTCAATAACATTATTGAAATTACAATTTTATAACTTCCCGTGAGCTGGATTTAAGATATAGAGATAGTGAGCAGTAAGTACATTATCTGTTCACGTTTTTGCAATGTTTCTGTTTGCCAAACAAGGTTTTAGCAATTTTTAGAGAATTATATTACTAAGTTCCTGCTTGTGGTCGTGGCAAACCAAAATCTGTGCAAAAGCAATTGGAGTTAGAAATACCTAGTGATGTTAGAATATTAGACGGATTACATTCTCCAGGTAAATGTTCTACAATATGTATTACAAGTTCGATTATTTGGTTGATTAAAAGTGTAAATCTTCTAGTGGAGTATTTTAAGGCACCTCTGTTTTGAAGATTTACAAATCCTATCAGTGAATTTGAACACGTTCTTCAGTTTTTTTGCAATGTATCCTGCCAGAAGGGCTACAGATGCTGAAAGAATTCGCAATCGAGATGCATAGATAAGGTTTGGAGTTCTTTTATTAATGCTGTTATATTTTTAGGAAGTTCGATGTAGAAAGTGACTCTTTCAGGTATCTGTAATTGTTGATCTGTCGAAATAAAGAAGTATATATTATTTTGCTGTTGAGTGTTGGTGTCTATAACCCCAACGTAAGATTTGAAACCATTTTTCTCGTAATGTAGGTATAATTTGAAGGAAATTCATGAAATGATATTGTAGGATCAGTACTATTACACATTGTATTGCGGCAGTTATACTTTTTCTGCTAGTGTTTGCCATTACTAAAGTGAACGAAAAAACAGCAACAAAACTACGAAAATTTAAACAAATAAGGAAATAACGTAATTATATTAAAAAATAAAGAAAACTGCCTTAAAAGATTAGGAAAATATAATTTATTGACGATACGCGCAAAACCGACAAAAGGATAAAAGCGCGCGAAGTTAGCGTAGTTTGAAATTGGCGTTTACGTGTTACATATCCGTTTCCGCATTTTCGTGTTTGGTGGCGCCAGCGGAGAAACACTTGAACTAATGGAGTGCGCAGGCCGGATAAGAGACTTCGTCTCGTGAAATCTAGAAGGTCGTGATGCATACATATTTAACCCAATGTCGTTTCCGTAGCAACAACAAAACTGTCCACTTTGCGCTAAAATAAAAATTTGCTTTTGTTATTTTTTATGATTTTTTTCTGCTTTTCGGTTATTTCAATGACGCTGAAGAAAAACGTTGTGTACAATTTGTGCGCGAAATGACTTTGGTGGTTTCGAATGAGATTTTGACTAGTCTACGCCTCATCACAAGACTTTCATTCTTGACCACCAAAGCAGCATTTCGCGCAGTAAATACACAAATAACTATTTTAAAGTTAAATGTAAACGAATTTTTAATCCGTTAATTAATCAAGGATAGTATTATTTGTATAATATACAGTTGAAATTTCCGCTTAAAAGTGGGAACTAACATGCTGGATAGGTCTGCTTCTGCTCCACTATATACAGATTATCCTAAAACCAGTCTAAACATACAAAAATTAATGAGTGCAACAAGAAAGACATAAACAATATGGGTAGCACAAGATAGATAGCGATCATGGCTAGGTAAATTTTCGACGAACAAAAAGTTCGTCTCTGAATTCGTAAAGTCTATTAGTGAAGTTATTATTTATTATCAAATTCTAAGAAACTTTTGGTTGAAACATCTTTTTGTATCTCTTCGGGAAAGTGGTCAAAATGACCACCGGAAATCTCGGGAAATTTTTGAAAAATGAAAAATTTTGTATTTTTACGAAAAAATAAACATTTTTAGCAACAAAAAAATTCGAATAATTTTAAGACTTAGAATTTTAGTTTTTATGACAACTAATGTGCATTAGTTTTCAAAAATAAATTAGTTTATTAAGTATACAGTTGTTTTTGTTCGTCATGGCAATGCTAGCTCTGCGCATTCTCAACTGGTTCTTTTTGGAATCTGATAGTAGGTACATCAAATTCTAAGAAACTTTTGGTTGAAACATTTTTTGTATCTCTTCGGGAAAGTGGTCAAAATGACCACCGTAAATTTTTGAAAAATGAGAAATTTTGTATTTTTTAAAAATTTACAAAAAATAAACATTTTTAGCAACAAATTTTTTTTTAACGAAAAATTTTATGACAACTAATGTGTTACGTGAACATTAGTTTTCAAAAATAAATTAGTTTATTAAGTATACAGTTGTTTTTGTTCGTCATGGCAATGCTAGCTCTGCGCATTCTCAATAGTTTAAACTAAAAATACAATAACAAGCAAGAAAGCAAAAACAGCTATTATAAATAAATAGTCCAAGCGGCGACCGCAAGATTTTGACCGTCATCGAACATACGGATGATTTATGGAAAATTTGGAAGTAGACAGTATAGGTAACAGAAAACCTCTTATAGGCCTATAAGCAATAAATCCTGACACGAATGCAGTTAATGGCCTTAAGATTAATTCATCAGTATTTTGCGTTCGTTACCTAACATCTAGATGAAATTTGCTTATAGGCCTATAAGAGGTTTTGTGTTACCTATACTGTCTACTTCCACATTTTTCATAAATCATCCGTATGTTCGATGACGGTCAAAATCTTGCGGTCGCCGCTTGGACTAAAACTCTAAAAGCGACGGATTTAACGTCACACTGGCCGCCATTAAATACCACTTAATGACTTAAATCTGCCTTTATTCATTGTTGTAAATAATTCAGTGGTTATTCTCAAACACCGACAAATAGGAAGAAGTGATTTACATTTCATAAGTAAGTTCGTTTGTTTAAAGTATTGTAACACTCTTTTTAAAATATTAAAAAAAAAGCTGTTTAATCGTCTATTAACAAGAGAAATATTATTTACATACACTAATTTAATCTTAACTAATTATTTAACACTATAATTATAAACTGTTAACAAACTTAAATGCTATACCTTGTCCAGCCAACAGAAATAGTTAAGCCACGCCCTACAAAAGTGCGGTATATTTGAATAGAATTTTGCTATTGGTCGGTTTTCTAGAACCCGTATCACAGCAAGCGAATACGTGAATGTTTAATTAATTCTTTCACAACAAAATTTTTGATAATTAGTTTATTTTATAATTTTTTTTATCTATTTTTACTATTTATACAAACAAATTTAAAAAATGATTACAACTAATTATTAAAATAATATTGTTAGCATTTATTGAAGACAATGCGAGCAATGAAGACTTGGCGCGCTTTTATTAATTTGTACCGCGTGAAAGTGGTTTTCAGCTCATTGGTCTACGCATGCATACATTGGTGGGGCAGTTGCTTAACTATTTCTGTTGGGTAAACAACGTATAGATATTTACAAACTTATTTAAGGACTATTTGTTTATTATTACAACGTTTATTAAACATTTATTTATTCACTGATATTTGACTACTAATTACACAAAGCACATATTCAATTCACCGATTCAAGAATAATTAATTCCCCTGTGCGCGACGGTCGATTTTATATATCCCTACGGAAGTGTGTAGAATTCTCCAAAAAAAACGCTGAATTAGACTGGTGTATTGTACCTCGTTTAGCGGTTGATGCGTCATATATGCGAACATTATGGATGGGTCAGGAACCTTCTAGCTTGTTCGTCGCCCGTGTAGGGGTTTTCCCATTCGTTACAATATAAGATAAAGATAAGTTAAATGATTTTATCGTGTCAACGTTAATTAGTTACAAAAGTCTTATCATTTTAGAATCAAATTCACCTCAAGATTTTCTAAAGTGCCTATATATTCCCTGATTAGATTAGGATATTATGTGTTAAATATATTGCACTAGCATTAAAAAACACTTACATAAATCACACTTTAAGCATGATCAGCACACGATTATGTTTTTTGCCAATATGTTTTGCTCTTGGTAACCTTTAAATTTGGTTTTAAAATTGTAATTTATATTAAATTAATTCTTGTTACAGGAGCATCCTCTTTTGTTAAACCCATCATTCCCATGCAGGATGGTAGAATCGTAGGAGGTCATGATGTCGAAATTGAAGAACATCCTTACCAATTATTTCTGCTGTATGTTCACCAACCTTTATGTGGAGCATCTTTAATTTCACCTACAACTGCACTAACTGCAGCACATTGCACTGAAGAGTTAGTATGCCAATAAAATACATTTTAGTATTTTAATACTAAACAAGTATTTTTTTATAGTCGTGCCCGCACCAATTTTTCAGTTCGTGCTGGTAGTTCTATAATCGGATCGGGAGGTATTGTCGTTGACGTTATTGAAATCCACCGACACCCTAATTATAGAAATGATAGAGTTTTAATTGAGTATGATGTATCTGTATTGAAATTAGCGGAACCTCTAATTTACAGTGCATCCATTCAAGCTGTTAAGTTAGATGAAAGAGGTAGAGAATTAGAACCAGGCCACATGTGTACGGTAACTGGCTGGGGAAAATTGTCATGGGGAGGTGCTTTTCCGACCAAATTGCAAGCAGTAGATGTTCCTAAAGTTTATGATATGGTTTGTAAAAATGCTTATGGGCATCGTAAAATTACTGATCGAATGACTTGCCATGGGTATGGAGATGGAGGAAAAGATGCTTGTCAGGTAAAGAAAAAACTTCTTAAGTCTGTTTATTATGTCTATCTAGATACATTTTTGTCAAATATTTTAAATCATGATATCTAAGAAGGCCGTTGTTAATGTGGAAATATTAAATCTTGCGCGATTCCAAAATGAGCTTTATACATCCTGTTTGATTCTGAATGCCACACTCTCTACAATCTTTTATTCGCAATCAGTTGGTAACAAGTCCATTACTCACTTTAAAGAGTTGGGAAATAAGTTATTATTAACTTTAGCTTTCCAACCAGTTGGGAAGTAATCTCTGTCTTCCTAACCGACCGGGAAGTTGTTCACTGCCCACTTATTGAAAATCTTTTACCGAAGTTGCAGCTAAATGATTTATGTATTTGCTAATTTATTGTTGTTTAAAATTAAATGATTGTGAATAAAATAGTATACATATGCACCTCGGTGGAAGTTTTCATTACAGCTTCGCGCTGTAATTGACATCGGCGATTCGCGCATCGACCATGTGTCTGAACCCTCGGCTATAATAAGGAAGCATTTTCCTCCTCGGTGTGTATTGATCGGTTTCCATTGATAACAAACTACAACTTTTTACAAAATAATATAAGATGGATCTCACTATGGTTCAAAGGTAATAAGTACCAAATTTAGTTAATAATGCTCTAATATGCAACTTAGGCCAATAACCATAATCAGTTCCCCACCGCGTTTGGTTGTCTTCTTTAGTTAATTCATTAACTTTCAATCGGGTTTCGAGTAGGCCAGAAACAGTGTAATAGAAGTTTTTTTAATATTACAAAATAAAAACCTTTTCTTTGGTAATGCAAGAGGCTTTTAATTTTTTAAATAAGTAATAATAAGAGGTATTTAGCAATAGTGCATTATTTATTTCTATTTGTTATTTTTAGGGTGATTCTGGAGGACCACTGGTATGCGATGGTGTGCAAGTAGGAATTGTCTCGTTTGGAAACAGGTGTGCAGTGAGAGGATATCCTGGAGTCTACACGAAAATTTCTTCTCCGAGCATTCACGACCACATTATGAAATATTTGGACTAACATAAGTCATTATTGATATCAGAAGATTACTATAAGTTTGTATTTCAATTTATAAAATGTTAAATAAAATTTATTACAGTAATATATTCTTTGACGCTAACGAATATTTAGTGATGAAATAAATAAAGATTATTAAAAGTTTCACAGTTTTATTAAAATATAACCTGACAATATTGTTTCGACAGCTATGCTGTCATTATCAAAGGTAATATAATTATAAACAAACACGTCGCTAAGGTAGATACAAAATAGGTAACTAGATAAAATAATAATAATCAAAATTAAATATCTAATACTTCCAGTAACGGAGAATTACTGAGTTCAAGTTGTTCATTCATTAAAGGTACCCTGAGTTTGTGTTTGTATATCTCAAAGGCTTCTAAAATGTCTAATTTGCGTTTGTTATTACAAAAATGTAGGAATTTAATATTATTTTGAGGAGTCATTGTGTGATTTTGTTCTAAAAGGTGTTTGGCGTAATTCGATTTTTCAGGATGTTTATTTTTGTAATGACGTACGTGTTCTTTATATCTTATGTCAAAATTTCGAAGTGTTTGTCCAATATATACCGAACTACAAAAAGAACAATTTAAACGGTAAATGCCCGATTTCATGATATCATGTGTTCTGTCTTTAGCATTAAATAAAAATGAAAAAGTGTTAGTGTTGGTTTTAAATGTTATTTTATAATTGTTGGTTTTTCTTAGTATATGTGCAATTTTTTCTGATATTTTGCCAAAATATGGTATAGATATGTAACTTGTGTCTTCTGTTTGATTGTCAATGGGATATATTCTTTTGATAGCTAACCTATAATCTTTTTGTTTAATTAAAGTGTCAATCATGTTCGGATTATAATGATTTGCATGTGCTAGTTGTTTAATGGTTGATATCTCTTTGCTAAAATCTGATTTTGTTAGTGGAATAGTTAAAGCTCTGTGTACTAATGATCTGTAGGCTGCTATTTTATGTGTATTATGGTGACAAGATTCATTTGGTATTGTTATGTCTGTTTGTGTTGGTTTTCTGTATATGGAAAATTCAAATAGATTGTCTGCGTTAATCTTGATATTTAAGTCTAGAAAGTTTATAGCCCTGTTTTGTTCTGTTTCTAGTGTAAATTTTATATTAGGGTGGATACTGTTTATAAGAATTAAAAATTCATTGATAACCTCAAAAGAACTGTCAAAACAAGCTAAAATGTCATCAACATAACGAAACCAGAAGATAATGTGTTTAGAGAGGTTTAATTCAAATATTCGATCTTCAAACTTGTCCATAAATATGTTAGCTAATAGAGGACTTAGAGAATTACCCATAGGTAAACCATCCTTTTGTAAATAAATTATGTTATTAAAAGTGAAATAATTTTGACTTATACAAAGGTCAAATAATTGAATTAACTCTAACCTTTTAACTAATTCTATATTACTATTGATCAAGAAACTATCTAATAAAGGAATACATTCTTGTGGAGGTATTCTGGAGAACATGTTGCAAATATCAAAACTAACAAGTTTTGAGTGTGGTAGAAGATGTATGTTTTGCAGCTTATCTACTAATTCTAATGAATTTCTAACAGAGTATTTCGATTTGTAACCTATCGTGTTAATAATCTGGTTCAGTTTTTTGGATAAAATGTGATTAGGTGCATTGATGTATGATACAACTGGTCTTATTGGCATATTCTGTTTGTGCGTCTTAACTAATCCATACAGTTTAGGTATTTGTGGGTTTTTATTAATGATTTGTTGCTTTTCTAATTCTGAAAAGCAGATATTGCAGTTTTCTAAAGCTTGTTTTATTTCTTTTTGGAATTTTGTGGTTGGGTTTTTGTTTAAAGTTTCTAAATTTTCTTTATTAATAAATTCATTAACTTTTTGTATGTAAATATCTTTTGTAAGAATTACCAAAGTGCTACCCTTATCTGCTTTAACAGAAATTAGATTGTTCTCTGTGATTTTCTGTTTTATAGATTGAAGAAGTGATATGTTAGATGTGTTGTACATTTTGTCCTGTTTCAAAGACATCTCTTTTAACAAATTCGAAATTTGGAATTTTGCATAGTTATTATGATCTTTCTTAAGTATAGTTTCGCATTCAACGGCCAAAATTTCTTTAATTTTGTTGGTAAATTTTGGAAAAGGACAAAATTTGAAACCTTTGTTGAGAAATTGTGTTTCTCTGTCATTGAATGTTATATTCGACAAGTTTATGAAACGCGGATAAAAGTTTGTAGTGTTCTGACAATTAAGGTTATTTTGTAGTGTACGTTTTTGTTGTACAAGTCGATGAAGTTTATTTTTCTGTGTGGTGTATTTTTTGAATTTAATGTGACTGACGGTTTCTCTAATGTCAAAATCTAATATGTCAAATTGGATATTGTGTAATTTATGAGTAAGTTCTGTATGGAGTACCTTTATATAAACGTGCATATTGTCTCTTATACTAAACCATTTCTTCGATTCTTCTTTGAGCCATCTTCTTTTGGCATTCCTAATCACTTTTTCAGTAATCGAATTCTTGGTTCTGGTAGTGATGTTTATGTAGTTAGGAATAACCTGACGTTTCAGACATTCTTGGTTAAACCAAACATTCTGACTTGCGATTCCGTGTTTGATCATAAGTTTCTTGTATAACTTGGCTTGTTCTTCTAACGAAGACGAAATAATCTTGTTTATTGTTTCCAGCCTTATTTTGTGGAACTCCATAATCATGAAATAAATAAAGATTATTAAAAGTTTCACAGTTTTATTAAAATATAACCTGACAATATTGTTTCGACAGCTATGCTGTCATTATCAAAGGTAATATAATTATAAACAAACACGTCGCTAAGGTAGATAAAAAATAGGTAACTAGATAAAATAATAATAATCAAAATTAAATATCTTATACTTCCAGTAACGGAGAATTACTGAGTTCAAGTTGTTCATTCATTAAAGGTACCCTGAGTTTGTGTTTGTATATCTCAAAGGCTTCTAAAATGTCGAATATAACATTCAATGACAGAGAAACACAATTTCTCAACAAAGGTTTCAAATTTTGTCCTTTTCCAAAATTTACCAACAAAATTAAAGAAATTTTGGCCGTTGAATGCGAAACTATACTTAAGAAAGATCATAATAACTATGCAAAATTCCAAATTTCGAATTTGTTAAAAGAGATGTCTTTGAAACAGGACAAAATGTACAACACATCTAACATATCACTTCTTCAATCTATAAAACAGAAAATCACAGAGAACAATCTAATTTCTGTTAAAGCAGATAAAGGTAACACTTTAGTAATTCTTCCAAAAGATATTTACATACAAAAAGTTAATGAATTTATTAATAAAGAAAATTTAGAAACTTTAAACAAAAACCCAACCACAAAATTCCAAAAAGAAATAAAACAAGGTTTAGAAAACTGCAATATCTGCTTTTCAGAATTAGAAAAGCAACAAATCATTAATAAAAACCCACAAATACCTAAACTGTATGGATTAGTTAAGACGCACAAATAGAATATGCCAATAAGACCAGTTGTATCATACATCAATGCACCTAATCACATTTTATCCAAAAAACAGAACCAGATTATTAACACGATAGGTTACAAATCGAAATACTCTGTTAGAAATTCATTAGAATTAGTAGATAAGCTGCAAAACATACATCTTCCACCACACTCAAAACTTGTTAGTTTTGATATTTGCAACATGTTCTCCAGAATACCTCCACAAGAATGTATTCCTTTATTAGATAGTTTCTTGATCAATAGTAATATAGAATTAGTTAAAAGGTTAGAGTTAATTCAATTATTTGACCTTTGTATAAGTCAAAATTATTTCACTTTTAATAACATAATTTATTTACAAAAGGATGGTTTACCTATGGGTAATTCTCTATTAGCTAACATATTTATGGACAAGTTTGAAGATCGAATATTTGAATTAAACCTCTCTAAACACATTATCTTCTGGTTTCGTTATGTTGATGACATTTTAGCTTGTTTTGACAGTTCTTTTGAGGTTATCAATGAATTTTTAATTCTTATAAACAGTATCCACCCTAATATAAAATTTACACTAGAAACAGAACAAAACAGGGCTATAAACTTTCTAGACTTAAATATCAAGATTAACGCAGACAATCTATTTGAATTTTCCATATACAGAAAACCAACACAAACAGACATAACAATACCAAATGAATCTTGTCACCATAATACACATAAAATAGCAGCCTACAGATCATTAGTACACAGAGCTTTAACTATTCCACTAACAAAATCAGATTTTAGCAAAGAGATATCAACCATTAAACAACTAGCACATGCAAATCATTATAATCCGAACATGATTGACACTTTAATTAAACAAAAAGATTATAGGTTAGCTATCAAAAGAATATATCCCATTGACAATCAAACAGAAGACACAAGTTACATATCTATACCATATTTTGGCAAAATATCAGAAAAAATTGCACATATACTAAGAAAAACCAACAATTATAAAATAACATTTAAAACCAACACTAACACTTTTTCATTTTTATTTAATGCTAAAGACAGAACACATGATATCATGAAATCGGGCATTTACCGTTTAAATTGTTCTTTTTGTAGTTCGGTATATATTGGACAAACACTTCGAAATTTTGACATAAGATATAAAGAACACGTACGTCATTACAAAAATAAACATCCTGAAAAATCGAATTACGCCAAACACCTTTTAGAACAAAATCACACAATGACTCCTCAAAATAATATTAAATTCCTACATTTTTGTAATAACAAACGCAAATTAGACATTTTAGAAGCCTTTGAGATATACAAACACAAACTCAGGGTACCTTTAATGAATGAACAACTTGAACTCAGTAATTCTCCGTTACTGGAAGTATTAGATATTTAATTTTGATTATTATTATTTTATCTAGTTACCTATTTTGTATCTACCTTAGCGACGTGTTTGTTTATAATTATATTACCTTTGATAATGACAGCATAGCTGTCGAAACAATATTGTCAGGTTATATTTTAATAAAACTGTGAAACTTTTAATAATCTTTATTTATTTCATGATTATAGAGTTCCACAAAATAAGGCTGGAAACAATAAACAAGAATATTTAGTGGTTTAGCGCTGTAAAATTTTGCAAGTGACACAGTGAACGGTTTCCTATATTTGCTATTTATATATCTGGAGGTTCTCGAAGAAGTTCATAATCTAAACTCCCTTGGATGCAAGCCCGTAGCCAGAATTTTCTTTTACGTTTACGTTTACGGGGGGGGGCTAACATATTACATCAAATATATTTTTTAAAAAAATATTATTTTATACAATAAAACAAACTTTAAAGTGAGAAAATTCAAAGTCGCATATATTCTTTGGGGGAGGGGGGACTTCAGGCCCACGAGCCCTCCTGGTTTACATGCCTGCTGGATGCCTTATATAGTTGCAATCTGTCTTTTTTGATGACAAATGACAGTGTTGTGCACGATATTTTTATTGTCCCAAACATCGCATTGTCATGGGCTCTACGATTCTACTTCCTTATCCGAAAAGAAAGAATGTTTTTAATTTTTTCAGCTATGAAAAACTACCACCTCGGCTGGAGATCAAACCTGTGACTCTTGGATTATGAAGTAAACATACAAATTACTTGTTTATTGTTTCCAGCCTTACTTTGTAGAACTCCATAATCATTTTTGAATCTACCTTAGCGACGTGTTTGTTTATAATTATACTACCTTTGATAATGACAGCATAGCTGTCGAAACAATATTGTCAGGTTGTATTTTAATAAAACTGTGAAACTTTTAATAATCTTTATTTATTTCATGATACAAATTACTAATCCACAGAAACTGACTCTCGTATATTTGATAGGAGGAGTTTCCTCTATTCTGCCATAATCTGGTATATCCTATTAACTTTAAATATAGTTGAAAAATCACTTATATTTTGAAAATATTCAAATTTATGTATTGAATAACGGGAAAAATTCCAGAAAAAAATTAGAATTTTGTGTATAATATTTTTAAAGTATTTAGTTGAGATACACTTAGATATCTACCTAAGACATATTGCACATATCCGTGAGCGTGGTACATGCAGTCCATAAACAAACTATGTAATATGTAAAGTAGTATAGTCTATGTACCTCTACTGTTTTATTTCTTACGTAAATTTTATTCTTCAGATGATTTCACAAAAGGCAATCTAACGGAGATAAATCTGGCGACCTTGAAGTCCATTCAAATGCGCCCCTTCTTCCAGACCTTAACCCGGAAACTTTCGATCCAAATACTGTCGAACACGCAGTGTATAATGCGGAGAAACTCGAAATGCAAATGATCATTTAGTTTTTCGGGGTATTGAGACTGTATTTCGCGAAATATCCTCGGATTAGAATCTGACCAATAATGTCAATTATGGCGATTGAATGTAACGAAACAACTGCATCCGTCTGAAAAGCAGATATTAAAAAGTAAAGTAAAAGTCATCTTTATTGAGTTCTTGTAGTAAATTAATCTTGTAGGGATGAACCTTGTGGTGTTTTAAAATTCGTTAAATACTGGTTCGATTAATACCCGATACAATAGCCGTTTACCTTGTACTCGACGTAGGATCGACAACAACGTGGCCCACAACGCCATTTCCACCAGTTCATTTCTTGACGGATTTTCAACATTTCGCTTTTTATTTGCCACAGACCCAGTCTCCCAAAATTTTCTTACTAGCCTAGTCAAACTAAACATTTCAAATGGAAAATGGAAGTACATGGGATTTTTATTTCCAGCATGCAGGGGAGGTCTAGAAAAGCTTAACTTTAAGTTTTCGACCTCAAATTCATATGAGCGTTTAACGCCATTTTGAAAAGAAGGGATGAAGTGTTATTTTGAAATTATCTCTGTAACCGTAGGTCCAACAAAAACTTTGTACAAAGCATTTTTGTCGGCAATACGATTGTCTACAACTTTTATTTCAAACTTTTTCGCGTAATATAAAGAATGAAAAAGTTGCGAGGGAAACAAAAATAAAAATTGTGGTGGCCGATTTACCTTTCGCCGATTTCCTGGAGAACACATTATATTTATTGTCTGCGAGTCCAGTGAGCAAATCCAACAGGTCAATGTCTTCTTAAACACGAGGAATTCTATTCAACGCTTCACTTATTTAAAGCGAAAATTGTCGACGCCCAAGTTCTACTTGCCACTGGAGAGCGTTTTTTGATGGCCTTATACGGGGCCGATAAGAACGAGAAATCCTTAAACTCACTGAGCGTGTGTACAAAAAATTCTGCACGACTGCGGCAAAGAAAACATTTAATTTGTCAGCAATACCATCAGGTTCAATCGTGGTTAGGATTTGAAAAGGATCTAGAGGAATGGGGTTGGCAAAGAACCATCGAGGTCTTGAACCTATCACAAGCGCCGCCGAACCCGTGCCAGGGAACCTTTTACAACTCATCTCCTGCAAATGCAAAGAGAAATCTGACGTAGCTTGCGGGTGCAGAAAAGCAGGCGTTAAGAGCTCCACTATTTGTCTGCATGGCAGTGGGCAGACCTGCGAAAACGTCACTAAATATGACCAAGCTGTCGATGAAGAATTATCAATTACATGTACTATAAATGTAAATATTAAATAAGATAATGTAAATTAGGCAAACTATGAGAAGATAATTGTTCCCATGCACAAAGGTTTACGATGCACAATATGTGATAGTACGCGACGCGTACCAAGCAGTTCACGTACACTAACCTCCTTTCGAGCGTTGATTTGACCTATACCAATAAATGGAATAAAAAAAAGTCATTAGGAAAAGTTGTTCGTCATGAAATTCTCTACAAAAAAACGAATGAATAATTTTTTTGCTCCACTAATAATGAAATAGTTATATCATCTACAAAATTAAGCAACAATTTCCACACCCTCAATTTTTCAACGTTTCTCCCTCACAACTTTTTCATTTTTTATATTACGCGAAAAAGTTTCAAATAAAAGTTGTAGACAATCGTATTGTCGACAAAGATGGTTCGTATAAATTTTTTGTCGGACCTACGGTTACAGAGATAATTTCAAAACAACATTTCATCCCTTCTTTTTCCAATGTTTCTCCCTCATAACTTTTTCATTTTTTATATTACGCAAAAAAGTTTGAAATAGAAGTTGTAGATAATCGTATTACCGAAAAAAATGCTTAATGCAAATTTTTAGTCGCACCTACGGTTAGAGAGATAATTTGAAAACAACACTTCATCCTTTCTTTTCAAAATGGCGGAAAAAGCTCATATGAATTTGAGGTCGAAAACTTCAAGTTACGCTTTTCTAGACCCCCCCCTGCATGCTGGAAGAGAAAAATCTTATGTACATCCATTTTCCAAGTAAGCCCATTTTTCGTACAGTTTGACTGGACTATACTAACTCCAGACATACTTGCGATTCACATGCTTATCTGGATATTGCTGGTTAAACAACTGTGCGCTTCTTTCGGCATTTTCATTGTTTGCGAAGAAAACCCCAATTATATCAACCCTTTCTGCAATCGAATAAATCATTTGAAATGTTGAATGAATAGTTAGTACTTCATCGCTATTTTAGGGTTGAAGTAGCTGAACGGAAATAGCCATATGACATATCCCCCTTCCTAATAAATTTGACGTGTCCGGCTGTATTTAAAAAATACTGTCCATTTGTCGATGTCATTGAGATGTTCTAATTTTACATTCGTCATACCGGTATGACGTCATTAATAAAGCATTCGTCATCAGCGACTAAACATATTTAAAAAATCACGTAAATAAAACGGCACTCTGCTTACTGGCATACTTCTATATTTCTTTAATATAAATCTGACAACCCTAAAAGATACTATTAACCTGAGTCTCACTTTAAGCCGTTTGAAATAAAAAATAAATCACCTATGGCGTTATTCAGGTATCGGACCACTCGCATATCTCAAATGTTTTTGGTTTCCTAAAAAAACGGCAACCCTAATTCCTTATCCAAAGTCCTTATCATGAACATATGGTTCGCTATCAGTCATCTGTTATTGTGGCACCAGGCGCGGATTTATAGGAAGGGGCTAGGGGGCCCGCCCACGCCGTCGCTGGTTATTAGAAGTATTCTTTTGCACATTGTGATTAAATCCAAACAATTATAAAAATTTTAGCATGATTTAAAAATGCTTTGTCACAAAAGAACATTGGCAATAGTTATAAGATTCGTTTCGTCTTTCAATCACAGAATTTCTACGATACAAAGGGCTAAGGAGATTACCAATCATGCTAAAAATATCTCACTAGGTGGGAGTTAATCAGTATTCAAACGAACGAGATGTGCTAAAAAATTACCAACCTGATTAATCATTATAGAGCAAAAGAATTCTTTTCTAAAATCTTGTGGCAATGAAAATATGCCTAGAATCCCTACCTATTAGCTTTTTTGAAATGTGTGTAATAACGTAAATCTTTAAAAAATTCCCCCCATTTCTGTTATTAATTTCTAAATCCGCCACTGCGTTGTATGTTGTCACAAGATCCGTAAATGTTTAAGCCAGCTTAGAAAGATAGGTTATCTTATAAAATTCCAGTATGCAGCTAACGCGAAAATGGCGGAACATGTTGATTGACAGGAAACAGGATTAATCGATTTGTTTGCAGTTATTTACTATTTGGCACTAAGCGTATTGATTCAACGTTTTACAACGTCAGGCGCCTCATATGACAATCGTGTCGACTTCAACAGCAACCGTATAGGAAGTGTTACTTAGCGCGAAAATGGCGGAATTGTGACGACATATATTTCTAAGCTTGCTTATACATTTACGGACCTTAATATTGCCATATATGCTGTATGCAGTGGCGTATTTAGAGGGGGGGCTATCGGGTTGGAGTCCTCTAAAACTTTTTTAGTAGTAGTGTCAAAATCTATATATTATGTGAAAATCTAAGTATTTTAATTCGAGACTTTTATAGAGTAACCCCCCTCCCGACCCACAAAGGAAAACCTAAATACACCACTGGTTGTTTGTATAATCACCAGTACAGTGAACATATTATTGAAAGGAATCTATGAATGACAATTCCATTTTACTAATATTTCAAAAATTATAAAATCTAATATTCTACTTAAAACTATCATAAATACTAACACGGATATTAAATTTAACCTGAGAAAATTACAATCACCTCTAAAATATAACAAAGCAAAAAAACTCTAAAAACTAAGTCATCAGCTACCGCATTTAGAAGATATTTTGATGTTGTACAACGCCATCTATATTTATTGGCGCGTCCCTTTAGAGCAAAATAATTAAACAATTGCCTACAACAATGTTGAAAAAACACGTTTTTCTGTTGCGTTTTTATTTTAACTTTGTATTTTATTTATATATTTTTGGGAGAGGAAATGGCGTGGCGGAGCATACCTCAGATCTCATGACACTAATATTACTTTGATCATATAGCTGAACCTGGAGGAATTCCACTCCCAGTGGGGATCTTTATGTCTTTGTGCCAAACACATTTCACATTTCAATTTTTCTGCGCTATGAAAAATTTCCAGCTCGGCCGGGGATCGCACCTGCGACCCTTGGAATATGACGCAAGCATACAAACCGCTAATCTACCAAAGCTGGCTTAGCTTTATATTTATACCATGCCTAATACCAAAAAGTTTTGCTAAAGATGAATTCATAAAATTTGGGAAATTTTGAATTGAAGAATATATATGGATGATCTTCAAGGTCGGGGCTTTTATTTCGTGTATTTGTTGCTTTTCCACATACAATATTGCACATACAGAGTTTCATTGCAAAGTTGGTGAAATCTGTCCCTTCACCACAGTTTCTGACTTTATTCCTAGGTCCACATCAAAATGAAGAAATATGAGCAATTTTCAGGGTTAGTACTTTCATTTGTTATATTTGTCACCTTTCTGCATTAAATAGTTTTGGAGGAGTTATTCTTCTTCTGTAAGTGCCGTGTTCTGTTGGAGCGAGTATTGATATTTCCCTCCTAGATTTGTGTTGTATGTGTCCAGCGATCACAAATATAGAGTACCTACAGCTTAAAGTGGACTCTGAACCACGACAAGCACATAGTAAATACTTTTATATAAGTTTATTGCCGCAATAATAGTGCCAAATTGGACACTCTGTACAATACAATACATATCTATCTATATACAATTATTTTTATTAATTTCAATAAAATCTCTTGGGCAAAGTATTCCAAGGAAGAAGCCATTTTTAAAAATCCGTTGGATATATTGGAACCCAAGTCTCTTGATCAGTAGTCCCGCATGCAACTAACCAAACCACAATCACTCAATTGGAGGAGTTATTAGTCACCCTAATTTAATCCTATTCTGTTCTAATTATAAATATGCTGGTGCCAATTGCTTCAATCTCATAAGCTCAGTCCTCAAAAGTCTGGGAGCCATTTTTCCTATGATACTTACGGCCGGTTGCATAAAAAGTATTTAACCAGTTAACTACAAATGCAAATTTATCACACTGTTAAGCAAACGATTGGATCAAACTTAACTGTGGGTTTCATAGAACTAATAACACTACAACACTTGCTTTTAATTATCCAATCACTTGAATTAACAACACATCAAACTAATCATGTAGTTAATAATGTTTATGCAACCAGCCCTTATTGTTGTACCTTCAGTTCAGAGAATTGTATCTCTAACATTAGAGTAAAGAAAGTAGTATTTTTCTTTTGCAAGATCAAGGCTTTTTTAGACATCATGTTCACAAATTTCAAGTACAAACTTTTATATTCTAGTTTCTATTTCTTATATTCTAATACTAGTACTAGAAACCAAACTGACTTATAATGAGTTCTCCACTCCATGGATTAACAATAACAGTTTGAGAAAGTCTAATATTTTGCATGCAAATCTAGAATACTTTAGCATTGCAGAGTGCAAAACAATTGACTTTATATATTTATATGCCTGTCTAAATTTATGTTTGTGATTTTACATAAATTACACTTTTGAATAAGATTAATAATGTAAAAATAGGTAAGTTGTTATTAAATTATTATAGAAGAATTTGAAGATGTTACCTTTTTTTTAGTATACTTGGTATAAGAGACATGTCAGAAAATGTTTAATTATGTTATATCCTTGATTAGGGAATTGATATCTTCTGATTCTAAGACCATATCTGACAAAGAATACAACCAAGAGCTAAACAAAATTATTAAAGGTTACAACAACACATATACAATACATCAAACCTCAGTTGCACCAGAAGAAACTTTAGTGAAAATGGATATAGAAATTGGAGGTCAACTTCGCAAAACAGTTAAAGCAACACATTCTAATGTAAAAGATAATAATGCAAAAAGCGAAGTACAAAATATTATCCTTACTAATGAAAAAGGTGATATTTTAAGACAAACACAAGAAATTAAACAAAATAAACCAAAAGTACCTGTACTTGTACCAACAAGTAATGCTCATAGTT
Organism: Agrypnus murinus; assembly: GCA_929113105.1. NCBI lineage: Eukaryota > Metazoa > Arthropoda > Insecta > Coleoptera > Elateridae > Agrypnus > Agrypnus murinus. The sequence goes on along the minus strand of OV816025.1, from coordinate 82,735,354 downwards.
TCGAATCTTCAAAGACAAGATCAAAAACCGAACTTACCCATAAAGAGCTTATTAGTCAAGAATGCACACAAAAGCAAACAGAGAGATGGGAAGAACAGAAGAGGGAAATGGGGCAAAGTGATGAAAATGCTGAAGTACTGGGAATACCTTTACCATTCAGATCAGTTGGAGAAAGAAGTTCTTTAACAAATTTGCATAATTTAATGGAACAATGCCCTCAACCACAACCTCCTCTTATTAATAAACAGTTAAAGACATTACAATTAAGTAAGTAGATACTGTAGTAATACGATTTATAAGTAACATCATTACTGTCTAATAATAAGTCGTAATTTAAATATACGCGTCACTATCAAACAATATCCTGTTAGAATAATAAAGAATGTTTGTCAGTGATTGAAAGATGTTGAGAATTCAATGAAATTGAAAGATGTTAAAGATAAAACCTGTAGGCAACATTCAAATGTATCATAGTGATAAAAATTTGATTAATAATTGAAGTATCCTCTCCGCCATGTTATTTTATAATTTTTCTAAAAATTCTTACCATTTTTTAGATTTATTTTATCATTTCTTCGACAAGCAATTTCCCAATGCTTTGAAAGTTCTTCGTTCTTTGGGAATCGAAAGTATTTTATACCAGTTCCTTTTGTATTCCTGTTATAATTGCAACAATCAGTAACAGCACAACCAGGCATACTGTTCGATATATACCTGTGTAAGAATTTCACCTTGTTATCTTCGGTATTTCACAAGTTTACACTCACCAAAACAAAAGGAATTTCAAAATTAATTATTTAAAGCCGCTTTTCCTAACATACACCCACCGTACTGTGTAGCTGGAAGAGATCAAATGGGAGGAAAGTTAGAGTCCTTGGAAAGTTGCTTCGCAGCGAAGTCACATGCGCGCGGAGAACGAGTTTTGGTCGTGAAGCTGGCATACCGTTGTGGGTGTATCGTGCTGGGAATAGAATCCAGGACCTTCCACTACCTAGGTGGTATCTCTACCAACTGAGCTACCAGAAGACGACTATCAGCATAGCGATGAATTATAGAATATTTTAGCAAACATACAAACTAAATAATTTTTTGAATATTATTAATGAATATCAGCATATCACATGACAACAACATCAATATTCAAAGCATCTAGATTATTATGAATCATTTCGAAAGGAAATTAATTTTATAAATTTTAGATAAAGGTTAAGTTTTATTTTTCTTGATTATTATTAATGACCATGCTTATATTAATATATTATTGGGAATATTGGGTTATTTCAGCCCCTTTTTAATGAAACACTTTATATTTCCAATATTTCGGATTTTATTTAAACTATTTTCAAGGGCTATATATTTCTACACGCATTTTGTAAGTTGTATATCAAAATTATATGCAATATGATGTTGACTTGTATTACTTAATGCATTAATTACTAGAATAACATTAATGTTCCGATTATTTGAGAAAATAAGGTCTAAAAATCTACCTTGGTCATTAGAATGGTTTATTAATTGATACATATTCAATAACTTATAGAATCAGAAAGAATTCTTTCAAATCAGCTACATTTATTAATAGAGTTTCTTACCTTGACTGTTAGAGTTCTGTCGACATTCTGAAGTTCTGTACTGTCTAGAGTTCTGTACCGAAGTTTCACAAGTTTGGCCTTTACCTAACGAGTGATTATAAACTGTCGATGTCTCAGTTGCTGTGAAAAATAGAACGTAGGTATTTTATAGAGTATGCTAGCACGCTATACTGATATTGACAATTAATGTAATTTATTTGACGTTCGAAAAATTATTGTCGTGGACTAATAAAACACATACGTTTTAAGTTCCACAGCAACTGAGATGTCAAAGGTTTATAATCACACGTTAGAAGGGGATCAAGTGTAACCCGTCTATATGCTATGATAGACTTTCACTTTTTAAATTAGTTATAAAAGAAATCAAAAAAGAATAAAAGAAATGAACAACAAAATCTAATTAAACACAATCGTCATGAAAATAAATAATGAAACAAATAAGTATGCCCTTTTCAGATTTATGTTATCACTTCATTCCTTCTTGTTCGTTGCTTAGTTATGATTTAAGTGTTTATTTTAAAGATTATTTTAAACTATGCTAGCATTCCAGTATATTTCAGCATATCATATATATAGACCAAGAGCCAGCAACGTATTTCGAGTTGTCATTTCAACAGTCATGAAAATTTAGGTGCTAAATCTTATATACCTGCTGAACACTAAAAGTGGATTCTGGCAGCCCCCTGCGGCCGAGTTATAACACCCCACCATTACTAAGAGGGTGAAAAATAAGATTCAATTTATTTAAAGTAACAGTCATGAAATTTCAGGAGGTTACTTTCAATAGTGTGACAACTCGAAATAGGTTGTTGGCTCTCCCTCTAATACTACTCTATGTTTAATATAAATTGGTCATGTAGCTCTTTCTTGGTTTCTCTGTGTGATAAAGCAAGCAATAGCGTTTAAGGTTAAGCATTAAGAAACACTTCCTTATTAAGTCTCATTATTACAGATGCTGATCAGGCTGTAATAATGGCAGAACAGGTCCAAAAAATGAAAAGTGGTATGGAACGGCTGCAAGAAATAATCAAAAAGTTTAATTGCACAGAAAAATTTAAGCAAGATATAGATTTTATTATTGCAAATGTTGGACCAGCTATTGCCAAGGCAGAGCAAATGAGACACAGCCAACCAATTGTTTATAATAATGAAACCAAACAAGAGATACACATGCACAGAGAAGACTAAAAAGATATTAAGCAAATAAAACTACAAATATTTCATAAATCTATCACTAGTTTCTTTTTATTTTTCTTATAAATCTATTATTTATAATCCAGGAAAAATAATCTACAACTGTGCTTTAATAATGTGTTGCAACCAATTAGGTTTTACAGGATCAATTGGTTCCTCCATTGCTAGCTCTATAAAATCTACATTCCAATTGTAGTCAACTAATATAATAGAATGTGTTCTAAAAATAAATTGTAAAAAAATGATTTTCGAACAGTTGCCACTGTAAATTATTAACCTACCTTGTTCCATAACCATGACCAATGATTTTAACATAAATAGAACTTAAAAATTCATAGGCTGTTGGTCGTCGTCTTTGTAACTCATGGTCAGGTAAATGCCTAGATAAAAATCAAATTGTCATTTTTTTGTATAAAATCTATTTCAATTTATTCTAACAAGGCATTACCAAAACCCTCATAATCTATAGTAGCTATGATTAGTAAAACATAGAAAATAGAAAGCACAATTCATAGTAAAACCATGGGAAACAAGACTCCAATCAAAAAGTTGTTTAATCCTGATGCAGTTCTACTGCTACCATTTCACAGTTCAGCAGAACACCTGCATCTGTTATTCCTGTCACTCTACAACTTAATTGTTTTGATTAGTTTAGTCAGTTTAGATCACATTTTCAGGAAGAGCTAGAGTTTGAGGAAAGTTCTTAGATTCTTGCATAGGCCTTCCATGTGGAGTTTATTAAGTAACTCCCTAAAAGTCACAACCTGTACCCGATGATCCGAAAAAACTAATAACAGTAAACCTCAAAGTGATTTTTCTTAGAAACTACCTATTAGGTTTATTAGAATGAAAGTGGGTAAGTAAAGTTTAGTTGTATGGAAATTTCGTATTACCAAAATAATTTTAAGAAAATTACATAACTAGACAGATTTTGTTTCATCTTTTTTGTATATTTCTAGCTTCTTTACTCACAAGATATTGGAGTAGATTAAAGTTTCTTTTCGACTGTTTTTTGTTGTAAAACTGAAATACACAGTTTAATCTCTTACTTATTTTAAAATGTAGGCAAAGCCACAGGTCAAATCTTCTAGGTCAGATACCTGAAATAGATGATGTCAGCTTTTGAAGTAGATACCTTGGATTGAAGCAGATCGAGTAGCAGTATTTACCTCCACATACCAAGTATCACAAATTGGATGATTAAATAGTTTTTGAGTTATAGCAAAAAGTAAAATCTTCAACTTTGAAGGTTTATAACTTGTTAAAGTTCACTTTTGGAAATAAATTGCATTTAATTGACCTGTTTTGATCCAAGGTATCTACCTTCAAAAGCTGAAATCTTCCCACATACTCTGTATGTAGAATAGGGGGAGTTTCTGGTAGTTACAGTTACAAGTTACAAATATGGCTTGTGGCATCACCTACATTTAAAAATAGGTAAGGGATTAACTATGCTCTTCTATTCTACAATAAAAACTATTCAAAAAGAAATTTAATCGACACCAATATAATGTAAGTAAAGAAAATTATAAAGACCTTATAAAAGGTGAAATAGATCCAGTACATTTCAGATTTGATAAAAAAAAAGTTGTCTAGTTCAGGGTAAGTTCGGCATTCTAACTCTTTTTGCTCCAAAAGCTCTATTGTCATAGTTACAATTATTTGCAATAATGGATACTATGGAAACCGAGCTCTGAGTTAAATAGATCTGGATGCCGAACTTACCCTCAGTGTATTCTCCAAGATTTACCTGGCCATTATGAAATATTATGCAACTAGACCAACAATATCACCTGATGAATTTTGCTGAAGAAATGTTGCGATAAAAGATGAATAGAGTCTGCAATTGCTATAATGAAATATAATGAATATCAAATATAAAATCACTAAAACTTACTTTTCTAGTAAATACCAGTACAAGTTGATGGTGATGTACATTGTGTTTTCCTTATAGATAAAATTGGCTATATTTGACTTTAACCAGGCTTTATGGAATTAGCGGAATGGAATGCTGCAGTCTTGGACAAAACAGAATTTATTGTTCCTAAGTAGCTTCAGAGCATTTGGAAGTATATGATTTTTTAAGACAGTTTATAAATATCTTTTGTAATTTTTACACCCTTATCCACAAAAAAACAGGGGTAATGCATTGCGTTTCAAAACAGCACCCCAAACCATTCTAGAAAAATGGTTTTGGTATCGTTCGACATCTCTCTGGCTTTGTGATGTCAGCCATATTAGCTGATAGGTGATCATTCTGTGGATTGTAACTGTCTTGTAACATAAATAACTTTTCATTGCTAAACAGGAATTCTGTTTCTAGATAGTGCTTAAGAAGATTACGGCATTTCTTCATTGTGCTTTTCCCCCCAGTCCTTATGAATTATAGAGTATTGTGTACTAGAGATTTTCATTTCTATAGCTAATATTCTTAACAAATGTACTTTTCTGTTTTGCAACTGCGGTTTATTGCACAATTTCATTTGCCATTTTTATGCAGCTTTAAAATTAATTTGCAAGTAGCATTCATAGCTCTTTTTATTACTATTTTTACACGAGGGCAATGCGATTGACGATAGTTTACCAACAAGTTAAGAGATACACTGCCATGAATATTTTTTCAGAAAATTAATTGCTGTAGAAATATGATTATTTTACGTTTCGCCAACAAACAGTTGTGGACGGAGTATATGGCATATTTTCATTAATACAAAATTTTCGATTACGCAAAACAAATCCAGATATAACAAAGGTATTCTAACCTTTTTTTCTAAAAAATTAAATAAACTTTATTTTATCTGGTGCCTTCATCTCGATAAACCTAACAGTTTCTGAGAAAAACGACAAAAACCATTTGGGCGTGTGGTTTACTCTTATTTCTTCCAGCTCACTGCCTATAAATTCTGAGTTTTAGATGATTATTTAACAATCCACAGGGAAAGCAGATGCAAAAATCCAAGACCCTATCACAGCTTATTATTTTTTTTTAATATGACAATTAAATGTAATATGTGCAATGTGCTAAAACATACCGAGTGTCCAAAAAGTGTGGAAACGCTTGAATTTCTCGAGAACAACACATCCAATTACAAAAAGAAAAAACACGTGTTCCTTTATTTTTTGAAACCTATTCAGTCATTCTCTATAAAAAACTGTTCTCAAATTGCAAATTACGCCCCCCCCCACCCCCACCCCTCTTAGGGGCGGAAAGAGGGAAAATTGCACATGTCTGCAGAAAAACGACCTTTTTTTACTTTTTTTCCTCCAAAATTTTTTTTGTGATTTACAAATTTTCCGCCGTCCACCCCCGTCCCCACCCCTTTGGGGGTGGAAATTTTGGAGGAAAAAAAAGTAAAAAAGGTTTTTTTTTCTGCGGACATGTGCAATTTTCCCTCTTTCCACCCCTAGGAGGGATCCGGGTGAAGGGGCGAAATTTGCAATTTGAGAACAGTTTTTTATGGAGAATGCAAAAGTGCAATAAAAAATAGGTGTTCCCATTTAAGTTTTCACAACTTACTCCCGCCCCGGAGTTTTACAACTTACCCCCCAGGAGGTGATGTTTGCATATCATGACTGAATAGGTTTCAAAATAAAAGTACACGTGTTTTTTCTTTTTGTAATCGGATGTGTCGTTCTCGAGAAATTCAAGCGTTTCCACACTTTTTAGACACCCAGTATATGGCACTGTAGTTGGTTATAATGTACATTGAGTGTTCTAAACTGAGTTTAAAATTCTATTTTTTTTTAAATAGACTAGTCAAATAACTTTTCCATACATGGATCATTCGTTCAACTATAAATATAAAATCTTATTTAAAATAATACATGCATATATATATAAATCAGCGCTACAGGCCTTATAGGCCCTTGGCTTTTTGAACTATTTTCTTCCATGTTTTCCTATCTCTCACTTTGTCTTCCCAATTATAAACTTCTAATTTTGTTAGATCTTGTTCAACTTCTTTTTTCCAGTTCATTCTGTGTCTTCCTCGCCTGTTTCTTCCTTCTGGTTCCATTTTAAGTGATTGTTTGATTAGTCTTGTGTCTGGCAGTCTGGTTAGGTGACCTATCCATCTTATCCTATTTTGTTTTATGATGTTCAGTATTGTCGTATCTTGGTATAAATCTTCTAATTCCTTGTTCGTACGTCTTCTCCATATGTTGTTTTCTTTTATTCCTCCATATATTAATCTTAAAATTTTCCTTTCCCATGCTTCGATTTTATTCTCTTCTTGTTTTGTCATCACCCAGCACTCACTTGCATATAGAACTACTGGTCATATTATCGTTTTATATATTTTGGTTTTAGCACTTTTAGAAAGCACTTTTGACGTTAACAATTTTTTATATACACCCACGCACTTGGAGCCTGATATTAACCTCCTTTTAATTTCACTGCTTATTTTGCCATCTGATGTTATTTCTGTTCCTAAGTATGTTACTCTCCACTGGATTTATTTTAGCCTCTTTATCTCTTATACGAATGTAAATTGGCTCGTTTTCCTTTGTCTCGCCCATTATTATGTATTGTGATTTTTTGTCGTTTAACTCTAGTCCTACTTCTTGTGCATTCTTGATTATTGTTATGATTTCTTGTAGTGCGTGTTAGGATCAGGACATCATCTGCAAATGCCAAGCATTGATGGGGCCCGTTAAGTATATTACCGTTACTTCTGATATTGGTTTTTCTAATTATTGATTCTAATATTAAGTTGAATAATGTGCTTGACATAGGGTCCCCTTGTTTTAGTCCTGTATTGGTTATAAATTGTCTTGTTTCTTCGTTTTTTACTCTCACTTTACTTACGGTTTCCTTCAGCGTTAGTTCTATTAATCTTTGTAGTTTGTTAGGGCAGTTGAATTGTTTTAAATTTTCTATTATTTTGGTTCTATTTATTTTGTCGAAAGCTTGACGAAAGTCTATAAAGAATGCGTATAACTTAATATTTTTTTCCAGCTTTTTTTTGTATTTGTTTGATGTTAAATATGTGGTTAATTGTTGATCTGTTCGATCGGAATCCACATTGGTATTCGCCCAACTTTGAATCTGTAAACGTTTTTAATCTCTGATCAATTAATTTGGCTAGTATTTTGTAGACTTATTGGTCTATAATTTTCACATTTTTCAGGTTTTCCTTTTTTAAATATTGGAATAATTATTATTAGGAATCATAATTATTGATTTCTTCCATTCTTTAGGTATTTCTTCCTTCTCCCAAATTTTTGCTATTAATTTATAAATTTTATCTGCTAATTCTTGTCCCGCGTATTTTATAAATTCGTTGTGGATTCCGTCTCCTCCAGCTGCTTTATTATCTTTTAGTTCTATTATTATTTTTCTTACTTCTTCTTGGGTAGGCGCTAGTGGTGTAGTGGTTTCATCCTCTTCTTCTTCGCCTCTTTGCATATCAGTTTCTCTCCATTGTACTTCATATAGGCCAGTTAAAAGAGCTTAAAAATATGGCATGTGTAAAAACTATACAACAACAAGCATACATGTTAGAATTGTTTGGATCAGTATCTTTATTATACATTCTCTATACTAAAATCTAATATTCATCAGTCCTTCTATAGACTCGGCCCCTGTAAATACCCATCCCAAATCACCTATATGGGTGGATTCAGTATAGAGAAAGAAAATACAATGGGTAGGTCTGGTGAGAGTGGTAAAATTGTTTGTCAGTATGTTCATCATTATTATATTCTTTTCATTTGTTATTACCAGTACTCTAATGCCTTCAAAGAATAATTTGTTGCATAATTTTGGTAGTACAGTTTAGAACTTGTATCGACTTGTAGGTTTAACTTCAGCAGGTTTTCTTCATTTTCTGAAAGAACTTGAAAAGTTCTGAAAATCTCATTCTGTACAACGTTTTAACACAGAATCATTTCTTTTCCACTGATTTTCTGTAAAAGGTTATGTAAATGAGATGAGCAGTTTTTATTTTTATAATATTTCCTGTGAATCATTCAATGTTTATTAAAATCAATAATCTTAATTTGATCTGATTTTAAACTTAATGAGGAAAAGGTCAGATTTGAAAGTAATGGGCATTTTGTGTAATATCGAAATTCCACATTTTATCTTATGTAGTGTGCCATCTATACCACTTTGAAGTACAATAAAACATTTCTAATTACCAAAAAGAAATCTATTAAAAGTTGCAAAGAATATTTGCAGGCTTCAACAGAGTTCCTAAATATGAATTTATCTGTTGACTTTTAGGAGGAGAATAAGGTATCCATGACTGACTGAATAACAAATTTACATACTTTTGACAGTTCATCCATTGTCACACATATTTAAATACAAGACCAAAATTATTAATTAAATCATTTACTCCAAATTTTTCTTTTCTCTACAAAGTGACTGATAAAAGTGTTTTTTCTAGAACATTAGAAAATGATAAAAAATCTGATCCCGCAATTATGGTATACAAAGTCAGTTCAAAAAACATAACACATAAAGTTTAAAATTTCTAAACGTCTCACCGTTTGAACATTTTTATAAACAGGCAAATGGTGAGACGCTTGAATCCAAATAGTCCCGTGCTGCTGGCCGGACTAAAACTAGTGATAGGAGTAGTGGGAAAGTCCCGCTTGCTCGATCCATCTAGCAACACTGCTTACGTAGTGGTGTGTTTTAACGCTACTCGTAACACCCGACACCAAAGCATCGGGAAATAGAAATGTGTCTAATAACACTTCTCGAGACTAAGATAAACAGTAGCGGCGCGTCATAGCGTTTTTTTAGCGGAAGTACTAACAATAAAGTTGGTGCATTTATCATGTCACCCAAATACACGTCTATGGGTGCGCATAATCCTGAATAGTACTCTTGAAGGTCGGTTGAATTGCCAAACCAGTGAGAGTGATAGAAACGGCAATATATAAAAATATGTATTTAAAATAAAGATGATGGATATACTTCATATTGCAACGTTTCTGGTAAGCAGGTCTCACAACACCTAAGCGTTGTAACACTTCGGGAAGCATCGAGAAGTGTATGTGCTATAACCCACCACCACTGCTTAATAGTGTTTACATTGGCACCGCATTCAAGGACGAGAGCGCGTTTCACTGCCAGTCCAAGAACATTTTGTATACAGGATGTAACTAATGTAACAAGAAACTTAAAATTTAAAATGCGATTTCCTCGAAAACAGAAAGCGACCGCATGTTGATAAGGAAAATATTTTCTAAATCATGCTACCGCCTATTACGAGGTTTCTAGTTATGTGCATTACACCCTGCATATTTATTTATTCACTTTTTTATTTACTGGGCCCCACTCCATATTTGTGCCCAGGGCCTCAAAATCCAAAGGGCGCCTCTGCTTTCCACCTCTGTATATAATATACTAACTAATAGAAAATCCATTTATTTTTTTAATCAGAAAAAATTAATTTACATAATAAAAGTTACTTCTATTGTTTTTGTGAAAATGAAGCAAAATCTGGTTTTATCTGCAAAACATATTATTATGGAAGGTTGGGGCCATTGACACTTTTGATCAGCATGACAGGCTAGAATATAGCCAATTTTCTGCAAATTTGACGGGGAACCAAAATATATTTAATTAGTGTGTGGTACCACTGTGGTACTTTGTGAATAAAAAAAGTTATCATTTACAAAGCATTAAAAATTACAAACCATATTCACCAAAATCTAAAGAAACTTTTTAGGAAAAATAATACAGTACTAAAATAGACGCCAAATATTGCTTTCACACATTTATTTTAGTGTCTGGTTCTGCATTTAGTGGAATTTGAATAATATAAGGTAAATGTGCTAGTATATGATAGAGTAGAAATCCACAAAATTTAAAGGAAATGATATCTATAAACATTTTTGCAACTGTTACAAAATTCGGTAAGTTAAGCTGTAGAGATCTATATTACTTACATTACATTCAAAATTATGTTATCTCTCATTCAACTATTATAACTTATTTCCTTAGTATAGTTAAGGCATAAGCTTTTCAATCTGTGTTTGTGTGTTGTTTATGCAGCTCAGTTAGAGTAGAAGTTATGATTTCTATATTAAGTGAAGCTTTTTTTGGAGCTATAATAAGGCAATTATGGTTTAAATTAGTTTTTCACTTAAAAATGTCGTATATCATGTACTGGTACAACCGCCTTCCATAGTTTCCTTATTGTTTGCTTCCCTCCATTGTTTGCTTATGTTGATGTATCAAATCAAATAACTCAATCAAACTAATTCCCAGGCATAGTTTACTTTGATTAAGTTTCTTTTTATCTCACTGCATAGTAATATAACAAAAGAGACAAATGAATATTTGTGAACGACTTGTTCAAATTGGACATTTACCAAAGTAAAACAATTATGAGTCACTCAAAACTCAAAACCTAAAGAAATCGAAACTCTACAAAGGTTCTAAACAACATAGTGTTATTGGGATGTAATTCAAAATAATTGAAGATCAGTAAATAAATGACTATAAAAAATTAAACAAATAAAACTACATAGTTGTATTCATAGATCTACCACCAGTCCTATTTTTATTTTTAAGTTTAATGTTATAAACTTGAGGAAATGTTCTACAAATGTGTAATAATAATTTGCTGTAACCATTTTGGATTTTTTGAATCAATTGGTTCTTCCATTGTTAGTTCTACAAAATCTACATTCCAATCATAGTCAATTAGTACAATAGAATGTGTTCTAAAAATAGAAATTGTAAGTTAATTGATTTGTTAGTAATGCTGTTACAAATATAATGACTTACCTTGTTCCATAGCCACATGTAAGGTTTTTAACATAACGAGCACTTAAAAACTCAAAGGTTACCGGGTCTCGTCTTTGTAACTCAGGATCAGGTAAGTGCCTACATAAAATTAATTTTTTTTAATAAGGATTAGATTTATGAAAAAATTCAAAAAGTTAATTACAGTTGCAGATTTTAGAATAGTTTTCCAAGGTTCCACAGAAATTTCATGGACTAAAAAACCTAATCAATTGTTTGTTTTTATGTGTATTAAAACAAACATGTGTGTATTAGTGTATAAAAACAATTTCAAGATAATATTTAAAATGTATTGCGGTGTAGAAAATGGTACCACAAGTTGGAAAAACTGGTTTTCAGTTTTTAATCTCTTACTATTCTTCAAACTTTTTAAAAACAGAAACCACAAACACTAACACTTTTGAAAAAAGACCATAGTAATCAGACAAAAATTGAACCAGTTAAGACTTTTTAAAGATTGAGTAATAAAGTCCTACTTATGATGAAAATGCCTTTAAACTTTAGTTGTAAACAGTATTTTGAGCTTATTTTAAAGAATACTAAATACAAATGGTGGTTGCCAGGCTGTTCCCCTATCAACTGGTAGAAAAATCTGAAAATCAACAATTTCAACCTCAACTGTGTTCTTCCACTGTATGTCCTGTATTACTCTTCTAATTTGTTGTACTTTTCTGCATCACATCACATATACACAAATTAATATCCGTCCAACAAAAGAAGAGCCAAGGTCATCGATGCTCTATCTATAGTATAAGATTAAAAAATTTGTAGTCAAATCAACATCCATAATTTGGCAAACTGACATCTACAAAAATGTCATAGCAGGTGATTTTTTAAGGTTAGGGTTAAAGCAATGTTGGACGTTTCCATCGTTCTTTTCGATTTTAATTGGTATTTGTCTGTTTTGGTCAACTCAAGTATTTATTTGTTATAGTCCTAAAAATCCCATAATTTCTGTAATCAACCTGATTAACCAGATTAGGTCATCACAAATCCCTAATACTGAACCTTCTTTAGTTTTACAGAAGGGCATAAAACAGGAGTTACTTTTACTGATATTTTATTTAATAGATTAACTTTAAAATATAAAATTGTAGGAAGGAGCATAACTACCCAGTGCAATAAGCTTTAAAAGTGATGGATATGACATCACACTAGCCGCTATTATACACCACCTAAATCTGCTTTTTAGAAGAGATCGGTTTCTATGATATTCGGTGGTTAATTTCAAAATACTATGTTTTAAGTTGAGGTTATGTAGTTTATGTGCGCATTTCGAGACAGTGAGAAATATCTCATTACAAAACCGGAAACACCTACTCAGCCATATTGAGACCCCATCCCGGTTGTATGTAGTAGATGATTGTGTTCCTTGCTAAAGTTTTATATTCTTAAAAGATTAACTCATTTTTAACAGTTTTAGTAGTTTCATGAAGATAAATATGTATAGTATATTCTTATTTTTCAACTACATTTTTTTACACTCGCAATAACAAAACTATGCTATATATTAATCTGTTAATCTGCTTAAATGCTATCAAGACCTTAATAATAATAATAATATACTAATAAATTTCATCGGTAACCGTTGCTATCTGACCTGGAATAAGTGTTATTGTTAGAAACATCTATGAGTAGTAACTCATTAACAGTTATATTTAGACCTCTCTCACATTCATATCATGCTTTAATCTTTCTTTCGGTGCTTGCAACATATACCTATTCCAAATTTCACGAGAACATCACTGCTGTAATGTTTGAGCTCACATTTCCAAGAACCTTATCATCCTCATACCGATCTCTACTAATGTGGGATTGTAATATTTCTTCACATGAGCCCATATTAATTCAATAGCATTGAACTTGGAATGATATTATGGTAACAGTAAGGTAAAACTTTATGCCCGTGATTTTGTATTAAATTATCCACTGTTACAACTTTTTCTTTTCTATGCGATTTGGCTAACTTCAGTAAATCATTGAATCATGAGGAACGTTATTGTTATTTAACCAATCTATAATTTGTCGTTTTCTCCATAAAGATGAAGGCTGTTTTTCAACTAGGGCAGAATGGTATAGGGCATTGTCCATACTTATGAGAGACTGTTCTTCTAAATTACTAAGCAAACTGTCATGAAGCCATTTCTCAAACATTTCTGAATTCATTTCTACATGATAATTTTGCTTTACCTCTTGTACGTAAGATAAAGGAAATCAATGTCCATCATTTTTGTTTTCAGTCAAAATAATTCAGCAACGACTGCTGAGACTGCGAATGCAATGTCTTGTAACGAGACACTCTTTATTAGTTCTAAAAAACTTTTGCCTATTATTATCCGAATATTTTAAAACTCTCGAAAAGCATTTATACAAAAAATAACCTGAAAAAGTCATCTGTGTGAACCAAATCTAATGTTACTTGTGACATCTATTACAAGTTACATGTTCATAAACGCATACACAATAAAATTGTATATCATTTGATATTTTCTGACAGAAACATGTGATACCTTAAAATTATCATTAGAATCGATCTACATACTTTATTTCAAGAGACATTAAATTTTTTCTGAATAATTTTGCCAGTATACTATGTAGTCATTTTTACTGTTTTGTGGTAATATTTTTTATTTGATCTAGTTTATTTATTAGTGTTTGGCTATTGACTGATATAGAATATGGTATTCCATGTTCTACAGAGCTAGTCAAGTCCACTCCCAACAACCCAGAGAAGTGCTAATGTAATGCTATCCTCATCACACTCGTAAATAATAGGAGTAAAGCATAACAAAACATTAACTGTAATAATTTCGCATCAAAATGACGCAAGGTTCATCTTTAGCTGGACAGATAATATCATACATTTCATTGGCTCTATCATTACAACTGCAGCAAAAGATAGATAGAAATAGGAAATTAATAAACAAATTACAACATACTAAATTGGTGAGCTAGAATTTTATTGATTGCTCTGTTTTGTTTGAATGCACTTTTTTGACTATGACTTCTTATATAAATAAATTTTTATTTTTAGATAGTGTCATTAGTACAACAAATATTATATAATAGTCATAATTGAGTGCTTACAACAATTCTTGAGAATTGGAGAAAGTCGACCTTCATTTTTCGGGTTTCATCTTTCTAGTTTTCTCACGATCTGTTGTATATGGCACTTACCAATCTCATCATCATAATATAGGTACTATATTAAGTTTATATAGTTAGTGAAATACAAAATTAGTAAAAGGTACTGAAATTTTGGTCCGTATCCATATGTTTTAGATTATATGCTTTGAATTCTGCAAAGAGATTAAAAATTGATTAAACTGTAACTTTACTAATTTACTTCTATGCCATTCATGTTAAATTAGTTTCTAATTCTCTAATACCATATATGTCTGCAATGGAAAATGAATGGTTTCTATTGTTTGTAAGATTATCGCCATCAGATTTTATAACTTATTTTTTTGCTAAGCTTTCTTTAAATTTGTAAACATTAGTAAATGTGCTGCAAAACACTATAAGATTGTAAAGATCTAATCAAGAACGCTTCAATGTTACCAAGATCAAGTTATTACGTTGACAACAATCTTAGATTACATCTTGTTTGTTTTCATGCTAGTGATAAATGTTCATGCAAAATTCTCTGTTTTTGATAAATATGTTTTGATGTGCATGTGGGGTTCGGAAAGGGCTTGTAGGAAATCTATACTAAAAAGGTTACACTTAAAAAGAGATTTTATAACAAGGCATAGGTATTCTTGCATTTTAAATGTATTTTTTGGATTATGAGATGCATAATCTCATTATTAGGTTGTTTGGTGTTAGAAAAAGATTTAAGTTCGATGACAGGCAATATGAAGTCTGTTGATGATGGCCACTGGTATAGTCCTGTTAAAAAGCTGTTGTAAATAATTTGCAGTATTTATTTTCTGGAGGTAAATGTATCATACACAACATGCCACTAGCTACTACATTCTTTATCTGGAAATGTTTCTAAAGGATCTGCAATGTATGCAAGCATTAAGACAAGGTCATGAAGCAAGACCTTTTATAAATCGCATACAAGAATAAATAACCAGAAGCCAAACGTTGTCTTGTTCACACACACAAAAATCCAAGAACCGGTCCTGACCAGAAGATTGAATTCTTCATTAAAGTTAAAAGGTATGTGTTTAGAAGGCTACTTCCTTTGTTAGCAAAGTAAGTTACCCACAACATTAGAATAGATTTGTGATACAGAAGATCTACATGCTCATATTAATTGAGAAAAGCACCCTCTAAGGTGATCATGCGTGGTGTGAATGACAGCGATGGCCCTTACGAATGTTCTGTTAGTGGGTGACATACATCTTAATGTTTGCTTCATGGCTACTTACACGAATACAACACTAGCCGCTCACTAGCAAACCATGTAAAAAGATTTTTATTTGATGTAAAAAGATGATGTCATTTTCTAACAAATGGATGTTCCAGCTCAGTGGTCAGTAAACAAGTTATTATCACATAGCAGAAGTTTCCCATTTCCATTAATCAGCACGTTAACCTCAATCAAAGGGATGACCTATTATAAATAAAGGGTAGATTGCGTTTATTCTGTTATTGTCTGCTATTTTTGTTGTACTCAATTGTACTTTTTTATCTAATAAAACGTTTAATAATAATAATACAATTTATTATTTCTAAAGATATACAAGTTTCAGATATAATCCGAAGACATCTGATTAAGACAATTTATATTTTGTAAAGTTTGAATTTCTTACAAATGTCAAGATACCAAAATCTTATCAAAAATTTTTTACTTTGCTAAAAGTCAAGTTGTTAAAGAAAATTATGTGGTAGCTCTGTTGCAATATGAATAATCACCAGTACAGTAAACATATTATTGAGAGGAATCTATGAATGACAATTCCATATTACTGACATTTCAAAAATTACTAGGTGCCAACTGCTTACCCTAATGGGTAAGCTTTAGTAACTTGTTGCTTTTGTTGAAATGCAAAAAAAGAATTCAAGCTCGGATCCTCACCTCTCTTACATCGCGTAGTTCAATAGGGTTTGGGTCATCCAGCGCTAGGTAGCGCTGGCTGTCTCGCCAAACACCGAGACACATGAATGAAAACACAATGCTTGTACTTAATAATTTAAGGATAAAATCTAAATATTCTACATATTAACACGAATATTAAATTTAATTGGTCAAAATTACAATGAAATTTTGCATTAAAATACAACGCAGCAAAGATGACAGCTAGAAACTATCTCAACAACTACTCATATCGAAGACATCTTGATGTTGTACAACGCCATCTATATTTATTGGTGTGTCCCAATTAAGCATTTTAAACCCATAACCTTACCCAGTAATTTTGTAGACATTATTGAGCATTTGATACATTTTTATAATTAAAAAGACACTTCGCCTATTGTTTATAATTTGAGTTTTGTCTGTAATATATACATAATATAATCTTACAACAAGGCGTTTGGTAGATTATTAGAAAAAAATTGCAGTGTACAGAAAAAGATACGGAGAAAATTACAGTTGAAGTTAAATTTCCCAAAACAAACTAAAGGTAGTAGTGGCTTCATAGTATTGAATAGAAAAAAAAGAGAAAGCAGCACAAACAAACATGAGTAGAAGAGAATAAAAAGAGAAGTAAAAAAAAAGTATATTATTCAGTCAAAAGGAAGGAGTGCAGCTTCATGGGGTTTATGTCGACATCTCATATTAATAATATTAAAATATTTACTAAATATTATTTATTGTAAATGGCAGCAGCGTGCAGTGCATACGAAACAGTGGAAGCAGTCCTGTTACGACGTATGCGCTATTACGCTCGTACTTAATGTGTATGAGCGTGATAAAGCATACATCATATCGGGACTGCTTCCACTGTCTCGTATGCACGGCACGCTGCTGGTAAATGGATATATTTGAGATAGAATCAAGAGTGCTGATATCATACTATTTTTTTTTAAATATTTGTCAGTTATAAGCATGGGCAACCACATGGTTGCTGAATGGGTAGTTAATTGCACAATTCCGTGTAGTCGAATGTATAGGTATAAAATTACGGTAGGTTACGGTATGGTTAGGTATACATTCGACTACACGAAATTGTGCGCTTTACTACCCATTCAGCAACCATGTGGTTGCTCCTGGTTATAACCAAAAGTAAGAAAAAGGCAATTAAAGCATTTTATATTATTTGTCTCTGATTGCTACAATAAATATTTAGTTAGTTTAAATGTGAAAATGCCTAGGCATTTAAGTGAAGTAGAAAAGGCAAGAGCTATTTCAAAATTGCAAGGCTGATCACTACGTAATGCTGCAGATTTAAGTGTAACTACAGTTGCATTTCAAAAATTAAGAAAAAATGGGACAAAACCCATACCGGTGAACCAAAGAGACTGCCGTTTTAGCAAGCCATCTTGTGGAAGAACCGTTTTCTACTGCAGTTAAAATCCGTGAAACTTCAGATTGTCCAGGATCAGTTAGAAAAGCAAGTCTAAGAAAGAGGTCAGCTGCAAGAAAAGCATTTCTAATGCAAGCAAATAAAGATGACAGAATTTCGCTTTGCAATATTTTAATGAAGAAGATAATTTCTGGAGTAAAGTTGTGTTCTTGAACAAAAAAGTTTTTCAGTCCAGTTTCAACAACAAGGTACATGTTTATAGACTCCCAAATCAACAGTGTGAGAGAAATCGCAAAATAGGAGGCAATTTTCCATAAATATATGTGCCTGGTGTTGTTTCGAGAAACATACAGACGTACATTAGAATCTGTTATGTTAGCAATGGTTAATAATCGTTTAGAGATGTAAATTATCTATTAGTAGCAAATGATATTAATATATATTTGATTGGCCTTAAAAAAACAGATTTTAACCCACTGAAAAATTTATGAGCTTTACTATTATAAAAATCTGCAGTCAGGAATTTAGATTTTAAAATCTAGAAACGAGCTATAGAGAAAGTAAGAAGCACAAGGAATTCATGGACCAACCTGGAGCTGATACAAAATATTAATAATACTATTTTTACTTTGTTGTTATCCTGTATTTGGGTGAATGTCTGGAAAGTGACCCACGGTTTGTCTCAGCTCACTATTCAAAGACCAAATAAGTTTTTGTGTTTATAAACATGATTTCGAGGAAGATCTACTGTACTAATAGGTCCTTAAAATTCATTAATCTCAATATTTTTGTATTAGGATTTTATGCCATTTGAATGTAAATTTTTTCATTCCCGTGTCATGTCTTTTGCCTAGTTAATCATAAAGTACAGTTTATATTTTTTAAAGTTGTGCATTTTAAATTCATTTTGTGTATCAGTTATATTCGCAAATTTCGGTTTTTTCCATAGTGTAAAGTAAATTCAGTTTATATATTTTCCAGTGATTAAGATTTAAGTTCAAAAATTGTCTTTGGTGGGTTGCTTCATTCCCGTGTGCATTGTATGAAAGCCTATTAACGTCGCAGGTGTTTTATCGTTTTTGCTGTGTAAGTGTCGAAAATGTTGTTAATATGTTTTTAAATCAGTTAGACCATCAATTGTGATTGTGAATTGGAAAGGAAAACTTAGAACAGCTATAAACTTGCATCAAACACATGTGTAATGGAACCGACTCTCATTTGTGGTAGGTTTTTTCCAAGAAAAACATATTTTTCATTAAAAATTTTAATTAATTACCACTTCAAATAAATTGTTCTCTTATTCGATGTTTAAAAGATACTGCATTTGATTATAAGCTGCATATTTTTGTGAAATTGTATATAATTTTTCATTCCCGTGTCATTTATGTTCTACGGGAATGAACGATGATACAGGGGAATCATCGTATGTAACCTACAGCCAATTAAATAGTATTATTTTTTCAGAAAAAGTTTAAAGCATCAGGAGAGGAAGAACTTCAGAAAAAAAGAGAAAGGAAAAAAGAGAGACAAAAAAGATTTGAAAAATCGTGATAATATGTATCTTTTGCCAAAGAATATTTTTTTAGTTTTATTTTAACAGTTTATTAGAGATTTTTTATTTTTATATTTTTCAATAAGTAAATTTGATAAGCTGTCTCTTTTTCATTACCGTACTTCATAGTTCATTCCTGCGTGCCTTTGTTTTGAAAAATGGTAAACAATTCAGTATTCCAGTTCGTTTTTTAACGTTTTTTGGTGTTATGTCGAAAAAGACCTCAAAAGGTATCAAATACCATAATTTTAATTTTTGAAAGAAAACCAAAATCACTTTGTAGATATTCACCCATTTACATAAATTGTATTGAATTATTAAATAGAATTTGATTTTAAACCTAAAACATATTTTTTCAGTTGGAGGCAAAGGTTTTTTGTATTTTACATCTCATCGACAACATGAAAACTGTGTTATGGTACTTTATTATGGAAGTTTCTATGATATTTAAATAACCTTTAAATAATTTATAGCACTAACTAAACTCCACTTATACGGCCGTACTTATACATACTACTTATTATTAGGTTACATGCGTGTAATTTCTCTATAAGTATGGCTGATAATGTATAAAATCAGAAAAAAGCATTAACTTGATTAATGGTAGTATTTCCATTTTTTGGCCGCGGCAGTACATAAATGTTACCATTGCAAGCAAAAGATAATGGTACAAGATGTGACTTTAGATACATCCACAATTAACTGTTAATAATAATATAACTATTAAATACTAGTAGTTAATTTTGAATATGTCCAGAGCCATGCCTTGTATCAGGATTTTTTGCTTGCGTCTTCGATTTTCAAAGTAAGTATACCCTGACAAGAAACTAAAAAAAATTAGTCATCCAGGTAATCATCACTTATCCAAACAATACAGATCAGCAACAAGCTGAGAAGGCACGTAGAACAAAATATCAGCAGTGCATCATAACGAGATGTACTCATTTTAAGATATAAAACAGCATAAAAGAGAATCAATGACACAGCTGAATGATGCACTATCCTTGATTGAACTGCTCATAATGGCTGATGCGCATGTGATCCCCGGATACCTACGACCATCTCAAGAAGATGATTTGTGATGACTAATTTCTTCAATTAATTGTTAAGGTTTAGGTATTGTTTAAATTCACCTTAGTAGCATTAGCACTGTAGAAATGCAAGGTGCAAAATATAGAATATATTTTGTTGCTTAAAATTCTATAAGAGAACTATGTTAATAAAAAAATTAGACAAATTTAAATACATATTTTTTATTTTAGTAATACTTGATTAATGACAATTAACTATATTAGTTACAGTATTAAAGACCATGTGAGGTAAAAAATAAGAAAGATCTTGTTTTGAAAAACCCTACAAAAAAAGCATCTTTTGATAAGTAAATGAATCTATCTATATTAGGGTGACCGTTAAAAAAAACTTTTTTCGCGCACCCCCTAAAACCTGAGAAAATGATGCAAAAATAAATGGAAAAATATTTTTTTTGAATTTAAACCGTGCCTAAAACTGTTAAAAGTTTACCATAAAATAATTTCCTTGAATCAGTTTCTTTTTCATGCAATTGACAGTTATATTGACAGCTGTTAACTGTGCAAATTTTATTTTGACATCAAATTTGAACTCAGCGACTCAAAAAACTCTTATAATGCTGTAAATTTTCTCAAAAATGCTCATTGTAGTTTAAAGACAACTGAAAAACAAAAAATACCAATTTTTTAAAACTTCTAACAGTTTTAGGCACGTATAGGCACGGTTTAAATTAAAAAAATATATTTTTCCACTTATTTTTGCATCATTCTCTAACGTATTAGGATGTGCGCTAAAAAAAATTTTTTAACGGTCACCCTAATCTATAGGTTATAGATAATTACACTATCAGTTATAGATTATGCTTTTTAATTCATCAGTAAACTATCTTCGTGCTTTGGCACTGGACAACCGGGTAAATATGAACAAGGTTAAGTGTGATGCTAGTTTTAAAATATATAATTGTAACCAAATTATAAATATACATGTATATTTATAGTTTTTTATTTAAATTAGGTTTACCTAATTTAAGTTTTTTAAAAATAAAATGTTAAGAAATATAATTTTACCTGGCCCATTTTCAACATGATTTCAAATACACGTTTGTTTTTTAATATAAAGAAATCTATGCAATTTTTAGTAATTGGTCATTATTACTCAAAAATCAGAAACACTTAACAGATTAGCAGGCGGCACCACACTTACCCTGCTTGTCTATATGAAATATTGGTCTGACAGCTAGAAGAACAAATAGAGTATGACACTTATTGTACAAAGTCATCTGGACCTAGATGAGATTAAGCCTGATTAGTGAAACGTTTTTTGGCTCTAGAACCAATCTCAAGGGTCCTTACCCACGCAGCACCAAATATTTTGGAAATATGTTGGGAATGTTACAAACTTAGGTTTCAATTTTGCTAGTGTCTTTCAGAAACCTGTCAGAGAGGTAACAATTGTGATCAGTTCAACATAATAGTTTCTGAAATGTATCGGCAACGTTAGTGAATATCCAAACAGAATATCCCACTTTAAGTCTTTAAGTATTTCTGTTAAGTCTTAAGGACTCCCTACATGATCAATAATATTGCACAATATTTCATATTGCGCAATATTATTGACCGTCTAGGGTGTGTATTGATTGATGGTTTGATCAAAATATTGAGAATATCAAAATAGTTTGATATTTTAACATCAATAATATTCACAGCGTATAAATATTGACCGTTTAGGGTCATTTTAGTTACATTGCGCAATATTTGTTTAATGTGTACTTGATACTTGGAAAGGACACATGGCAAATTCTAATAATAAGAAAGTTAAAGAGTGTTTTGAAAGGAAGTGATTAATTTGTACCATAGTTTGCCTGAATTCTGGCAAACTAAGTTGAAAGATTGCAGTAATCGTAATAAGAAAATGATGCTTACGAGACATTGTTAAGTTGAACATACACGATCATCTGCTCATGTGGTTGCGGATGTAATCCTAGGATGATATCCCCGGCATGGTCTAGATAATGACGAAATCTTTAAATTTACTGTAATTAATTGCATAAACAAATTGGGCTTCGAGATTGTTTGTATAATAAACTTATAGATTTTTGTAGTATAAAATTTATACATATACCGGGTGATTTTTTAAATTTCTGATCTAGTAAGTCGTGATTTTTACGCCGTATCGAAGGTCACCGAAACGTAGGGCGTAGCGTTGATCACACTGCTATTCCAAATGTCATTTATGTGACAAATTGACTACTTACTTTTACATTTATTAAACAAATTGATAAATATTTAAACAGTGATCATTTGCGAAACATGCTTTTACCAAAGTGTGCATTTTATTGCGAGTTTAAGTGCAATTTCGATGTGATTATTGACTTGAGAAGTTTAGGTTATGGTTACAACTCGCTTCAATTTTTATTCCTTGGATTTAAGAAATAGCAAGATTTATTCACAATTATAACAATTTACATTGTTAACACAATATTTATTCAAAATTTACAACAACAAGACATGCTCCGGCTTCATACACCCATTGACCATTAACTTGATGACCATTACGAAAGTAAGCTTCGATCATAAATGTTTTTTGTTCCTGTGTGAACACCATTTTGTTGTGATGAAAAACACTCCAAAATAACGTTGAAAACTAAGCGTTCAATCACAAACGAAAGGTTAGTCTTGAAAAAGACTGATTTTTGATAATAACCGAGATAATAACTGGCGAGACGGAATTCAAAACACGAGGAAACAGTGAAGCACAAAAGACGGCAAAAGCGAGAACACTGGAGTAGGTTATGTTTATGTCAACATTTTTGAAATCTGACAGTTGTGACAAATCGAACGATTCAAACTACGCCCTACGTTTTCCGCATCTTTTGTTTTAAAATTATGTCATGGCTTTCTAGATCAGAAATTTAAAAAATCACCCGGTAGTATTATATTTCTTTAAAACGTGTTTATCAAAATGAAAGACATTATTCACTTCATAATAATAAATATTTTTAATTAAAGATAGAGATTTCAGTATGGATTTTATTATGAAGTTAATAATGATTTTTGTCATTTTGCTAAACACGTTGCTAAAAAATTACAATACGTATAATTTTATTATACAAACAATCTCGAAGCCCAACTTGTTTATGCAATAAATTTCAGCAAATTTAAACGTTGCGGCATTATCCCGACATGTCGGAGATGTCATCCTAAGATGAGATCCGCGACCACATCGCGGATAATAGTGTATGTTCAACTTTAATCAAATACTGGGAAAGATATCCAGAAACAATAAAGAATGATCTCAAGAAGAAGTTGAATTCATTTTTTTAAAAATCATTCTTTAAACTAACGTCGTTTCCTCTTTTCATTATTATTAGACTAATTAGCACAACATGATAACGCAATAAATTAAACAAGCTTTCTCATAACTATTAAGCACAGCAGACATTACTAATAGAATTTTATAATTTTGTCATAACAGCTAGAGTCGATGCATAAATGTACATTAAGACAATATTATTGATGTAAAAATTGATCGTGTAGATCATAGCCATTATTGCACAATAAAATTGGGCAATATTATTGATCGTATAGGGGGTTATGAATTTAGGAGTTATGAAAAGCGGAAGGAAAATAATAAGTTCCCAAAAAGATAGGTGCCTTAGACTCATTACTACTTTAATCGTTTTCTTTGTTGTATTTATCTAACCTAACTAACTTTGCATAAAGGTATAGTATATTGTGTTACAAGTGCAGAAAAGTGTCAATTTCTCACGAGTGTGAAGATTTTGCGGCATGAGACGTAGTCGAATCACACGAGTGAGAAATTGGTGTTTTTGCACGCGTTACACACTATACTTTATCTACGACAACAAAAAAAGTAATAAACCACCAACAGCTAAGAAAGTTTTTTAACCTAGAATTTATACTCGCATTCATATTTTTTACGTGAAATATTTGGCAATAAATTAAGAGATGTAATGTGAGCCACTTCCACGATGTTTGGAGGTGTACGAGTGTACACCCCAATTTTCCTTCATCGGATTCACTCATGATACATCTAGAATTTTAAAAACGACAAAAGTAAACATTAAATTTGTAAAGACAATAGTAATAATATGTTTACAATTTGTATAATTTCAGTCAATCTACTATTTAGTACTTACAGCTAAATAATTATGTACTTGTTTTCAAAAAATAATTTATATGTACAAAAATCACAATTCAATTGTCAAGGTTATTAACCTCTGCGCAAAATGTCAAATATTCTCGCATTATGTAGCAAATTATAAATGTTTTCAATGTTTTTATTGTAATTTAGCAATAATAATAAATAAAATTACATTAAAAATTATATAATAATGTAAAGCATTAATTAATTTTACGTTTTAATTGAATAACAATCATTATAACTTTATATAATGAGAAAAAAACATCATTGAAAGGCGTCTCGGTAGCTCAATGGTTACGCTGTAGCTACTAACCGAGCAATCAGGGTTCAATTAATTCCCCGGGTCTGACCTTAGTTTTTTTTCTAGATGGATTTCCATTCGAAATATAATTTAATGTAAAATATTAATTAAACAAAATAAATTAACCTTTATCTAAAATTTATAACATTTTATATTTCAAATAATTAATAATATTATAAATATTGCAAGTGGTGACATCTATGGCGTTTTAATAGAACTACGGATTATTGAGAACTCCTTCCTCACATACTTTACCGTTGAGTTTGGAGATTGTTTGCAATTGGTCGTTTTCACGGTTACTATATTGTGCGGAATATGTAACTTTCTATGGTGGTCGTAGATAAAATAATTTATTTATGCCATTCTCTAGCGATTGCAACAGGTTTCTTTTGACAGAATGCTGTTTCCTATAGAAACAGGGATAACAGAAATAACAAGAATAGAAGAAAAACACTATTGCGACACAGACACACACAGTAATTTTGCACGTTTATCCAGCCATCACGAGTTCTTGCTCTTGCTGGTCCATTTCCGACAATTTAGTATGCTATTAAGCTCTTCTCACAGGTTTTGTAAATATTCATGACTTTTTCCCAGGCTCAATCTTTCCATAAGCAATATTTC